>OY759242.1:9965235-10565235 GCA_963662185.1 Eilema griseolum
CACAGACATCTATTTTTAATGTCTAGATTTTGCACGACAGAGTTAATCAAATCCATTACTGCGTCTTCTGTAGACATACCTGTACGAAACCCGTATTGATTTGGTGCCAGTACGTCATATCTCTTGAGGAAAGATTTTAGTTCGTTATTTAAAACCTTTTCTAAAATCTTCGATAGGGCTGAGAGCACTGAGATAGGACGATAATTATTCACAGAGTCTCTGTCTCCAGTCTTGTATATCGGGTGAATAATTGACTTTTTAAGATCGTCTGGGAAAGTGCCGCAGTTTATGGCGAGATTGCATATGTGTGTAATAATTGGAGATAGTACTAAGTAATTTCGTCGGAGTACTTCGGCTGGAATGTTATCCCAGCCAGAAGCACAGTCCCGACGAAGTTGCAGTATGATGTTGTCAATCTCGCGAGTGGTAACTTCCAGGAGAGCCAGAGAACTACAGGGCGGGCTGTTTGGAATTGATGATAGCTGAAGTGGGAGTTCATCGGCATTTGTAACAGTCTGGTTTATAGCTACTGCCAAATTTCTTCCTATATCTTTAAAGTAGGTATTTACAAGGTTAGCACACTTTTTAGGGTCATGGTGCACCATGAGGAGATCTTTGGGACTGTTTTTAATTTTTTGTGTGGATGATATATCCCGTATGGCTTTCCATAAAGACTTAGGGTCTTTTCCAGCCTCTTCAATTTGTGTTTTATTGTAGGCGATCTTTAATTTACGGATGAGATTATTATAAAAATTACGATATCTGGTATAAGTTAATTTGAGAATCATATTAGTTGGATTTTTATTCGACTTGGCGTGCAGTCTATCACGATGTCTACTGCAACGAAGGAGTCCCGGTGTCATCCATGGTTTTAGAACCCTGTTTTTCCTAGAAATTTTTGAGGATCGAGTGTGTTTTTCAACTATGTTTGAGATCAATGATACATAGGTTACACTAAAAGTTTCCGGAACTGGCCACTTACATAAACAATATTTAAAAATTTATTACAATATTTGAAAATAGAACTCTTTGGCTGTAGAATACAGTTTGTTTCATCTGACTGTCTTTTGTTTTTACCTTGTGGCGCCATTTAAAAAATTGTGTGTCTGCATCAACATGGATTTAACTCGGGAAAATTTTCGTAGTATGATTTTCTACGATTTTAAGTGTAATTTGACGGCTCAACAGAGCATCGCTCGGCTTGAAACAGCTTTTGGCGATGAAGCTCCATGCAAGACGACTGTTTATAGCTGGTTTGCAGAATTCAAGCGTGGTCGTATCAATCTCAGTGACGAATCTCGCGATGGTCGGCCGTCCACCGCTGTGACCAACAAAAACATCGATGCTGTGCGCCGTATGATTGAAACAGACAGGCATGTGACCTACCATGAAATTCGCGCATCCTTAGAAATAGGCATGAGTCAAATACAATCAATCCTACACAAACATTTGGGTGTGAGAAAGCTGTGCTCGCGGTGGATCCCACATAACTTGACCGAGGATCAAAAAACGGACCGCGTCACTTGGTGCAGTGCCATGCTTACCAGATTCAACGAAGGTGCGTCAAATTTGGTGTGGGACATAGTAACAGGTGACGAAACATGGATTTATTGCTACGATCCCAAAACAAAGCAGCAATCGAGCGTATGGGTCTTTCAAAATGAGCCGAAACCAACCAAAGTGGCGCGCGTGAAAAGTGCATCTAAGCGGATGATTGCTTCTTTTTTTAATAAAACTGGACACGTGGCTACTGTTGCTTTAGAAAATCGTCGTACTGTGAATAGTGACTGGTACACGACCATTTATTTGCCGGAAGTTATTGACGAACTCCGTAAAAATAACCGTAAACGCCGTATCATCCTGCACCACGACAATGCTAGTTCTCACACGGCCAGACAGACAAACGACTTTTTGAAGGCGAAAAATGTAGAACTCATGAGTCATCCTGCATATAGTCCCGACCTGGCACCTTGTGACTTTTATCTGTTCCCAAAAATTAAGAACCAATTACGCGGCCAACGATTTTCATCACCAGAAGAGGCTGTCGAGGAGTATGAAAAACACGTTTCAGAGGTCACCACAGATGAGTGGCACAAAAGTTTTCAAAACTGGTTTGATCGAATGGAAAAGTGCATAGACGCCAAGGGAGATTATTTTGAAAAACAATAAATTAATTTTGTACCTTTAATAGTATTTTTTCATATTCATTCCGGAAACTTATAGTGCGCCCCACGTATAAACAGATTTGTCGCATGGTTGGCATCAGTTGTCATTAATATGTCATTGTAATCTGCATTATTTATATCGATTTGTATATTATCATAATTTATATAGTATTTATTGCAACAGGGTTGGATAGATGGTGAAGATTTTTCAATGCGTAAGACAATAGGTAAGTGGTCAGTAATGTTTGACTCCACGATCAATGTTGTTGATGGAGAGCTAGACCTTTTAAAAAAATGATCTAGGCATGCGTTATCTCTTGTAGGAAACCTATGGGTAGTGTAGAGGCCATGCGATGCATTAAAAGTTAAGTACTCTTCACATAGCGGGTCTGTGGAGGAACTAATATCAATATTTATGTCACCCACTAGGATCACATCCTGTGATATTAGACCATTGTATACGTCATTTAGGCTATTTACAAAGTTTCTAAAGTGTTCTTTACTAGATAGCTAGATGCTATACAATTAAATTAGGCTATAAGGAGTGCTTAGGCATTCGTACTAGGTGAACCCTGTATCACGAATGCCCACATCCTCCTACTGATCTGCTGTGCAATTATCCAAGCATACAGCGCCGAGCGCAGCGCCGCGACAGCCCCGACAGAGATTGCCATTGGTCTATCTGCTGTGACGTCGCCCAGTCTGACCAACGGCAACCCCTACCAGGCCGCCGCAACACCGCGCCCAACGCCGCACACCTAGAGAATATGATTATAAGTTGCTTAGTAATAGTTTTGAGATTTTGTCGAATACCTAAACGTTTTGTCACCAATTTATATCTAAACGTAATATATTTTTATTGCCATGTACCTTATTCAAGACTCTACCATACCAAGTACTGCACCCCCAGGCCTGCACTCATGTGGGGCGGAGGTCATTCTGCGAACTCCGATGCTCGAGTTGCCTCAGTACGCGAGGCGAGACTAATTCGTAGTCGTAAAGTTGTATACCTACTTACGCAAAAATAAAAGGAGGAACAGAAAAAAGGCAAAACGAGCGCCAAGATGATGATGATATTCAAAGAGAAAAAAAAACAAAACTAAGTACTTGTATCCCTTTTTTATTGATCACACTAAATGTTGAACAATATCTACTTTTTTAATTTGTTATAAACAATTATAGTAGTTACATATTTCGTTTACTTATTATAATGCAACATAAACTCATTTGAGTTTTTCTGGGCATCATTAATAATCATTATCATCGTCATTCAGTTATCAAGTACCTACGTATTGCGTTGGGACCTTTGCTAAAGGCGTGGAATATTATCATCTGAATTAACTAGGTACCCTACTATAAATAAGTATACCGATAAAATGTATGCAGTATAAAAACAATTTTATGATTTTATACTTTTATACAAAATAAGCACTGCAAGATAATTCGTGATATTTAAGGCTATTGACTCCAGACTTCATAGAGACATTGATACGGTGCACTCAAACGTAGGCAATAGGCAAGTCGGAATGCGAAGGTCGTGTTGTCCAACATTGGTACAAGCAAGCATCAAGCACTTCCATCACCAAGCACTTCCATCGTCCAACATTGGTACAATGTTGGACGATGGAAGTGCTTGGTGTAAACACCAGATTCCCATTCCTCCACAGCCAGTAGGTGTGCACGCTCAGCAGCATTGGTAGCAGTACTGGTTAAATGTTTTTTAACATCAATATAGAGCCGCTCATCCCATTGTCATTCGCAGATGGGTTGACGGGCATGACGGAATTTGGGCAAGTAATTTTCCAAGCATTTACAGTTTCAGTCTTACCTGGCACATCCGAATGTCTCGCATGTTTCAGTACTGGTATGCAAACCAGATCAACAGTGTATCGGGCACTGTCAGTGTCAGACCCATAAAGACTGGAGTGTTGGGTCAGGCAGTGTGGGATCACATCTACCACTCGGACATGCGAGGACTATATATGTGGTCACGACTTGCAGTACAATGTGAAGAAAAGTCAGTGGATGGTGTTTAAGGCCAGTGGAAACTATCCGCAAGAAGAACCTTCTCTTACATTAAATAGTGTCACTTTAGGTAAGGTGGAAAGTTTTAAATACCATAGTCATATTGTACCCTCAATCTCAAGGATAACGAGGACATCGACAGGGAGCGGAGGTCGCTTTTGATGACTATACATGTGGTCACGGCTTGCTGTACAATGTGAAGAAAAGTCAGTGGATGGTGTTTAAGGCCAGTGGAAACTATCCGCAAGAAGTACCTTCTCTTACATTAAATAGTGTCACTTTAGGTAAGGTGGAAAGTTTTAAATACCTTGGTCATATTGTACTCTCAATCTCAACAATAACGAGGACATCGACAGGGAGCGGAGGTCGCTTTTCGAAGTGATAACTCTCTTCAGGGCGTATTGCACATCTTTATACACCTGCAGCCTATGAGCTGGTAATACAAAGAAACGGTACAGCAACCTCTGCATCCTGTATAACAATAGTCTCAGGATGATGTTAGGTCTGTCCCGGCACTGCAGCGCAACGATTATGCGTGCGTGTGCGGCTTCATTGGTGCGCAAGGTACGGAACAGCACCAACAGAGTTCTGAAGATGGTTGCATCCAGACTGGATTGCTCTTTTCTCCATCATTACTGCGGAAGACATATTTCTGTACCTGTGCCAGAGAGAAAATATTGATCCACCCAGGTCGGGTGTAAACTTTTTTCTGTTTTATTGTTTCTCTTTGTTATTATTATTATTTCTGGTATTATTTTATTCTTGTCATTTTTAACATAGCTCTAAGACATGTATTACTAACAATCAATATGGACTATTTAGTCTGAAATAAATGAATTCAATTAACGTTACAATTCTCAATTATCAAACTTAGCCCTGGCCGTTGCTTTTTTACTAGACCTCGAGGCGGCATTCAACTTTCGCTTCACTTTAGCGATATTCAGATCTTTATTTCCAAGAGCCATGGTGCAAGCCCTGTATGCAGATTGCTTGTGGTCTCTTGCTTCTCTGCAGGGCCTATTAAACCAATGGCGTTTGGTCTCTCCTGTTGCGATCCAGCGGTTGGGAATATAGCATTCCATACCCGCTAGGATCGCATCAGCTACTGCTGTTGCACAGGAGCTGGGATCATTTGAAGTGAAGCAACGCCTCCACGGGTACAACGCGAAGAATTCTCGCTGTCCGTCCCAGTCTGCCGACTTGTAGTGCCAGACATGCTGCCATTGAGGTGGCCGTGGTGGTTCAGGCCGCGTGAGAGTCACTTGCGCCCGAACGAGGCTGTGATCCGAAGTACCAAGTGGTGCTTCCACAGTTATTGAGTATTCGTCCGGGCGCGAAGTCAGCACAAGGTCTAGTATAGAGCTTCTGTGGGTGTCTATTTCTGGTGTTCTAGTAATAGAATGCACCAGTTGAGAGATCCGTAGGTCAGTGCAAACTCGTGAGCAGCCCCTCCCGCAAAATCAGTTCTAGGAGACCCCGGCCACTCCACGTAGTGAGCGTTGAAGTCCCCTAAGAATACTAAATCTGCGGTAGGGTATTGCTCAATTACCTTGTTTGCAGACCGCTGCAGGTACTCAAATAATTGAGCTGTACCCAGGTCACCGCTATGGGACCTGTAGAGGTACGCAAAGATACGGGTGTGGCCACCGTGATCCATACGTACACAAAGAGTTGACAGGTCCCTGTCTTCAAGGCCTTGAAGACGGCGGCAGCAAATATCATCCCGGACGTACAAGCATACCCCGGTGCGACTCAGGAAGTTATGCTCGAGTTTGTACCCGGGGTATATTAAGTAGGCTGTATCGGCCGGGCATGATATTTGCGTCTTCGTCAGAAAAAAACAAGGTGGGCTGCGCGGTCTTTAAATGGAGATGGATCGCGTTGAGGTTGGTGTGTAGGCCCCTGATGTTATATAAATCCACATGTACTGTGGATGATGGTGCCGCTGTGGTAACGTTTCTCTTCTTTTTTTTATATCGTTTATCATTATCTCCTTTCCTTTGATTATGATAAACTAATAGCGAGTACAATTATTTATTCTGTGCTAATAGCTTACAATGTAGGGTATCTGTTCCGGCGCCTATTGGTAGAGGCTAGATCAGGGCACGCCGTAGTAGCGGCGGTAAGACCCATCATGGGGGAGTGGCTAGAGAGGCCACACGGCAGCCTCTCGTACCGTCTGACGCAGATGATAACCGAGCACGGATGCTTCGGAAAGTATCTGCGTCGGATGCAGAAAGAGCCAACGTCCGAGTGCCATCACTGCGACGCGAGCGAGGACTCAGGTCCGCACACGCTCACCGAGTGTCCGGCGTGGGAGATGCCGAGGCGGGAGCTTGTGGCGGCCCTGGGAGTGAGGGTTCTCACGCTCTCCACCTTGCTCGCGGCGATGGTTCGCTGTGCGGATGCGTGGGCGGCCGGCGCCTCCTTCTGCGAGCAAGTAATGCTCGTGAAGGAGGAGGCGGGGCAACGAAGGAACGCAAGACAAGCTGCCCGCGTACGAAGGCTACTCGGGCGTCGGAGGTCGATGAACGACCTCCGCCTCCCATGAGCGCCGGCCTGGGGGTGACAGGTGGAGCCGCCTGTCACCCTGGCAGAAGCAGGCCGCGGCAAGTAATGCTCGTGAAGGAGGAGGCGGGGCAACGAAGGAACGCAAGACAAGCTGCCCGCGTACGAAGGCTACTCGGGCGTCGGAGGTCGATGAACGACCTCCGCCTCCCATGAGCGCCGGCCTGGGGGTGACAGGTGGAGCCGCCTGTCACCCTGGCAGAAGCAGGCCGCGGCGGTGGCGCGCGTGGCGCGCCTCCCCGTTTCCGGGGACGAGTTGGGGACTCTGTAGTCCCCACACCCGAGAAGAGGGCCAGATCGTGAGAGATGGCCCTGGGTCGGCCGTGGTGCGAGGGATATGCCTGTCAACCTCACCTTCGGCAACCAAAGCGACCCATAGGCGGCGTGCGTTTTAGTCGGTTCGAGTCCGACATAACCTCCTCCACCGGCTCCGGTGGGGAGGTATCCGTGGGGATTTTGCGCACGTAAAAAAAAAAGGCTAGATCTGTCTAATAGTGGACAGTAACAAAAAAATCGTTACTTTTTATAAATTATATTATTTCTATACACAACAATCTCTTCCAGGCAACCTTCGGATGAACAGAATCATCCGAAGGTTGCCTGGAAGAGATTTTTGTTTACAATAAGGCTGCCTATTGTAGATTATTATGTAAAAAAAATCTATGTTCTTTTGTGTATTTTGGTGTACAATAAAGGATAAGTATTTATTGTTATTATTAATAGGAATTCGAAATTCGAAATACAAAATATTATCAACCCTCCATTAGTTTTTATACATAGGTAATTATTATTATACTAGATCGGATTAAGATTCAGTCGGTAGTTATAGATTAGGTTGATTGATGGCAGTGAAGGAAATTCAATACCTATGTATTTTAGGTACTCGTACGTATGCCTAATATTGTTATTCTATTTTAGAACTTCGATTGTAAAACCGTCGTGCATCAATCGACCCACTACATCCGTTCTAAGAAAAAAGCATAGTGCGAAGTAACACAACTCTATCTAAGTAGAAATTTTGGAAAATTTCTATGTGCAGGTAGTTAATAAGTTATTGTTATAGAACATTATTTTACATACTCGTGATGCAATATATCTCCGAGACAAACTTTATGGCCTGTTGCTATTTTTACAGGATAATATATTTGTTTACATTTGTGACAACCATGCATAAAATATTAAAATTTATTTTCTAGAGTGCCGGCTTGCAGCAAATAGGTACTTAAATATATTAGGCGCATCTGCACAAGATTGTATCACAAGCGCGGTAGGATGGATGTAACTTCTGAAGTCAAGAGATTAAACTTACTTTGGTAAACCTATTGGAACTTTTTTCAGCACCGTAATGGCACTCATGACAGCAATAGATGTTGAATCACATGTCGGATTTTGTCTTGGCCGCAGGATGTCCATGATAACTCCCATGTAAAGTGCTATCGTCTGCATAACAATGAACATTGCCGGTAGACAGCATGTCGTTGATATGCAGAAGAAAGAGAGTGGGTGATAAGACAGACTCCTGGGGCACGCCAGCATTTACCTGCAGAAACTCCGAAGCTCGTCCGTCACAAAGGACGCGAATACGTCGCCCTTGCAGGAAGCTAGCAACCCAGTTGCACAGCCTAGAAGGCAGACCAAAAGCAGGTAGCTTGGAAAGAAGCGATTTGTGCCAGTCTCTATCGAAAGCTTTGGCGAAGTCAAGACTAATTGCCAGTGACTCGCCGTGCTTGTCCATAGCCTCACCCCAAAGATGAGTAACGTATGCTAGAAGATCACCCGTTGACCGTTTCGGCCTGAAGCCATATTGCCGGTCATTAATTAAGGAGTGATCCTCTAGGTGCCGCATGAGCTGTTTGTTAATTATGTGCTCGAACACTTTGCACAGCACTGAGGTGACTGCTATGGGTCGATAGTTGTCTGGCTCCGAGTGATCCCCCTTCTTGGGAATCGGCTGAACATTCGCCTCTTTCCAAGGCAAAGGCATACCCGAACTGTAGGACAGCCGGTACAGGCGCGTAAGCATTGGAGACAACTCCGCTGCACATTTTTGCAAAACTACCGCTGGAATACCATCCGGGCCACTGGCTTTCCGGACATCGAGTGATTGCAGCACTGCACGGACATCGCGTTGATATGGATATCAGGCATCGCGTGGTCACTGTCGGGTAGTGTTGGTGGCTGCGTACCACAATCATCGATTGGGGAGTTGACCGCATAGAGATTAGCCAGCAGATTTGCCTTCTCTTGCGACTCATGGGCCAGGTATCCATCAGGGTTACGCAGCGGAGGCAGCGAAAGCTGACAGAAGTTGGCTTGCACGGCTTTAGCCAGTCGCCAGTAGCCACGGCTTCCCGTGGGATGCATCACTAGCTCTTGACCAAGCCGCGCTATGCGCAGGGCATCCGCTCTGACCTTGGCCTTTCTACAGACCTTTGTGGCTCTGTTGTACGCCGCCTTGAAGTGGCCCAGATTGGGATGGCGCGTGGCGCGTGCCCTTACCCAAGCGCGGTACGCAGACTGTTTTTGTTCAACAGCTTCCGCGCACTCGCGCCCGAACCAAGGGCGCACCCCACGGTCACCGGTGATATCGGTATATGAGATATAGTATTCCATACCCAGACCCATCTCATCGGCGACAGCAGTAGCACAATCCGATGGGTTCTTACCTTCAAAGCAGTGCACAACTCACGGGATGGACGCACAATAGTCACGAAGTCCATCCCAGTCCGCTGACGAGTAGTGCCAGAGACGCCGCTTCCCCTGTACGGGTCGTGGGGGCGCTATAATAGGCACCGTGGAACAGACCAGGCAGTGGTCGGAGTTGCCTAAAGCGGCTCGCACCGACACACTGTACCGGTCCGGGTTACTCGTCAGCAGAAGGTCTAGCAGAGAAGGTCCTAGGCTCGACCTTCTTGGTATCCTAGTGACCTCGTGCACCAATTGGGTCAGGCCGTGCGCCAGAGCAAATACGTGGGCGGCCCTTCCCGCATGGTCTGTTTTGGAGGAGCCCAACCAGATCTCGTGGTGGGCGTTAAAATCCCCCAAAAATACCATTTCGGCATTCGGAAATCGCTCCTGAGCATCATCTGCCGCCTGACTCAGATATTCAAAGAGTCGAGTTGTCTCAGCATCTCCTGTATGGGAACGGTAGAGGCACACATAGATCTGACTCGTAGGGCCATGGTCTACGTGTACCCAAAGGATGGAGAAGGATGGGTCCTCTAGGCAGCGCAAACGGCGACAGCAAACATCCGCCCTAACAAACACGCACACCCCGGCTTTTGCACGAAAACTTTCCTCAAGAACATAGCCAGGGTAGAGCAAGTAGGTCGTGTCGTCAGGGCGGTGTATTTGCGTCTCCGTTAGAAAAAACATGGCAGATTTCGCCGTCTCTAGGTGTTGGTGGACGGCGTTGAGGTTTGCATGGAGCCCACAGATATTTGTGGACTCCACCTCAAATAGCAAGCTTTTGGGAGTGTGACGAGCCGCTGTGTTGCCTTTTTCTGTAAATTGCGCTGCCATGAGTTTGGGTGGGAGAAGGCGTGAAAAAAAAGGTGATTGCCGCCGCAGCACCGAGTGACAAAGCGCGGGATATTGGTTTTATCTATGAATGTGAGGCATGGCGAGAGCCGACGCGCCGAACGGAAGGGTCCCCGTACCCCCCCGAGTATGGTGGCCGGGCTCCCAAATCCGGTCACCAACCGGCACGACGAACCATATCGAGATTATGCGCGGCCTGGTGAGGCAGCCTCCCAAGGTGGTTAACCCCAGTTGGGCTCCTGTACTACACCGCGGGCGGCCAGCGGCACCACCGTTTCTACAGGTCTCCCTGTTCGGCGCATCGCCCCGCGGCATCCCCACTACATTACGCCAAGACCCACTGGTCCCACTAGTGCTGCGACAACCACCACCTCTGCCCGGCTATGCACTTGCTGACCCCTGAACACAATCCAACCGAGATTGAATTGCTATGGAGGGTTTTTCGCAATAGTGCACGGTGGTATCCACCCGGTCGAAACTTGTGCCACGAAGTTTCTACCACCTAGATACATGTAGTTTTAGTAATTTTTTTTTTTTTTTAGTATTTTGTAAATAAAAGTTAAGTGCTATATAATGCAGTTAGCATTAGGCAGCGTTGTTTTCTTTTCTATGTACCTAATATCTTTCTAAATCTTATATAGATTTACTACTATCAATGATATTTGATAAAAAAAGATGAGTCTATCGTGATTTAAAGCACCTACCAACCTAGTTAGTTTGTATCAAAACGTCGCGTCGTCATCAGTTTCTCAGTTTCAGTCAGCGTATTAGTGAGATATCATCGAGTTTTCAAACTAAAACTACCTACTTAAAAATCTTGTGTTACGATAATTGTGGTCACACTCCCTTTTTGGAAGTATTTTTCACAGCTATGAATGTTGAATAATCAGAAAATGGATTACTTTATCTGACTAATCGGACGATGCGGACTTTTTTTCCTGTTGGTACAAGTTCAATGTTAAAAAATCCATCATTCACAAGAAAAAAATAAGTAATTAGGAGAAAAACAAGTCTCAGTTGACTGATGTCTACTTACTCAATAAGAAAAAAGTCCGCATCGACAGAACACTCGTAAGAAGTAGTTTTTACTGGATAGGCATACATCCATGCGGTCACAGGGCTATTCGCCCTTCTACGCCAGATATTGTCCACTTCTCATTTTTCTTTGATTTTCTCTGATATACAGAATAGGTAACGCTGGTAAAATGCAACCAATACAGATAAACATTAACTACGTAAAACCTACTTAACTTATAATTTCTTCGTTGGTTCGCTCTTCAGATCACGATCTATTTCCCATCCTTTGCCATTCAAAATGAAGCTATACTTTGTATCCCATCTTATTTTCTCCTAAGGCCGTTTCCCTGACACGTATCCCATAGTGAATTTTTGTGGAAGACGTAGGTATCAACAATTTCGTGAAACACTTAAAATAACATAAGTAATAGTACATAAACATTATGGGAATTACAAGAAACTGGAAGAAAACTTGGAAAGTGATGTAAAATGAGGTGTTTGTGTGATGTGTCTTAAAATGAAGTGGTTTCTTCTGATTTTTCTCACATACCTAAATACTTTTGGGCTAATTTTATTGATGTGTTCTAGAGAACACATCAATAAAATGTCTTTTACCCTTGTACCCTTGACCTGGAATAGATTCTAGGTCAAGGGTACCACAGTCGTCTATTCTTACTGAAGAAATATATTCTGTAATAAAATTCAATAGTTATTTAGAAAAAATCCTGTGATTAATTTAAAAAAATTACAGTGCACACGAGCTACATTGGTTAACACCTACGTCTTTTATGTTTGACAGATACGACGGATTTGCTCATGCTAATTGAGTAGGCGCTAAAATATACGTTGGAAGCAGCAACCGCGCTTTCAACCACACGAAGACTCAAAATCCTATTGAAGGCTCTTCTTATGATTCCAGTGGACGTTTAAATATCTGCCACACGTGCAGTGTCAGATGGACACTGGATGAACAGCGATGACTCTGCCCAATCTCCACTTGAGAGGAGGAAGGTGGTCCTCCTTTATGACAACTGAAGTGTCCAGCCTCACCGTGTGTGTATTTGTGTGCCACTTACGCCTTTATTGGATTTCTGACACAAACTCCTTGCTCCAGCGCTCCCAAAAATGCTGGCGGAGCTGCTCGATTCTCTTATACCGAGTCAAGGAAGTAGCAGAATGGTCTTGCAAATCTCGTTTGCGGAAGTGACATCAGCGGCCGCCCAACTATGGCCAGGAGTTAGTGGCGTAAAATATGCTGAATCGGAGAACAGCGGTGTCATTGGGCGTGATTTCAGAATCGCCTCAATTTGGACTAACGTGGTGTTAAGCTCATCGAACGCAAGGTGACTGTTACCCAACTCTCGTTTCAGGTGGTACTTTGTCGACTTAACACCCACTTCCCAGAGTCCGCCGAAATGAGGAGCATATGCATGTATAAAATTAAAGTTGATCCCGTCACTAGCCAATTGTTCGCCTAAGGAACTGCAATCGGTTTTGAGAAATTTTGAAAGTTCGTTGCACGCTCCAACGAATGAGGTACCATTGTCGGAGTAAATATCATTGGGCTTTCCTCGTCGCGAGATAAAACTGTATAAAGCTAGCAAATATTTGCTGGTTAAGTCATTCACCAGCTCCAAGGGTATGGCCTTAGCAGTGAAACACTGAAAAATTGCGATGTACATTTTACCAGCCTACATCCACGGTCTTGTCTATGAGCAGCGATGATGGGACCAGCGTATTCTACACCAGTACTGGTAAAGGGATAACCGCCGGGAAAGAGCCGATGCCGAGACAAATTGCCCATGATAGGGGTAACTGTCTTTTTTTTTTTTTTTTTTTTTTTTTATATAGGACACGTCAATTGGACTTCGCCTTGCCTGATGGTAAGCTGAAGGCAAAGTCCCAGAAAAGAGGGTCACCATTACTTACACATACCGTGTGACAATGGTGACACTCAGCTTGACGGCCTCATCATATGCTTTTTCACGCCCCGCTTAAAGGACCCGGGACTGTAGGAAGAAGGAAACACGTGAGCTGGTAATGAATTCCAGGCCTTAATGGTGCGACAGAGGAAAGAGTCTCCGAACCGCTTGGTTCTTGATCGGATGTTTTGCACCGTGTGCGGATGACATCTAAGACCTGCACGCGTTGTCCTGTGTAAGAAAGGGGAGGGTGGGACTAATTGGAAGAGCTCATCAGAACACTCCCCATGGTACAAACGGTAAAATACAGCCATGGACGCAACATCTCTACGCAGCTGTAAAGGTTCTAGGGTGTTCGTGATCTCGGGATTCCCAATGATGCGGACCGCACGTCGCTGCAACCTGTCGAGAGCATCTAGTAAGTACTTTGCTGAACCATCCCAGAGATGCGAGCAGTACTCCACACAGGAGCGAATTTGTGTCTTGTATAGAAGACACCGCTGCTCCGGCGTGAAAAATCGTCTCACTCTGTTCAGGACTCCGAGTTTTCGTGAGGCTGTTTTGATGATACTTTCGATGTAGTTTTTGTTATTCAGGTTGCATCCGACAACAACGCACGCAATTGCGGTAACAACTCTTGGCTAACCTTTGTCCACCTATCGGCCAATATGACTCACGGATTGAAGCCAATAATAAAAAGGAACCTGCATGCAATAATTTAATGTGCTCATATTCAAAAAGTAACTTAGTAAATTTACGAAAAATTCGAATTTTAAAACGTCCCCCTACTCACATTATTTTATTATTATCCAAGAATACACTAAACATAATTAGAGGGATTTTTTTAGGTAAGTTTTGACTACTTCTAAGCGATTGATATTTAGGGAACAACTCAATTTGGCTGCTAATTACAATAATATTTAATTTAATGCATCTTGCAACTCTGTTACAGAGAAAAATTGATTAGGAAAAGGAATTTTAGGAAACGTAAGACTATAGCTACACTACGAGCGAGTCTTAAATAACTAGAGAATCTATTAAAATCTACAAATTTGTCACAGTGGCTGTTATCCAAAACATTAGAGCCCAACGAAACATGAGTCCGAGTCCCAGGTAGCCTGGAACCGCTCCACTACAAGTCCGAGGATTGCAGGATTCTGACTTCCATACCACGAGAAATCAGGTCTGCAGGGTTCTTGTCGGTTGGAACGTGTCTCCACGACCAATGAATGCCCCGCCTTATCTAATACCTCAACAACGCGGTTGCGTACAAAGGGCTGTAGCTTAGAAGGCAACATATTGGTTCCACCAATCCGGATTGATAATATTAAAGCAGTTTATTAATGAGTGGAATCACTGTTCGCTGAGAGGTACACATACACCGGTAAAGTGTGTAAAAGCTAAGGATTTAAGACATCCAACCTGGTTCAGGTATTTAAGTAGTATTAAGATATACGAAATGGTTAGTCAAACCTATTTTACAACATATACATACATACATACATTTAATCACGCCTTTATCACCGGAGGGTTAGGCAGAGGTGAATTAACATATAAATCTATAATATACCTAATGCCGCGTCGTTCCCGGCAGAGTAGAATTTGGGTCACCCCATCTCTTTCCGTGCGATGTCGTACAAGGTGACTAAGGGATAGGGCTGTTTAACATCAGACATATATATACAGCCCAGACTCAGCCGCAGATGCATGCCTCGAGTCAACAATAGTGCCCGGAATACGGCAATAGGCTCACCCCCTATTACGTGGGACCAATTACAATTATTGGTGAAATGTGGGTGTTAATTCACCTCTGCCCAACCCTCCGGGGATAAAGGCGTGATTATACGAATGTATGTGTATGTATACCTAATTAGTAGAGTGAATAGCTCAGTCTGTGTCGTCACTTATTTGATGAATTATCACATCTAATCAATTATACATTACAGGCACCACTGCTGTCCTCATACACGCATCAGGTAGATAAGAATGGCACACAGATAACGTACAGAACAAGACTAGGACTTTATAAACAAGGGACCCAGCGTGTTGGAGGCGCTCGATATTCAAGCTGTTAAAACAATAGTTTTTTAACTGAAAGTGTAATTCGCGCGAGCTAGCGAATTTGATGATTAATTTGGATGTGGTAAGGCTGAAACTGTAAATGCTTGGAAAATGACTTGCCCTAATTCCGTCATGCCCGTCAACCCATCTTCGAAAGACAATGGCATGAGCCGCTCTGTATTGGTGTTAAAAAACATTTAACCAATACAGCTACCAGTGCTGCTGAGCGTGATCACCTACTGGCTGTGGGGAACAGGACTTCGCCCATACGCCACTATCGTATGGACATATACAACACCAAAGGTGTCACACTCGCGCTCCCAACCCTGTAAACACAAGAGTTGCTGTGCCGTCAGTGTAAAAGACAAAGCAGGACAAGCTTTTGCTCTTCCACTGACAATACAAAAACTCTCCAGTGAGCTCTGGCTACCCTACTCACCGGCGGGAACACAACACAAGGTTGTTATTGGCGCGGTTTTGTATAGGGCGGAGGTACTTCCCCAGTCGGACTGCTCAATTGGACGGAAATACCATCGTGTCCGACCTCCTTAAAAAATATATCTAAAAGTGTGACTTACAGACAGAGGGACAGACAGAGTTACTTTGGCGTTTATAATAGTATGGATAGAAGATACCTACAACAAAAAAGCACTTCTTTTTAATTTTGTGTTTATCGGAATATCATTCTGTCTGTTTATTAAGGGTATTCTCCGAAGTGACTTAGCCGATGTTTAATTTGATATTTACTGCAAATAGCTGAACGCTGATACTTGTGTAAAAATCTGTTCAAAATTTTGTCTTGAATCTTGAATTAATAATCTAGAATTTACCTAGAAAAGGATGTATAAAATAACAGGGAATCAACCGGGGGGTGACGGGAGGAGCTGCCCGTCACCCTGGCAGAGGCAGGCCGCGACAGCTGCTTTGCGCGCCTTTCCGATTGCGGGGACGAGTTGAGAGTCCCCCTGTGATCCCCACACCCGAAGAAGGCCGCACCCGATCATCCGATCATCCTGTCAAGGCAGCTTGACTGGGTGATCGTGAATAGGATCATGACAATCATTCCTGTTTTGTGACTTTTGTCTCCGATTTGTATCTACTTTTCTTTGTATGTTTGAAAAACGCATGTAGTGTTCACGTCTAGAAGGACTTTACATCGCTTTCTGATGGATTGATTATGTAATGAATATGCCAAATGTAACGTCCAGTTTCGTGAGCCATAAATAAAAATAAAAAAAACGCCAGATTGAGAAAGATGACCGTAGGTAGGCCGGGGTGCGAGGGATATGCCTGTCAACCTCACCTACGGCAACCAAAAACGACCCACAGACGCCGTGCGTTTCATTCATTATTAAACAGACTGACAAATTCTCGCAACATGCGTTAGCGCTTGCCACTGACCTGTGTTAACGCTCGTTACATGTGAGCCTAGCCTAAAATATTTTGTACATTTAAATTAAGCACCTATATTATATATATTACAAAGTTTTTGTAACTGACTGACTGTGAGGTTTTTACAATCGAGTGAGTTGACGAAAAAATAATAATTAAAAAGGTCCAACTCGCGCGCGTTAGTGAAGCGAATTGATGAATGATCCTAATAAACATACCTAGTCAGTTAAAGACCGAGAATAGCTTTTTTATAAATAAGACACGCGAATTTAACTTCACCTCGCGTAATGTTAGCTAAAGGCAAAGTCTCAGGAAAGAGAGTCACCATTATAGACACGTAGCATGTTACAATGGTGTCATTCAGCTTGGCGGCCTTATCAGATACTTTTCACGCCCCGCTTAAAGAACCCGGGACTGTAGTAAGAAGGAACCACGTGAGCTGGTAAAGAATTCCAGGTGTTCTTAGTGGTGCGGCAAAGGAAAGAGTCTCCGAACCGCTTGATTCTTTATCGGATACTCTGCACCGTGGAGAGTTGGACTAATTGGAAGAGCTCATCAGAATACTCACCATGGTAGAGACGGTAAAACATAGTTTAGAAAGCAACATCTCTAGTATGTCTACGCATCTGCAAAGGCTCTAGGGTATTCGTTACGTCAGGATTTCCAATAACCGCGAACCGCGCGTCGCTGTAACCTCTGTCAACCTGGCTTCAGGCGTCCTTTCAAGTTCCTCTCGGGGGCCATAGCGTTCGCAAAATTGCAGATTGCAAAGTATGTAGGCTTTTTTGTCTTCGGTCTATGGCACTGAAGAATTAGTCAGGAAAATTATTTCTCCTTGGATGTGCCAGGTAAGGCTGAAGCTGTAAATGCTTGGAAAATGACTTGCCCGAATAATTCCGTCATGTCCGTCAACCCATCTTCGAAAGACAATGGGATGAGCCACTCTGTATTGGTGTTAAAAACATTTAACCAGTATAGCTACTTTTCGAGATATCGACGTCTGTCGTAACAATAAAATGGTTTTATACTGCATACATTTTATCGGTATACTTATCTATTAATAGGGTAGTTAACTCAGATGATAATATTCCAGGCAAAAGGTTAGCAAAGCTCCCAACGCAATACGTAGGTACTTGATTGTGCTATTATGATTAAGTTAATATCTGAATGTCGATGATAATGATTATTACCTAATGATACCCAGAAAAACTCGAATGAGTTTATGTTGCATCATAATAAGTACCTAAACGAGATATGTAGCTACTATAATTGTTTATAACAAATAAATAAAAGTAGATATTGTTCAACATTTAGTGTTATCAATAAAAAACGTATACAATTACATACTTGTATCCGTTTTTTACATACCTAGTTATGTTTATTCCCAACTTTAAACATCATCATCATCTTGGCGCTGCTTCTATTTTGTGTTCGTGTTGCCTTGTTCTTGTTCTTCCTTTTATTTTAGAGTAAGTACGAGGGGAGGTCCAAAAGTTCGTGGAATGAAGGGGTTGGAGTGGGGATAGGTGCGCTCGCTTAGTGTCATGCTCCTTAGTGACTCATAATTAGTATATAAACTGAGTTTCAACCCTAAAGCGTCATTCGTTCCCGAATACTCGCCTGATAAACAAGTCAATCCGGAAGAAAACGAAAACTATGGAGAAAATTGAACACCGTGCTGTAATAAAATTCCTTACCAAGCAGGGAAAAAACGCTCAGACCATTTTGAATGAAATGGAATCTGTTTATGGGGAACAGTGCCCTAGTAAATCAATGATTTACAAATGGCATAGTCTTTTTAAACGTGGTCGGGAGTCGATTGAAGATGACCCCCGCTCAGGCAGGCCAGTTGAGGCCACCACATCAGACATTGTGGAAAAAGTGGAAAATCTGGTACTGGACGACACCCGTTTGAAGAAGAAACAATTATCTGCATTAGTTGGAGTATCAGATACCACCATTCTGCGAATCCTACATGACCATCTGGGTATGACAAAAGTTAGTGCAAGATGGGTACCGAGAATGCTTACGCCGCTTCAGAAGCAGCAGCGCGTCGATGCGTCTAAACAGTTTTTGGAGTTGTGTGGAGACGATCCTGCACCGATTTTGAAGCGCATTGTTACCGGAGATGAGACATGGGTTCATCACTTTGAGCCTGAGTCTAAACAGGAGTCCATGCAATGGCATAAAAAGGGAACACCACCGCCAAAGAAATTCAAAGTGTCGGAGTCGGCTGGAAAGTTGATGGCAACTGTTTTTTGGGATTGTGACGGGATACTATTGATTGATTACAAAGAAAAGGGAAAGACCATAACCGGCGAATATTACGCGACGATACTAGAGAGATTAAAGGAGGCTATCAAAGAAAAACGACGAGGAAAGTTGACTAAGGGAGTGTTGCTCTTGCAAGACAATGCACCGGTTCACAAGAGCCGAGTGGCAATGGCTGCTCTGAATGAGCATGGCTTCGAATCACTAGTTCACCCACCCTACAGTCCAGATCGGGCCCCTAGTGATTTTTATTTGTTCCCCAATTTAAAAAAAGACTTAAGGGGAAGGAAATTTTCCGACGATAATGAGGTCAAGGAGGCAATTTTGGCTCATTTTGAGGCAAAAGATAAAAAATATTTTTATGATGGTTTAGAAAAATTAATTCACAGATCTAATAAATGTATTCACCTTAAGGGTGATTATATTGAAAAGGAAAAATAGATTTATTGTTTTATTTTATTTAAAACCCTGTCATTCCACGAACTTTTGGACCTCCCCTCGTATGTATACAACTTTACGACTACTAACTAGTCTCGCGTACTGACTGACTGATTGGAGGTCGCAGAATGACCTCCGCCCCACATGAGTGCAGACCTGCGGGCTGCGGCGCCTCCCCGTTTACGGGGACGAGTTGAGGACTCCGTGGTCCACACACCCGAAGGCCAGATCGAGAGAGATGGCTCTGGGTTAACCGGGGTGCGAGGGATATGCCTGTCAACCTCCCATCGCCTCATGAACGGCGTGCAAACACGCAGTCGACACGACATAACCATCCCATAGTTCTAGTCTGTCATAAGCATAACCCGTTCGTGAGGATTTTGCGCACGATATGAAAAGTATTCATGTGAATTCATTCACTCATAGAGCAGACAGATAGACATATCTGTCTGTAAATGCCTAAACCACTGAATCAATTTTGATGAAATTTATAAGGGTAGATTAGACCTTATTGCCATAACCGACAACCACGCGAGCGGAACCGCGGGCAACAGCTATCTAGTACTCTATAATAGAATAACACCCAGCAGTTTAAGTATGTGTCAATTAATTTAATTTTAAGTAGTTGGTATGGTAGAGTCCTGAATAAGGAATATGGCATAAAAATAAATTATGTTTAGATATCAATTGGTGAAAAAACGTTTATTCGAAAATGTTTGCAACGATATATTCCAAAGTATATGTATGTAGGTACATACATATTTGTAAGAGTCAAGAACTTGGGGTGCAGCAGGCACTTATGTCTACGCCTGTATTCGCCATGTGCCTGGGCACCGGTGGCACCGCCCTATCTACGGCACTAATTATTGATAAACACTTGAAGTTCCATCCTTAAATCAAAAAATAATACCTATTAAAAATAAAAAAACCCGACTGATGCTGAAAAGATTGAAACACGTTTGATAGCAGGCGGTATCTTTTTGCCAATCATGAACGGAAAGAATTAATGGGTACCACCTGCTACCAGACTTGTTTAGATCTTTTCAGAATCAGTCGGGCTTTTTTAATAATCTATTTTGTTAATTTAAAATATATCATTATATATCATTTCGGAATCTTCGTGATATGCCCTTTTAATACCCATATTGCAGTATACAATTTAATACTTATTTATTTTTTCCCTATAAATTATATTCTATTACAGCAGCCATGTTGGTATCTTTTCGAATGACCTATCTAAGAACACTAGGGTTAACAAGACAAATCTAACGATATGTTAATTGAAGAAATTCGTCCCGTAGCTTGGAAGATATGAAGTAATAAAGAATATTACAAACATACATACAAGATACGCGCGATACATTTTTCATTCACTGTACAAGATGCCATTTAAGTTTAAACTAACTTTATTTAATGTCCTTTTTGCAGTGACTGTAGCAGGACAGTGGTTTTTCATGACATAATATTAGCGGAATCGGGGCCCAGTCCCTTACCTACATGATGATTATTCTATAAACTGAGCTACCTGCACCTACTTACCTACAAGCATTCCCACAGGTATCAAATTGTGATACCGAACCGTGCGGCTTGCATACAAAACTTGACTAACTTATCAAGGAACGTTGTGATTGTGTCATTCACTCCGCCACCGCACATTCAGTCTGTAGGTACACAATAAAGTTGCCAGTCGAGCCCAGGCCCTGGTCACTTCCCTACAAACAGATTTTCTGTCAATAGTGTCATTCCAACTACGCTACCGGTATACCAACATAAGAAATCGCATGTCAGAAACACTTTTTCGTAAAGTTGGTTGCATTGGCATACTAAGTGTTAATAGTGAGATAGTTTTACATTTTCACTACACTATTTTGCTTACAGACATATTTTATATTTATACTGATTGGTTCATTTATTACAATCCGCCGAATTCCGATTTTGATTGGTTACAACAATTGCCTCCAGCAAATTAGCCAATCAGAATCATCTGGCGAGTTTGCAATGCAATGTCAATATTGTCAAACAAAACAATATGGCTGTGCTGTCAAGTACTTCGCATTTGGTAACTTTTCTGCTGGTGAAATTTTTCTGATTTTAACATCCATTTGTACGTTTCGTCTACTACTTACGTTGAATTGAGTAACTGCTCCTCCGTAGTGCTGGATAGTGCAATAGTTGCTGTTTATTTTGTGAGATATAAGTGTTAATTTGTGTCCTACCTGTGATCTGCTTTAACAGGTTTGTATTGGTAACCGATGTTTACACGTTTTTATTATATTCACCAGCTCTATTGTATACAGCGCATATAATTGAGTGTTCCGTTAAAAAAACGCAGTGAAGTAGAATTAAGCTGTACCTACCTATTCAATTACATATGTAAAATGATTAAATTCCTTAGAATAATAGGAATTGTCCCCAAAATAGTCGATCTCTTACCAAAATGTAGCCCCTTTACAATACAAAACAGGATTTTAGGTTTACTTTGAACTATCAAATAAACGAAGTCTATATTTAATATAAATAGTTTGGTTTTGATGATTGACTCATAAAATTGATTAAAAATGTACACAAAAGTGACATTGCCAAGCATTATCACAAGTAACCTAATGTTGGGCCTTGCAGTATCATGATCTGTGGCAATAATTGATATATTTGGCAAAAGATTTATAAAATCAAAACATAATTATAAAGTAAAGCAGGTTCTGAACATACCTACATGTAACAAATTATGAAATAAGAATCAATTATTGTTAAAAAAATTGAGTTGTAAATAAATTGTTTTTGTTAGCCCTTAACTTTAATATACCAATAGCCTGTTCATTATAGGATGATTCGTGTGACAGTTGTTACCGAGTAAGAACAAGTGATGGGACACTATTGATTAAATCAATCTATTTATGGATTATTAGCTACATACAGTTTTGAAAATAATAAAACCATAAATATTTATACATGTATTACTAACTCAACCTGTTTAGGTATCATGATATCACTATCCTCCTACTCCGAATGATCATTCTTATTGCAATCTTGCAAATTAATAATAAATTCTTGATCACACATTGTATCAATCGAGGTAGGTACTATCAAACAAATAGACGACTAGTGTTTTATTGAATATTTATGAGTTGGTAATTAAGATCTTTGAGTGAAATCTTTCAAATCATTGTATTGCGCTGGTAAATGGATGAATATCCCGGTTAAAAAAAATATTTAAGAAAAAGTTACAGTCAAAAGTGCCATAAGACCATGAAGTAAAAAGTCAAAATATAAAAAATAATTATAAATACCTACATATAAAAATAATTACTATTTATTTAGTTAATTATACTCCATACTCGATTGTGTCAACATAGTTTGGATACTAGATTCTCCATTTAATAATGAAGTGACAACTACATCCTTCTATGAGCGTAATCATTTGGATTTACATAAATTGAAATGCTTAGAAAAAATAATTTAGGTATTGTAATTTATCCATAAATGAGTTATGCATTATCATGTTAATGCATAATAATAATGTATGTTTTGAAATTGTATTTTTGTTAGTGAAAAAGCAAGATGGAATATGTTGTGATACAAAATATTATGCATTCATGCATTTTTAATAATTGAAAGTGAAATTGAACAGGGAAATGAAAGCAGAACATTAGAAAAAAAACGGTCTGTAGTTTTATAATACAGATTGGAAGGCTTCATCGTATAGGTTATTTTTTGCTAAGTAAATTAGCATGCACACACGAACATACATACGCATACACGCACATATCCACACGCACACACGCGCACTTGCACCGCACAGACACGCGCACATGCGCCGCACAGACACGCGCACAGACACGCACACACGCGCCGCACAGACACGCGCACAGACACGCACACACGCGCCGCACAGACACGCGCCGCACAGACACGCGCCGCACAGACACGCGCCGCACAGACACGCGCCGCACAGACACGCCCCGCACAGACACGCGCCGCACAGACACGCGCCGCACAGACACGCGCCGCACAGACACGCGCCGCACAGACACGCGCCGCACAGACACGCGCACACACACACACACACACACACACACACGCACACACACACACACACACACACACACACACACACACACACACACACACAGCCACCATACCAGAGGTGAAGACATTGTGCATCCTTACTCAAATATGTGACTAAAATATAATTTTGAAATAGTGATAAATGCATAATCGCTTACAGACGTTATTACCCAGAGGACGTTATTACATAATAAATAGTGTTTTTGTAATATGCAATAAATTATGTTGATTTCAGATGTCGTGCTTGTACCACTATCTATTGAAATGATTCAAAATAATCGCTTTATTTGTGAATCCCACTTTTTGCCATGGTGTTTTAGAAAAACTCGGAAACGATTATTACTAGATAATGCCATCCCAACACTCAATATGGAGCCCCCACCTTTACAAGACGAGTTGTTTTCTGAGTTTCCTTTGCATCGACGAAAGAAAATGCCAACGCAGGTATGTCAAAGCTCTTGTAACAGCAATATAGTACAAAGAAATAAATTAATATTGTATACTGGGTTTCAATTAAAGTAACCCAATATATAACCCAGTTTGTTGGTTCCCGGACCATGCCGAGTTCGTTTCTGGTGGATTAGAATAGGGCCACTCCATCTCTTCCTGAGAATTTCGTAGAAGGCAACTAAAGAACATTAGGAGGCAGGACACGAAATTTCCGTCCAATTAAGCAGTCCGACTGGAGAAGTACTTCCGCCCTACAGAATACCAGCTATAATAACCTCGGCATTAGATTAGTGGAATATACCTTTAAACATGTAAATAACTCGCCCAATCTTAATCTAGCCAGAGCTCACTGGAGAGTTTTTGTGCTGTCAGTGGGCAGACCAAAGTCTTGTACTACTTTGTCTTTTACACTGACTCGTCTGGTATTGCACACGTCCATAGACCGTCAGAAACCACTTTCCATCAGGTGGACCATGTGCTCGTCTACCACCTAAGTGGTATAAAAAAAAATAAGGGATAGGAGTGTTCTCCATCCGATATTAAACTTAAAAAGTGTCCGCTTGACGGCAACAGGCTCGCTTCCTATTACTTGGGACCGAAAATAATACACCTCTGCAGCCCTTTCGGGGATTGATAACTCAAATGAAAAATGTGCAGAGGCCACGGCATTTATGCAAACTGTTTACTTCAGCAATGTTAAACGTTCCTACGTGACTGACAACGTACTTGTAAAACATAATGTTATCTACTTGTAAATTATGTCCAATATGATATGTACTAATTGAAGTTTCAATTTTTCCAGCATTACCACCAATAACTCAAATGGGTTTTGGCGAGACAGAAGCATCAACTTCCACAGAATTTATACAAACTATTGGTAAGTATTGAGTACCTATCAATAGTTTACTTTAAGAATGTATAAAGAATGTCTTGAGGCTGACATGGTTTTTCACATTAATAGTGTAACGCGCCCCGGGATATTTACCACGGGTTTTTTTAGGTATTAACTGGAACATGTACAAAGTCAAAACGCGGCCATAGTGTGTAGTTTATATTGTAAAACAGCCATATCGACGCTAGTCCTGATCCGAAAATATTGACATACTATACGCCGCGACAGCGAACGTAGCGAGTAGGCTGTTATGCGCTCCCCGAATTTCGTAGACCAGTATTTAAGGGAATTTGTCATTTTAAATCACTTGACATTTTGGGATTTAGGTATCAAAAGGATATCGTTACTAAAAATATTAAACTAAAACAAATTTGGTAGGCGGTAGGACACGGCGATATTTCCGTCCAGTTGAGCAGTCCGACTGGGGAAGTACCTCCGCTCTACAGAGTACTTCATGGTGTGTGCCCAGCGGTGAGTAGGGTAGCCAGAGCTCGATGGAGAGTTTGTGCTCTCAGTGGGAAGACTAAAGACTTGCCCTGCCTTGTCTTCCACACTAACGGCACAGAAACTCTGTGCTTACAGGGTCGCCAGCGCGAGTGTGACTCCTCTGGTGTTGCACACATTTATAGGCCACGGTAATTACTTTTCATCAGGTGGGCCGTGTGCTGTGTTCTTTATTATCAGGACAAGGTTTGCATAATATAAGTAAAAATAAAAAAGAGAAGTGTACCGCGAACGGGATTTGTACTTGGATGGGGCCACGGGTTTGGCAAAAAAATGGCGGTATGATGTTCATCAGGTCAGCTAGTATTATAATAAAAATAAATAGCTATACAAGCTGTATTCTTGAAACGGGGCAGTAAGGGAAATCCCTAACTTTTTAACATATTCTGAACTACATTGGCAGTTTTGGTAAAGCCGTCGGTTACGGTGAAGCAAAGTCGGCAAAAAAAATGCTAAAGTCTAAAAATATTTTTTGGTGCTAATCGATCCCATTTCATGTGGGGAAGACCATTTAAGGTTTGGGTACTAAAAACGACAGAAGTCGTCAAAAACGCTTGTCTATATTTGGTTGTTATAACCAACATCCACTCAGGTGGAACCGCGAGCAACGGCTATCAACAGCGTCATTGCTTTTTAGATATATAATATAAAACTAATAATATTGGTTTGATATTTTCAGTTGGAGAGACTACACTAAGTCAACAATAAGTCACCGAGGAAAAATTCTCAAGAAATAGCAGACTGCAAAATTATCATTAAAACGTCTTGCTAAAAGAACCTTAAACCCTAAACAACTTAGACTCAGACATGTCAAAAGAATTTGTAAGCAATATGTTATAAAATAAAAAAAGATCACCTACTGGTAAAAGGTGGACGTTGGAATCAAACATTTACAGAATTCACGTAAACTTGCATATTGTTTATTCCTAATCTTCGTTTTTCTAATGATTTGTGTTCATAATCATCACTCTTCGTATATTTTCTGTATAATTTTAATTGATTGTTTGGTTGAATTTTGATCATTGATTTATTGATAATTGATTGACAGACATTTCTTATTTTTTTAATATTAATGATGTCATTACATTTTAGTTTTTTTGTCAATTATCACAAAATACTTTTATGGCGCTTAAAAAAGTGCGATTAATGAGTTCCCCCTGTTTATTTGTGCACTATCGCAAGTAACACGAAGAGATTATTTGAGCTCTCTGCTCGTCATAAAAGAGATCAGCGCAGGTTGACAGCGTTGGCTGTGCCCACCAATTTGGGGCCAAGACTTCGGAAGTGCTTCCCGAAGTCCCACCGGCCGTCGAGCACGAGCCCCAGATATTTCATCTGGGGCTTGATGCCGATGAGAGTGCCTCCTACTGTGAGACTGGAACCAGGTGGTGGCGTACGCCGAGGTCCATGAAAGAACATGGCCTCGGATTTATGCAGAGCCACCTCAAGGCCCAGCCGCTGGATCCGTTCCACGACTTGAGCAACCGCGGTCGTGGCCCTCAGGGTCGCTTCGCGGTATGTAGCCCCGTCGGCGCCGTCCGCGAGCTCACCGCGAAGCACCCAGTCGTATCCGATGTTCCACAGGAGCGGCCCTAGAACCGATCCCTGTGGAACACCGCACGACATCTCACGCCGACCGACGCTGGTCGCACTTGGGTAGATGACGGCTCTCTCCGTCAGGTACGCCCCGACTATGCGGCGGAGGTAGAGAGGCACACCGTGGTACACGAGTGCCTCCCTGATGCAACTCCAGGGCAAGATGTTGAACGCGTTGGAGATGTCCAAGGACACCGCCAACGTCACCTCACCCCGGGTGACTGCCTCCTCCGTCAATGTCCTCACGCGCATGATGGCATCCACTGTGGACCGCCACCGGCGGAAGCCGTATTTGGCATCCGCCTGGTCCGGCCCCCTACCAGAGATGTGCTCGACGAGGCGCTTCGCAATAACTCTTTCAAAGAGCTTGCCCACCTCGTCGAGCAACACAATGGGCCGGTAGCCAGACGGTTCGTCTGCCGGTCGACCCTCCTTTCGGATGAGGATCAGTTTCCCCATCTTCCACATCTTCGGAAACTGGCCCCGCTCCATGCATGCGCTGAGTAGCCCTCTCAGTCGGGGTTCGAGACCGTCTTCTCCCAGAGCTAGGACCCACGGCCTGGAATGCCGTCGGGTCCCGGGGCGGTGCTCTTCTTGGCTCTAAGCCTTCGCTCCACCAGCTCCAGTTCTACCCAAGTCACCTCGGGGACTTCGTCGTCAACTACCACCCTGGGCGCCACAGCCGAGGTGGCGGAGTCGCACCCCCATGGGTCCCGCTCCAGCGTCTCCATGAGCTCCTTGTAAGCCGCAGCTTTCGCCCGCTTAATCTCTGCTCGGAGGGCATCTCTGGCCTCCCTCTATCAAATCAATGTTAATAAAAATTGCATATTTATGTTAAGGTAGGTGTATAGTGAAACTTCATAATATATAAAAGTTTTTATTAGGATTTCTTTGAGAAAAAACACTAACACTCCGACTCAAAACAAACCATCCAAATATAAATAAAGAGTAATGTTGTGTTTGGTTCTTTAACTTTAATATACCTATCATAGTTACATTATGATTCCAACGTCTATTTTTTGCTTTATTTTATTTATTTGGGTAAATAAAGAGTCGCGCAAACGGTACTAGGCGTAAAGGGCAAGTTAGACACATATCTTATTTGTTGATGTACATGTGTTCTTGTCCGTACTTTATATCTTAATGCTTGTTTTTTTTTGTGGAGGTAGTTTCTTCACGGAAAACATCGAAGTTTAACCGTTTCGCAGTTAGCCCCCAAAATGGAAAACTGATCCCAACTGGGTCGGGTTAAAGGCTCAGAGGATTCCGATGATCTTTAATTTGAAACCACTGACGCAAAAACGGCGGGGTGTAATAAGTTTGACGTGTATGTGTGCGAGTCTGTGGCATCGGAGCTCCTGAAAGGATGAACCGATTTTGATTTGGTTTTTTTTTTGTATGAAAGGTATATTAGACGGAAGTGTTGTTAGGTGTTTGAAAAAAAATGGTCCAAGATGGCCTCTGCCAGAAAATAACGGAGTTCATATTTTTTCACATCTCTGTCAATATGGGTATCAAATGAAAGGGTTTGACTAGTAGATCAATTTAATAGACCCTAGCTGCTAGATCATTCAGTCATATCGGAACGATCCAAGATCCGCCCGACATGACAACGCTTGAATCAAAATATGTATTACTAGGTACATCAAAGTTATAGGGCTAACTAACACAATTTATCTTCGACTTTTTGAGGGTTGTTTTTTTGTGACGGGGGGGCTTTTAAAATTTTTAATTTAATTTTTACTGACGGGGGTTTTTTAATTTAATTTGTATTTAACACTTCTTAAACTGATCTACTCGTCAAGCTCTTTCATTTGATATCCATATTGAGGGAGTTGTAAAATAAAATGTGCCATTTTGTGGTGGCAGCCATCTTGGTTTTGAAATTTTTATAATTGAAAGTAAAGAAAGTAAAGATGAAAGTATTCTACTAGTCAAGTCCTTTCATTTGATACCCATATTGAGGAAGTTGAAATAAAAACTGTAATCCGTAGTTTTGTAGCGGCGGCCATCTTGAACCGATTTTTTTTTTCAAGCATAGCTAAGAACACTTCCGTCTAATATACCTTTCAAAAAAAACTAAATCCAAATCGGTTCATCTGTTCAAGAGTTACGACGCCACAGACAGACACACACCACATACACACAGACACGTCAAACTTATAAACCCCGTCGTTTTTGCGTCGGGGGTTAAAAAGTTAAAAATAAATTGTGTTGGTTAACCTTTTAACTCTGATATACCTAGTAATATTTGATTCAAGCGTTATCATGTCGGGGGACCCTAACTGGGAAAGCACTCCATCATGTTATCGGAGCGATCCAAGCTCTCCCCGACATTATAACGTATGAATCAAATATTACTAGGTATATCAGAGTTAAAAGCTTAACATATCCAATTTATTTTTTACTTTTTGGGGAAAGTTTTTGTAACGGGGGTTTTTAATTTTTTTTTTCTAAATTCTTTCCGCCGGCTTTATTTATTTTTGAAACTTTCAAATTTAAGCAAGGATGAGATATTTCATGTCCGAGTTGCCCCCGGAACTAGTGCTACGATTAGCATCTGTTTAACAACTACTCCTTGATAGCCTTCTGATGAGCCTAAACCCGCTATATCTGCTCTAAGTTACTGAGGATGATGGTTACTCGCAAGCTCACATCCAGACAATGAAACAATATTGAATTTTAACCTTTCTATGTTTAAGATGCGAATAGGGCAGTGCAGATAGCGTCAAAAATGAGAAATAAAATTAATTACTAATACATTTATCTATTGACTGGATTTAGTCAAATGAACATCTTTTAAATAAAATTTGTACAGTTGAAATATTATATCCTGTACTATATCCTGTATTATATCAAATGATTATTTTTAAAGTTATATGTTTTCGAAATGAAAGTTTGTCAAATGATTAGTTTTTCAAACGTTGTTTATAAAATGTTTTGTCATTATGTTGTTTGCTAAACAATAGGGACCCTCTACATATATCGAAAAAATTGGAAAATATTGTTTTTTGTTCGTATCTGTCACATAACCTCTTTTTTACACAAAATTTTGTAAAAGTAAACTTTCACCAAATTTTGTTTCTTCATGTTTCAAACATAATCACATTGCTTTTTCATCAATATATTCATATTTTCGTCGTATTTTCATGCTCAAATTGTGTTCAAATAGTGTTTATTGTGCTCAAATATGTGTGTATGAATTGGTATTGGTTGAGTGAAATAAGCAACAAAAAGTTAGTAAATATATGTTTTCTGAAAAATATTATATATTTCAGAAAAAGCAAAAAGCACTAAACTGAAAATATTAAATTTCAAAAGTTACATTTAAATATTATGAAAATGATTCGTTATTTACAATAAATCCTTTTTGTTATTATTTATATTTATTACTAAATAAATTTGATCGTGTTTGAAACATGAAGAGGTAAAATTACACAAAAATTTGTTGAAAAAGAAGCTGTGGGGCGTGTCGGACAGCCTCTTTAGCGTGGCGGTTGTGAACGCAGGCGGCGTGGGCTCGATACCCCCCGCAGTGCAAATAATGGCACGGTATACCCATAACGTCGGTTGGTTGGAACCCTCAAAAGTCCGACTTAACTACAGAACATAGATGTCGCCAATTGGTTATGGAGGTCAGATGGCTGTCGCTTCGCGGGAAATATCGAAGTTCAGCCGCATCTTAGTTAGACGACTCCAACGTCATTCCAACTCCAACTGAGTAATGAAAAAGTTTAGATAATGAAGATGGAATAGTCCTACTTTTAGAGGTGTGCAGCACCTAAATAGCTTTTTGGAAATGAATGATGCAGGCATATTTAATGATAAGCCTAGCGCCATTAGTGTAAAGTGTAGGAAGGCATCTATGTCATTTATAATCTAATGTTTTAATCATTTTATGTAATTTGATGAGCTGTAAAATGAATTCTAATTTATTTGACTTTATAATTTTAATGCATCTATTGACATTGTGATATATAAATATAGATAATACTTTACTATTATATAAAGTAATCATCGAATCTGTAACAGATAGCATATATTATAGTGTTTTAGTGTGTATATTGCTAACAGCATGTAAATAAATAAATACTGATAGCAGATGAGAATACAAAACCAAAAAATCATATTTGCCAATTTTGCTCCAAAACTGTAAGGTAATCTGAAAAACGAAAAACGTTCCCATACAAATTGTGGAAAACCATTTTTCACCTTTAAAATGCACCCTATTTCACCCCGTACCTACTTCATAGTTAGTTTAATTTATTTTTCTCCCTGCTTTATTCATTTTTCTTTTTAGTCCCAAAAGCTTATTATTTCCCTAAATTTGTATCTACATCGCCTAGACATGTACCAATGAAATGAAATTTATTAGTAGGAAACATTATTAATATTTTAAATTTTTTGTTGTCATTAGGCATATGAGTCTTGTACATGATACGCAAATTATATTATTATTTAACTACTTACTAACTATACCTACTATATTAAGTTTGAATTAGTATTATTAAGTAATTGTTAACAAATGTCAATTTTGAATTAATTTTTCCTCTAGGATATTCTACACATAATTTTAATTGTGGACCTAAACATAAACTGGAGAAATGTGGGTGCTAGCACCTCTGCCTACTCCTTCGGGGATATAGGCGTAAGTTTATGTTATGTTATGTTTGATTGAATTGTAAATATAAGATGTCAAAGAAATGAGGATCATAATATTACATTTATCAATGTCCACATAACTTCAATTAATATTAAAGTTTATAGGTAAGTATATATATAATTTTTTCTGATAAGCACTATATTGAAAACTAAATAAATCAATTCGTGTACTTTATATAAATAATAGAATATCATGTTATAATACTAATGGTAATTTACACTCAAAAATGTTACTATCTTAATTTCACCATAAATTATTGTAAATCTTACAATTACATCTCAAGTTATCAGGAGATTTGGTGATAACTTGGGCTGTGATTGTAAAATAAATCTTAATATAACTTATATCAGTACTTATTTTGTTGTATAAATCGAAAAAGTAAACATTCGAGATAGGTAAGGCTTAACCCATGTAAATGACAATGAATGTCATTATCACGTAAGTAGGTACTTATGATTTTTTCATTACCACTTTTTGTATCTACATGTATTGGAATAGGTTGAAATTTATTAAATAAATAATAAATAAATAAATATTCTACAACATTCTACACAACGCTATCTAGATCCATGGTAAGCATAGTTTAACTAGCTTGTGGTATGGTATCTAGAATACGGATAAACACACTTAAATACTTTTTTTTTGTAAATACATACATATTATACATAGAAACACCCAGACCAATGCAAATACTCATAATCACACATACAAATATTTGCACTGAGCGGGGATCGAACCCGCGCCTCCTGCGTAGCAGTCGTGTTCACTACTGCCACGCCACAGAGGCTGTCAAATAAATGAACTATCTATTGTCACCTAGTTTTAAGTTGGTTTTGCGTGCATTAAAATGTATTCTATAAAGTCTCATAAGGTGATCATGACATGATTATCAGAATGAATTATACTGTATTTTTTTTGTCAAATAAAAATATAAAAATATTTGTTTGGAAATTTTTATTCGCTTTCCTATATTATTTGAAAGGCATGAATAATCGATTGGAATTAAACAATAATCGGTATGAGTCGATTAATCAACCAATTTAATCGATAGTCGATTAGGCGATTATCGTAGAACATTTCATTGGTACGTCTCTACCCGGCGGATTGTAATCAGGTGAACGAATGAACGGTTATTTCCAGTCAGCTGAACTCTATCGTTCGTAGTGCCTTCTCTTCCCTCTTATATACTCTTTGGTCGAGCCGACAGTGCCCTTACGTTAACGTACCTAACCTTTAAGCATTTCGAAAACATATCGAAAAATTTAAGAAATATTTTCAAAAAAAATAATTAAGAATTAGATATCGTTTTTAAACTTTCAAAATACAACAATATGAATAAAAGTGTTGATATTATTGTGTTTGGTGCTACGGGCTACACGGGCGGATTTATTGTAAAAAATCTGGCTCGCCTAGTGCAAGAGAAATATCGTGATATTACTTGGGGAATTGCAGGTCGGTCAAACAAAACACTGCAACGTTTAGTCGCAGATGTAGACGTAGGCACAGATACGGGTAAGTCGACGAACACTTAACACATTATTATTTCTGTATTCGAAATCTTATTAAACTTGAACCCACTTAGTCAGTACACAAGGGCACAGATAACACATACATACATACATATAATCACGCCTATATCCCCAAAGGGGTAGGCAGAGGTGCTAGCACCCACATTTCGCCAGTTTATGATTAGGTCCCAATGTATTAGGTGGCGATAAATACACACATAATTTCGAAAAGCATCGAAAAGTCATTGGTGTGTGCCATAGTAAATCCATTCATTACCCATACCACTAGGCTACTGCGGTTTTAACCTAAAAGATATAAATATTTAACGCCTAAAAGATATACAATTCTAAATATCTCATTTTTCTAAATATTCAATAACAATCATAGAACTAAAAAAGAATCACGTAAAACGTATCATAAATCTAGTAGTAACCGGTAACCAATAGGAATCGGTTATGCGGTCTAGGAGTAAGTAGGAGTGAGTTTTGTACACCACATACAAAAAAAGAGATACCGATCGAATTGAAAACCTCCTCCTTTTTGAAAGTCGTTTAAAAATATCATCAAAAGAAAAAAAAACAATCTATATACATACAAACAGTTTTGATATTAACTTCGAAGTAAATCACCCCCAAAAAACTTTCTAAAAGAAACACGTTTTTCATAAATTCCATTCAAAGCGGTTTATACCAAATTTGAAGTACTTAGATTGGGACCACGTTGTCTCTTACAAACGTTGCCCCTCCTTTTCACACCTTTAGGGGTAGAATTTCAGAAAATCCCTTCTTATCGGATGCTCACGTCATATTAAGAACACACTCTCCTAGATTAAGCTATCTCCGATACCTTACTCATTCAGGACAAAGGATATTACATAATTATAATATTGATAATTACATATACATAGATTAGATAGCATAAATAAATATAGTTTTTGCATGATATCTATTTAAAGACTAGAAAGGAGGATTTATACTTAGCTATGAGTATTTACTTGTATTAGATAAAAACGTCCTTAGAAATTGAGTAGATAACCTAATAAAAACCGTTGAAGTGGGAGTCGATCTCGCACACTGCTAAGGGTTCAGTAGTGCAATATTCTATCTCGACCGTCTCAGCTCTGAGACCGCCTCAGCACAGCTTTCTAATAATTAGGGTTTAATATTTAATTCAAACCTACACTTATCTAAAGGCCAACCCTTCGTTATGTAAGACTTCAATTTTTGTAAAAACGAACTCCGTTTCTATATGTATATTTATGAAGTGTGTGTCTGTTAGTTCATTGTCCACTGTGATTATTATGATTGCTTCTGCGATATCGCTCTGTAAGCTGTTATGTATGTTGCTTGACGGCTCATAGACTCGCGATAGCTTATCTGCAATGTACAATTCTATACCGTAACTTAAAAGTATATATAGTTGAAGTCGTAGGGGCATACGTTGCAATTTTTGAGGGCAGTCAATAATCGACTTTTATATTATTGTAATGAGAGGTTTATTTTCAGTTTCTATTACTATGTATTTTCGTTTGTATATATAGTCATATAACCTTTCACAAAAAAACCGATTTTTTAAAGAAAATTTATATAAAGTATTTTTATCATAATTTTATTTCCAAATTTCCAAATATATGGTTTAATTAATATGGTAAAACATAACGTTGGGTGAAGTAGTGTTCTCCTAGCTAGGTTGCAGAGCAACCTGTGATAAGGATGAACAGTGCATACAACCCAGGAAGGTTTCTTAATTATACATAAGTATACATATATGCATGCCGTACATGCATATACATACATACACATATATACATATACATATATATATACATATACATACACACACACGCACATACACATACATACACATTACATTCCAATTATATGTGTGTGTGTAAGAGTTTTAGTGTGGTGAGTGATGAGTGTTGTGTGTTGTGTAAGGCTATAAGTAGATAGTGTTTACTCCAGTACATTTAGGTAATCTTCAGTTTCTTCATATGACCTACCCACAAGAAATGCTCTCACTGAGAATTTACATTTACCGTAGGGTTGATCATAAATTGGCAAGGAGGCGTTGATCTTGTTATAAAGGAAGGGTCCCAAAAAGTATAGGAACATTCTGGTGAATGAGTAATGTGGTGTTGGGACTGTACAGACTCTGTCCTTACGTCTCTTATCAATTGCTCTATGGGGAGTCCTACTATGTTGGGTTAGAATTGTGCGGAGGATAAATAATTGTCTAATATTCAAAACGTCGCATTCCTCATACAACTTGGTCGTTGGAAACCGCAATGGTCGAAAGGTAGCCAATTTTAGAATAGCTCGGTGTGCTATTTCTAATGGTTTTAAGAGGGTTTTACGTGCGCCACCCCAACAGGCTATACAATAACCAATTATAGAATGACACTAGGCGTAATAGATCTTTCTCATAATAGAAGAGTTAGTGATATGACGTAACGTTTTGAATACAAACATCAATTTCCTTACTCGTCCCGTTAAGAGTTCTATGTGTCTCCCAAAGGTAAGGTGTTTATCCAGGGTGATACCCAGGTATTTGATAGTATCGACAGATTCCAACAGTGGACAGTTGCAACCCACCATATCAGTAGCTGTACAGTTGTGATTGTTGTGAACTTTTAGTTCAAATGAAGTATTAGGTTGTGTAATTGTGGATACAGAAAAGGTGATAAATTTGGTTTTATTAGTGTTCAGTGTAAGGGAGTGAGCTATTAACCATTTAAAAGTAGTATTTAGTCCTTTTTGAGCCACCCCTTGTAGGTTCGACCAAGAGTTTGCTGAGAACGTTAGAGCTGTATCATCTGCAAAGGACACAATCTTACCGTTTATGAGGGAGATATTATAAAGATCATTTATGAATATAAGGAAGAGTGTAGGCCCAAGGATACTGCCCTGGGGCACACCGTACCTCACTGGAAGCGTGTCGCTAAGGTAATCTCCTATTAATACAGCTTGAGACCTATCGGAGAGATAGCTCCGAAACAGCTCCAATTGAGTGCCTCGAACACCAATTTGTTCAAGTTTCAGTAAGAGTAGGGTAATGGGGACGGTATCGAATGCCTTGGCGAGATCCAAGAATATTGTTGCTACTTTTTGGCGATAGTTTAATTTATCTACTATGTGATTAGTCAGATCAAGGATGGCATCATTGGTGGATTTGTTTTTTTGAAAACCATATTGTCGAGATGATATCACATTGTTATATTGCATGTACTGTACCAGCCTCTTATTTATTAGTCGTTCGAGTAATTTTGAAAGAGCAGGCAGTATTGCAATTGGGCGATAATCATTAAACGAGCTCCCATTCCCACCCTTGAAGATAGGATGTATAATAGCCCTCTTTAGGGAAGATGGAAAGACAGAGGTCCTAAAGCAGAGGTTAAAGATGTGGCACAAGATAGGTGTTAGGATTTTGGAGTATCTCTGCAGTATGGTTGCTACTGTCTGTCTCCTCCAACACAAAAGAAGTCAAGAAGTACCTATGTGCCCTTGGTGGTGGAGAAGGTGGGACGTTACCTTGTATCTTTTCCGCTAAGTCTTTTCCAATATTGGTGAAGAAAGTATTGAGGTCATTGGTTATTTTCCGTGGATTGTCTGAGTTGTTGAGCAATTGTATGTTAGTTTGAGTAGGTTTTTGTGTGTTGGTAATTTTCTTGATCGCATTCCACAAGTCCTTTGGATTTTTAGCAGCTTTGTCTATTTGTTGAGTGTCGTAATGTCTTTTTGTTTTCTTTAGGATTTTACAACAGAAGTTTCGGTATCGAATATATGTTAATTTCAAGGTTGCGTTTTCTGGTGATAGTTGAAGCTTTTTGTGTAATAGATCCCTATGTCTAATGCAGTGAAGTAATCCAGGCGTTATCCAAGGTCTAAGAGGATTTTTCCTTGTCGATTTTTTCCTAGTGAGGGTCGAGCTAGCAATAGCATCAGACAACACATTAATAAGTGCGTTAGTGGCGGACTCTGGATCTTGAATATTTATGATATGCAATAAATCCATTTCTTCCATTTTTTGATCTAGTAATTCAAAATCAACTGTCTTGAGAGAAGGAGTATTCACCTTTTGGTTCTTCTTCCCCTCCAGAGTCAGTAACAGTGAAAAATGATCTGTAAGAGTAGTTTCAAAGAGAAGAGTTTTCGAAGGTAATTTTTAATTTTAGTAATATCGTGTAGCACTAGAGTGCTTACCAAAATCAGTCAAAGGAACCCAAACATAACTAGTCTATCTTGTTTAGTTCAGAAATTCCCATGAGTATCTACCGTCTCCATAAACTCAACGTGGTTGTGTCGCGCAACCCTAGTTTGGGAACCAGTATCAGGCTTGATTGTAACTTCGACCACAGCATAGGTTAAGACATGTTTGTAAATATTTTCCAAGATCAATAAAACATATTCTATCATATTTATCATGGCGTCAAGGCTGAGGGACCACTGCGCTCGGTTTTTTTAGAGTTCAGAATTCTTGGTAACATCTATTTTCAGTGAAGCTAATTATTAAAAAGTAATGAAAAATAACGTACCATATTGAAAAAAATAGCTAATTAAAACAGTTAAAAAGAAAACCGATACAGGTTATCGTTGCGTTTCATCCATTTATTTTCGACAAAAATTGAAAGTCCAGTTATGTGCGCCTAGGTCTTCCCCTTTCGACGGTACCATACACACTCGACTCATATAGTCATACACCTGTTTCGTTAGTCTTCTTTCATTCATTTCATTCATTTTCTATCACTCCACATCGCTTTCTTATCATGTTATTTCTCACTCTATCTCTCAAGGTCAATCCACACATACTTCGCAACGCACGCATTTCTACTGCATTCACTCTACTCTGATGCTTTTTTGCCACACCCAATTTTCGCTAGCATACATAAGAGTCGGTAGCTACTCCTCCATGTACAGCCAGTCGTGCCCTTTCGGACACATTACGGCTCTCTACTCTATTTCTCTCATATTTAGTCTATTTCCAGCTGTCACTCTCCTTTCAACATTCTTCATGCTTTCCATCTCTCGTAAACAATGTTCCCAAATATACATATAACTCATTCATTGTTCCACTCTTTCTCCATCTATACAAATCTTACACTTTGTCACGCATTCATCTCTTTCGAAAACCATAACTTTTGTCTTACAAATATTCATTTTCATTCTTTTCCTTTCATTGCTTCACTGAAAATAAATATTTCCAAGATTTTTGAACTCTAATAAAACCGAGATTATTGGTCCCTCGACTTTGACGTGGTAACAAAAAATGTTAGTGAAATTAAGCTCTAAGGGAATATTGCATTTTTTCTTTGGTCGACTCTTTAGATATTTTCCCACGATTAACGATGTGCTTTAATTTGTAAGATTTAATAATAAACATCGAGACAATTGAAGATAAATAGAAGCTTGTAAAAACGCTTCCCAATTTATATTAATAAGTAAATCCGTGTGGAGAGGCAAGAGTACAATTCTATGGAAAGAATGAGAATGTTTTTTCTTTTTTGTCTCGGTAACGTCAGTTCCATAGACAAATGGGAATTATCCAAAGGCTGTTAGACATCACTAGATTTTCAGTTTGCCTTAGGGGAAAGTGGGGGGGATTCGTACACCGGGAGCATTCGTACAACGGCCATAATTCGAATACGCAAAATAGTGGCGCCTTCGTATCTGTGTGTGTGATGCCCACTTACACACATAATCTAACCGCAGAGCGGCTCGCCAGTGCAGCCGCCGGCTTTGATGTGACAGGACGTAACGTGTTTTCGCTTCGCGTAAGTAATTTTTCGATGCAACTTTAAACGTGTTTATCTTCTATAAGTTTTGCTGCCATAACTAAACTGATTATTTGTGATGTTTGAGTACATATTTAAGTTTATTATGTCGATATTTACTTGAAGATAATCTTAGCAGCTATTTTTATTTTCAAAATATTATTCGAATTTCTGAGTTGGGGTAGCTTCGTACAGGTATGAACGGGGTGGGTTCGTACTGTACGAATGTACCCCACGTATGTTATACAATCTTGTTTATAAGAAAACATTGTTTACAGAACAATGCCGCGAGTATATGTTAAAAAAGGGACAAGATCAAGAGAGGTCGATGAAGTTGCTATGCAGTCGGCGATTGAAGAAGTACTAGATAAAACGTTGTCCATCAGAAAATCTGCAGAAAAATATGGCTTAAAACCTAGCACACTTGAAAGCCGCTTGATGAAGTTGAAAAACTCTTCTGAGGAAGAGAGAAATAACTCTCTAAAACGTGTGTTTGCTTCAAAATATAGCTCTAATCAAATATTTACAATTGAGGAAGAGACTTTATTGAACAAGTACATTTTAAAATGTTCTCGAATGCACTATGGGCTAACTATTGAACAAGTGAGAAAATTGGCATACGAATTTGCTAAGGCTAATAATATAAAATATCCACCTAGTTGGGATCACAATAAATTGGCAGGGAAAGATTGGATGGAATGCTATCGTAAGCGGAACAACAATTTGAGTCTGAGGAAGCCTGAAAACACGAGTGCAGCAAGATCTTATGGATTCAACAAAACGGCCGTGAGTGATTTCTACGACAATCTGGAAAAGATTTTAGTCAAATATAAACTCTCTGCAGATAGAATCTACAATTTTGATGAGTCCGGGATATCGACAGTGCTCAGCACGCCTAAAGTGTTGGCTGAAAAAAAAACAAAAACAAGTTGGCCAATTTGTATCGGCTGAAAGAGGAGAACTGGTTACGTTTGGGGCGATCATATCAGCAAGTGGTAACACCATTCCGCCCTTATTCATATTTCCTAGGGTTCATTTCAAGGATTATTTCATGACGGATGCCCCGGAAGGCAGCCTAGGAGCAGCTTCGAAGAGTGGCTGGATAAACTCCAATATATTTTTGGAAGTACTGCAACATATTAAAAAGAAAACATGCTGCACCAAAGATAATCCCATTCTACTACTGGTCGACAACCATGAAAGTCATGTGACGATCAAAGCTGTGGATTACGCACGTGAACACGGCATTATTTATTTGTCATTCCCACCCCACACAACACATCGTCTACAACCGTTAGACGTGGGAGTATTTGGATCTTTCAAAGCCAAGCTGAAGGTAGCTTTTAATGATTGGCACGTGAATAATGCGGGAAAAACCCTCAATATATACAATATACCAAAACTGGCCAAAATCGCATATTTTGATGCATTCACTTCCAAGAATATAACGAATGCCTTCGAAAAAACTGGAATATGGCCACTCAATAAGCTGACTTTCAGCGATGGTGACTTTGATGCAGTGCAAGTTTATCAGTCACAGTCCACAACAGGCCCTGATGACAATGTGCAACAAGCCATTCCTGAAGAAATAGATATTACCCAAGAAGATCAACTATCACCAAGACCAGAGGCACACTCGCCGTCTTTGTTGGCGCAGCCACTTCATCTGCCATCTACATCTGCTCAAGGATTAGTGACGCCAGAAATGATCCGACCCTACCCTAAAGTGGCTAGAGATGTAACCAAAAAGTCCAAAAAAGGTAAACAGCCTGGTAAATCTAGGATTTACACAGATACGCCCGAAAAAAATAGGCTAGAAGAAATAGAAAACACAAAACAGTTGAAGAAGCAAGAGCAAGAGAAAAAACAAAGGGCTAAAGAGATGAAGAGGGCATTAAATTTGATATCGGGTAAAGATATATTAAGTAAACCAAAAAAAAAGAAGCAAAGTGCAGATACTGAAAGTGAAGATGAGACTGACATGAGTTTAAGAGAAAGTTCCTGTTCTCCCATTGAAGAGATTGCTGAAGGATCTGATGTGGAGAACGAAACTCCAGTTTTAACTGAATTCGTGAAAGAGAAAGGCTTTATTTTAGTGAAGTTTGAGAAGAAAAAGTCTGTCAAGCACTATGTTGGTCAGGTGATTGCCAAATATAGTCCCATGGAGTACAGAGTTTCATTTCTGAGAAAAAAACCTGGCACCTGAAAATTTGTTTTTCCCAATAACACAGATGAAGGAACTATGCATATATCAGATATTGTATCTATATTGCCGGAACCCCAATCTGCTACGACCACAAGAACAGCTAATATATTTAGTTTTAAAAAAGACTTAACTATGTACAATGTGCAATAAGTTGATACATTATGACTCTTACTACCCTAATGGTAAATGTTGATTAGTTCCTATAGGACATGCGAAGATATTATAAAACTGTCTTATTATTAATTACTTAAGCACCCAAGGCTGATTCTGTGAAATTTTGATCTCAATAAATGATACATTTTCTATAATAAGCATTATTAATCATGATGTACGGAGGCACCCCACTATGTACGAAAGCACCCCAACACATGTACGAAGCTACCCCATGAGTGGGGTACATTCGTACGAGTTCCACTTTTATTTTAAACTGTCATAGCTTGGCCTGGCTTCTTTCTATGAACAAGTCGTCTAAGGGAACATTGTAGGCAAATATATGTGCAATCTAGCAATGCTCGAATTGTTTTAAAATAGCGTTTAGTTTTTCTGCCATAGGGCTCGAAGTAAAAAGTGTACGAATCCCCCCCACTTTCCCAGCACAGCGTTGATACAACCTTGAGATTGATTTTCATTGGTCAATTCTCAGTTCGCCCTGCAGCACAGCGTTGATACAAACTCGAGATTGATTTATATTGATCGATTATCAAGGATATGCTATACGCGGTCTGAACGCTGAGACAACCGAGATAGATAATTGACTGACGAGCTCAAGGCTGCGGCAACGCTGAGCGCTTAAAAAAAATGTTGAAGAACGTATCGTGTGTAATTAATTACATTCATAGCGGCCTTTAATTTTTTTAAGTTTATAAAAATTTTTCTACGTATTATTTTAGGTTCAATCCCAGCAAAAATGGGTGTAGGCCAACGCCTAATTTATTGGTACATCATGCATCAATAGATTCTAGCAGCAGTGCCGTAAATAGTCCTTTCTGCACAATGTGCGAGCTTCTGTAATTGTGCCCTTGTTTTAGTAGATATTATAGGTACACTAGCTACCACGTCCTCTAGCTGCCATCTCCTTCTGGATAATGTCTTTTTTATCATATTCTGTGACCCGTGGTTTTACCTAAGCAATTATGTCAATAGTCTCGAATTAACTGATAAAAACTATGACAGGAACTGACATATATATCTCACCTCAGATAGCCCCCTTGAGTGTGGGAACCACGGTTATTCCCATTCTTGGTCCCCAAGCATTTCCTTATGTCGTTTCTACTAGTATGACAGGCATCATGTCACCTCCTCGCTTGCGCTCATGAAGGATGAAGTTGAGTGTCGTTGAGTGACCTCTGACATCTTAGTCTTCACCCCTGTGCAGCCCTCAGTCCTCGCTTCACATTGACGTACACAGGCGTTGATCGGTACAGGTGGATCTCGAAACTCACTATCCCGGAGATCACCGAGATATACTGATCATTTATGCAGAGCCAGTCTTGGCCTTCTGGGTTGCTTCGTGGTTATAGCACCATATCATCCACATAACACGTTACGATGGCACTCTGTGAGCTCATTGCGACTTATCCATTTGAATCCGTTGTTCCACAGAAGTGACCGCAAGAACGGTTGCTGCGGTATACCGCATGACAATTCACGCCGTCCAAGGTTGGTCACTTTTAGGCAGATGATGAGTCTCTCCGTCAGATACACCCCGACTATGCGTCAAAGGTAGAAATGTACTTTATGATACACGCGCAACTCTAAGGCAAGGTGTTCAACACGTTAGCGATGTCCACGGACATCGCGTATCGTTAACATTATCTCACCTTGGGCAATCGTATTCTTCACCAGAGCCCTCACACGCATAATGGCGTTCACGGTGGAGAGGTGCTCGATGAGGTGCTTCATTATAACTCCTTATTACTATAGGTCGGTAGGCAGACGGTGAGTCCACCGGGGCCCCATCTTTCGGACGGAGACCAGTATCCCAGATTTTTTATAGTTGCGGAAACTGGCCCCGTTACAAACATGCGCTGAGAAACTCTCTCAGTCGGGGCTCGAGAGCATCTTCCCCTAGAGCTAGTACACACGCTCAATCTGAAATGCCGTAGGGTCCCGGGGCGATGTTCTTGGCCTTAAGCCTGCACACCTCCTTCCACTCAAGTGACCTCGGAAACGATGTCGTTATCCACAATGGGTGCCATAAGTGAATGAGGCGGAGTCAACACATTCTACAGCTCGCGCTGAGAACAGGAAGCCAATAACGCCTCCGAGCACCTCTGGCAGAGACACCGTATTAATGGCGGGGTTCGGGGGCGCAGCTTGCCTCTTACCATAGATTAAAATTACATAAGATTAGACCTTGCAGACGAACAGTCGCTGGCAATTTGCCGCCACAATAATTAGAACTGGCCCTAGTGAACAAAAGTGCCCGAAGCCCGAAAGACGGCAAAAGGTTCACCCCCTATTACGTTGGACCGTATTCAATGTTTGGTGAAATTCACCTCTGCCTAACCTTCCGGGGATAAAGGCTTGATTATATGTATGTATATCTATCAATAGTGTTTGCAACCGAAATAAGTATAACACTTTCCAAATAACGACTGATCTAACCAATTTTGTTTTCATTTCAGGTATCGATATTAAAAAACTTTTGATTATAGAAAGTGACGTTGAAAATGAAGAATCTTTGGAAAACATGACGCGAATTGCCAAAGTTCTTATCAATTGTACAGGCCCTAATACGATTCTTAGTCCCCCGATCGTGAAAGCCTGTATTGAAACAGGAACGCACTATGTGGATTTATCGTCAGAAATATATGTAAGTTACGTAATAACCATTTAACCTTTTTTCTAATAAATAAAGTTTGATATTGATACCTGACCCCCTAAACAAGTGGCACTTTATTGGTCGTCGTTTTGTGGAATAGAATGTCCAAATAATGGTGCTGACACGTATTTTAACGTTTATGATACGCGTACATTGATCATTCTATTCTATTCTATAAACGTAATGTCTAGAAGGGCTGTATAGAGTTGTATTTTATTCTAGCTGATGCTTGCAGCTCTGCCTAAGACCTATCTAACATTAAATTCCGCACCAAAATCCGTTATGTAGATTTGCATACATCTTGAACAAAGAACAAACGACAAGTATTCCAAAGATAAATTGTGTTCATTATCACTCAATATAACTTCTTCATCATAGCGTTAATTCCGGTCACATCCGAAGCTTTTACCTCGGAGTCTGGTGTCCAGTTTTACCAGTCTAACTGCGGATTTCGCTGCACTTCGATATTTTCCGTAAAGCGAATGCCATCTCTTCTCTTGTTCTTTTTTTAAATATTTTCAATGTATAGACACGACTAATTTACAATTGTATAATCCTGAAGGAGCTTACAGATTTTATTAAAGTCTTTAATAATAACGATACTGATCCAAATTGGGGCTCGAAAGTAGTCTGCTATCCGTCCACATGTAGCGGTCTCTGTGGCGCAGCGGTAGTGCAACAGGAAGCGCTGGTTCGATACCCGCTAAGTCAAAATTTTGTATACATGAATATGTTTTTGCATTGTTTAGAATTTTATTGTGTTTCGTCTGGGTATGTACAATAAATATGTATGTTTCTACGAAAAAAATAATTATTTAGGTACAATAAGTATCCGCAATTTAGAACTTATAACACTATAGCTAGTTATATTTTATAGATATTTTGCTTTATAGATAAATTAAAAAAAATATCACACATGCCTCGCTTCCCCTTCCGACCCGTCCACCCACTGGACTTTCCCACCAGTGGGTGGACGGGTAATTCACGAGTACCCTTCCACCCACCACGCTAGTGTGAACAGAAATAAGAATCTAGTTATCGATGCAGTTAAAATTAAAAAGAAAATTACAAATATTTAAACTAGTGTGAACCAAAATAATATAAGAACCTAGTTGCTATCGATTTATTTAAAATTATTTATTCAAATAACTAAGATATGTTGTTGGATATGAACCAAGCTATTAATTAACGAATCTTTTCTAAAAACAGGCCAATGCTTATGTCTCCACTAATTAGTTGCATTTGCGCATTCAGGATTTGGTCATTGCGAATTTTATAATAAGACTTTCTTGTATTTGTTAATGTGGTATTAGTTTCATAAAAAATTGTATGCAGTAATTTTGCTCCAGTCCAGTGGGTGGACGGGTCGGGAGGGCGCTTCATACACTATTTAGACTAATACTGATGATAATCTAAACTTCCATACTGTTAGATACTAAAATAAAGTGTTAAACTTACTTTGGGCCTGGAGAGCGCCGTGCAATATGTCGTAGAATATTCGAAAAATTGTAACTGAACCTTCGCATTTTATTATTTTAAACTATTGTAGTAGTAGGTACCATAACTATTATCTCAACTGTGGTGGCCCATTTGTTATAAAGAGCTAAAAAAATATTATGTTTATTCCTATTACTTTACACAGCATGTACTAAACCTATACCGAAAGTATAACAAATCAGCAGAAGAAGCAAACGTACTGGTGGTACCTGCCTGCGGGTTTGCTTCTATACCCATCGAGGCTGGCATGATACACTTGGAGAGACATTTTCAGGGTAGGTCATCATCACAGTAGGTATACCGTTCTGGACATTCTTGCGAAATAGCCTAACTAAAATCTTCATTCTCTGAACCTTTTACCAACTCATGAATGATGGCATGCATGTATGACAGTAAGGTTTTTCAGTCTTAGTGTCATGCGGCTGAACTATGATATTTTCTATGAAGTAACTGCCATCTGACCTCCACAGCCAACTGGCGATATCAAAATTATGAAGTAAATAACATAATAATGTCCAAATCTATTTCCGATAGGTACCTTGCATTCGGTAGAATGTTACGCTCAAATGGATTTACCAAGGATCGGAGCTGAGGTCGCGCACAGTGGGACTTGGGAGTCACTTGTTCATGTTTTGCTTACCTTCGATGATTATCTTACATTGAAAGCTGATATATTACCAGTATCATCCAAGCCTGCACCAAAAGCAATTGAAAGGTATGTATAATTTTCTTGAGAATAGCAATTGGTATGCAGAGTAACAATTATAGGAATATGGAGAGCATTTATAGAAACATGTTTTACTTTTCTAAACCATTTATGTAGCAGACAAGCACATAGCTCACCTGGTGGAAGCTGGTTACCGTGGCCTATGGCAGGTCCATTTCAACACCAGGGGAGTCACACTCGTGCTGCTGACTCTGTAAGAACAGATAGATTCCGTGCTGTCAGTGCAGAAGACAAAGCAGGGCAAGCCTTTGATTTTTCCACCGACAGCGCAAATACTCCACAGTGAGCTCTGAGTACCCTATTCACCGCCGAGAACACCACACGACTATATTACAGCCGCGTCATTCTGTAGGGCGGAGGTACTTACTTCCACTGTCGGACTGCTCAATTGGAATCGTGTCCTACCTTATTCAGCTTACCCATACACATGGATACTGAGGGAACTCATGAGTGTCTCTGAGCACGCGATCAGTGTAACGGCACACTGAGTAAAGAGATTGACACAGGCAATTTCATTATTCCAGAGTTGGATACTGGTGATGATATCCTAGCGTCAGTTCTTATGACACCTGCGGGAACAGTAAAACGAATTCACTCTTTATAATAATTTTGATTCCAGGTCGTTCTTCTTCCGTAACAATGGTCGATTGTGGTTCCCTTGGCCTGGATTAGAAAATGAAACAGTGAGAATGTCCCAGAAATATTTATGTGAAAAAAGTGGCAAGAAGCCCGTGCATTTCAATGCATACATGACCTGTCAATACTGGTTTCAATTAATTCTAATACCATTGATTTATATCTACTACTACCTATGCGGTTTTAAGTGTATTAAAAACTTGTTGCTGAATTTTCCACGAATATTTTCGATCGGATGTTTGTCGGTGAAGGGACCTACATATGAAAATAGACAAAAAACCAGATTTAGTTTTCTTTTAAATGGCAAGGGATGGGAAACAAAGGATCATAACTGTGAACCAACGAAAGCTTTATCAGTGAAGGTATTTATATTTAATATTAACGTTCAAACACACCTAGGTACCGAATTACCCTGGCTAATTTCCTCTTCAAGTTATTACCTCCTTTCCATTTTTACCATGCCAAACCAAATCTCTATTTCCTGACGATCGATTCTGCTAATTTTATGTCATAGCAAAACCACTGTTCTAGAGTCTGGTCAGCGAAACATGGTTCAAAAATATGGCAGCAAATTTGAAAAATAGCTTAGCGGTAGAGCATTCGACTGCTATGCAGGGGGTGCGGGTTCGATATCCGCTCAGTGCTAATATTTGTATGCATGAATATGTATATTTGCATTGGTCTGGGTGTTTCTATGTATTATATGTATGTATTTACAAAAAAAGTATCTAAGTATGTTTATACGCATTCTAGATTCCATAACACAAGCTAGTTAAGCTATACTTACCATGGGTCTAGATAGAATATTTATTTATTATATTTTTATTAAATTTATTTTACTTATTTTTATTAGATATGCATAAGAACTATATGAACTATATGAAACTACTACTATTACTAATGCAGAAAAACTGAATTGACAAAATAGCCAGTAGATTAAGTTGGGCCTCCTACGCTGTGAAAAAGATTAGGACCTTGATAGACGGTGATACGGCTAGAATAGTTTATTACAGTTATTTTCATAGTATTTTGAGTTACAGAATTCTTCTTTGGGCTAATTCTGCACATTTAAACACAATATTTGTGTTACAAAAGCGGGCTATGCAGGCTATGTGAGCTATTTACAATTTAGGCCCAAGAGTCTTCTTCTGAGAAAAGTTGAAAGAGATAGACATTCTACCCGTAATGTCATGATCTAGTTTCGAGAACCTCATGTATATAAGGAAAAATGTTTCAAAATTCTCCAGAGTTTGTGACCGGCATAACATAAATGCCCGATACAAAAACAATCTTGCAGTCTGTGGTAGTCAACTTAAAAAAAAATGTCATTCATTCCAGGGCAACTAAACAGGGTTATTTGTAATCAAATAGCATCCTCCCAGGGGTAAGTAGCAGACGTCATAAGTTATGTTTATGTATTAGTCTATGTTTCATTCATAAAGTGAAGGTCGACTCACGCACGTTCGCGCGCGCCTGCGCTACCGAATAATACCTACAAGTACCTAGGTACCGTAAAATGGGGCGACTTTGGTAAATTTTTAAATATAACAGCTTCTATTTCATTCAATTTACGCATTAAAATTTAAAAAAAAAAATCGTAGTGACGACTCATTATGAACAATAATATTTTTTTAAATAAAAAAATTTTGACGTCATATTTTTGAGGAAATAAAATAAAACGAGACCTATCAACTTCAGACTGAATATGGGGATACTTTGAGACCTGACGTTTTTATGATTGCTTTTGAAAGTAACCCCAATTTGATATATGACACAATTTTTATTTTTTATTTTGATAGAATATTTTAGGAAAAAGGGGGTTTTGAAGTCTTTTGGGGTGTCTTTGACACAAGGGGTGAAGTTGATTTGTTACAGTAAATAGCACGATTTTAAATAAAACTATGCATATCTGATTGTAAATATAATAATTTTTCTTAAGTTGGAACATAATAGGAACCTAATGTGAAAACTCTCTTCTAATCTAAATACTTACTAATTGTTTAATTGACAAATCAGTCTTCGCGTTAATAAAGCTCAATTTATAAATCACTTTCTCTTATAACTAGGTATCATTTATATAAATTTTAAAATGGTTATAAAAGATAACAAGAACAGCCTTCTAAAATTTATAGCTCCTTAATGTTCACGTCAGAAGGAAACACATAACATTCATCAGTTAGTTTTGGCGTAGGAAGGTAAGATATGACATCGCTTTCTTCGATAATTGAAATATCTCCATCGACCACATGAAAGTCTCTTTTTGACTTTTTGATAGACTTAAAACCTTGCACGACAAGCTTCTCGTCATTGATGTCTTCGATGATGCAAACATATTGGTAAGTTTTTTTACCCTTTACAGAACTAAATTTAGCCAATATAAACTGCCCAATTTTCAGTCCACGTGAATTGTAATCCTCAGAAATACCATCTAGGCTCTGAACAGACTCACAGTCTGTAATATCATCATTGGTAACAACATGATAGGGCTTTTCTTTTTCTAATCTTGTCAATGGTGAACAAAGTTGATTATTGACATCTGAAGAAGTTTGAGAACCATTTTGCATAGCTGAGGAAGGTCCAGGTTCATCCACGCGTATAACAGGCTCAGATACATTACTCGATTCTCTAATAGGGGACGCAGAATCATCTAGAGTAGCTACACTTTTGCCTGGCTCTACGGCTAGCCGGTTTTTTTTCTTGTTGGTTCAGAAACATTACCAAATCGCTGCTTTTCTAAAAAATCTGTCAAAGTGTCTCTAACTGTGGTAACAACATCATCAGCAGATGTTTCATTCGGAATTTTCTGCAAAACTTTTTCCCTATTAAATGGAAAGATACCCGTAGCTTCGAATCCAGCTATTAAATTTCTTCGGACAGCAGATATTACAGTGTCAGCTCTATTTTTTGGTGGTGTTTTATCCATTTCTAAAAGGGCTTCCTTCAAAAGATTTGGAAATACTTCTTTCGGGACTGTTGTAGAACGCATATTATGTTTTTTCCAGTTCTCGAGGGTTTTTCTCCATGCACCCTTCATGGGCCGGAAGAATGCAACATCCAGCGGTTGAGTTAGATGGGTAGAATTCGGCACCAAGCATACAAAACTCACATTATGGGTTTTACAGGCATCCAACACATCGGTATCAATATGCGATGACAAATTGTCACCAATCAATACAGTTCTCCCTTCTAATCTCTTGGCATGGGGCAGAAAAACTGAAAAAAACCAGTCACGGAAAGTAACACTGTCAATCCATCCACTCATTGTTCGATTGTATCTACTTCCACGACTACAACATGGTTCGGAACAGCATGGACTACCCACAATACCTCTCTCTTTCCATGTATCGTACAGGTGGGTACTTTTATAAATAACATACGGCGGGAGTAGAGTGCCATCTGCTGAACCACAAATCATAATAGTCGTGCAGCTTTTGGTAAAATTCATGATTTTTTCAGGATACTTCACTCCTCTCCTATATATACACTTTTTCTTCCCGGGATCATCGCTGACGTTTGATTCGTCGTAATTAAATATGTGACTAGGGGGTACACCGTCCACTTCTTTTTTGAGATTATCAAAAAAAATATTAAGGGATTCACGTCCCACAGAAGCTCTTGATCTTTTTATGTTCGTTGAGACTCTTTGACCATAGGCATTCTTATGATGTTTTAATAAACTAAGCGCCCAGTCTATCCCTGGTAAATTGTTTGTGAAGCGGTCTATGAGTTTACCTTGTCGGTCCAAATACGCCTTTGCGAACATTCGTAAGTCTAAAGTAGATAATGGGAACCCATAGTCGGCACAAGTAGCGGCCGCTCGTAATATTGCTATTTCTTCATCATGTGTGAACACAGATTGCCCGCCAACAGTTCTACCATGACATCCCTTGTATTTATTGTATAATGTACCGTATGGGATCTTATACGTCGAAGAAGCCGCAAAGATGGAGAGATCACCATTGGTAATTTTTACGAGGGCTTCTTCAAGCGCCTCGTCGGTATAATTTTTATAGTTGCGACTTCCCGCAACTCTTTTATACGTGCGCACCATTACACGTAGGTAGGTACTATAAAAAAAAAACTACATTAGAGGGGGCACAAGAGCTATTATCGAACTGCAAGTGTGTTGTACGTAATTAGGGGGTTGCTTTGAAATTATATTCAATTTCAAATAGGTATATCTCTGGAAATAAACACACTGGGGCGGGATTGATAACTATCAATGTCGCCCCATAGACTTAGTCAAAGTAGCCCCTTCTTACAAATTCCGTTGTGCAATACAAAATGGCCGACTTACATAAAAAACAAAATTCCTCTCGATTAGGCAAAACATCTCAATATTACATGACCTTATTATCTTAACTACGAAAAGTTTACTTACGCCTATACTCATGAAGTTTTTTACACCACTTTTTCAACAAAAATTATTTAATAATTTCAGGAATTATTTTCACTTCGAAATTATCACACTGCACTGCCGATACTTTTGCATGTAATAGCTGATATATCAAGGCTACCAACAAAACAAAAACGAAATGGGTGCATTCCAATCTTACTGACTTAGAACTTGAAAACTAAAAAATAAAAGCTATCGTCAATGTCACCCCGTTATTCAAAGTCACCCCATTCTACGGTACTTTCTTTGCCAAATTATTAATTGCTCGCGTGGTTTGTTGCGTGTAGAAAGTAAATAGGTTTTTACACTAAGCCCAAAATACCTTCACATTTTACCTGTCTTACGACTGGCTACATTAAAAAAAACACATTTATGTCAAGTAACGATTAACAACGTTTTAATGTCTAAATAAACATAGGTAGATATGATTCACTTTAGATTTTTTAATGCAGGCGTATTTAAAAAGTGTAATTAGCGCATTTACAATAAATGAACTAATAGTAGAATTTATGACGTGCTATGCGTCATAGGCAAAGTACACTATAACTAGGAAATAATATTATATAAACAGCACGTATCAATAAACAATAATGTCAGCACTAAACTTATATGAGTAAAACCCCACTCTTAATCTCAGTAAAATCATGTAGAATAATTAGTATATAAGAGTGTGTAAATAGTAAATAAATTAATCTTGTTCCAACTGGTAAACCATCTTTTACTCACCTCCGCAATATTGGTGACCCCGACGTGATTTCCTAGTGCTGATATAATTGCAGGCCAACTGCAGCCCTGAAAAGGTTTTCAGCAGCAAACCTAGGAACTATCACAGAAACGGTGGAGCCATATAAGGAAAAATTTACCCAACAGCCCACCAGCTTACTGACCACCACCATCAGCGAAATAGCGAAATAGCACATTTCAGTTGACTTCCCACAAGCGGGTCCAAACCAGCTGAAATATCAAGAGGCTAGAAAAATGGCACCGATAATTCCAGGGACACCTCAAAAAAACCCCGGTACATCGGCTGAATCAATCAGCGACAGCCAGGTGGTGGCTGCAATTAGCATTACGGAGAAAATACCAGCGTTTTGGACAGATTCACCGCGCTTATGGTTCGCGCAATTCGAGGCCATCGTAGCCTCCCAAAAACAAGGTGACGAATATAAATATAACAGCGTCATCGCAAAATTACCAAAAGAGGTCATACATCAAGTCAGCGACATCCTGACGTCACCGCCAAACGCAGACAAGTACCTTAAAATCAAGGAAAGATTAATTGCGTGCTATGAGGAAAGCGAGCAACGACGCTTCCACAAATTGCTTTCGGAGATGGACCTAGGTGACTCAACACCATCACAGCTGTTGAGAAAAATGAAAGAAGCCAGCTGCGACAAAATGACCGAAGATACCATCAGATTATTATGGTTCAGACAGCTTCCGGTATCAATCACCTCCATATTGGCAGTCTCCGAAGACCTCGACCTCACAAAATTATGCGAAATGGCGGACCGAATTTATGAAAATATGCGCTATAAAACCAAAACAAACAACTCGTCACAGGAATCCGCCGACGTTAACTTAATAACAATGCTAACGTCACAAATTGCAGCTATGCGAGTTGAAATAAACGAGCTCCGCGGTATGAGTAATCGCCGACCGATGCAACGCAGCAAATTCCGAGCAAGGTCGCAATCACGCTCACGGTCACGTACACGGCTATGTTATTATCACAGACGATTCAAAACAAAAGCATATAAATGCGATCAGCCGTGCTCGTGGATAAATAAAACCGATAAAAATTCGGGAAACGAGAACTAGCGCAGAATAAGACGGGACTCTGTGCCATACACCCCGCCAACCGTCTAACTATAACCGACTCAAACAGTGGTTATAGGTTTTTAGTAGACACGGGAGCAAATATTTCTGTATTACAAAACGCACAGGGTAAGAAAAACCCAAGCAACTACAAACTGTATGCCGCAAACGGGTCAACTATTGAAACTTATGGCGAAAGCACATTAACGCTAAATCTGGGGTTACGCAGACCTTTTACTTGGACGTTTGTAATCGCCGATGTAAAAATGCCTATCTTAGGAGCTGATTTCCTAGAGCACCACAGATTATTAGTGGATCTATACGGCAAAAGGCTGATCGACCAAGAAACAAAATTAACGACGCATGCGAAAATTGCAAGAGCAACACACATGCCTTCAATTAGATCCATCGACGCGAAATTACCCGAACATATAAAGCACCTGCTAGAGAAATACGTAAACGTCACTAGACCAACACCACTTAAAAAACCCACAGAACATGGAATACAGCATCACATCATAACAAAAGGTCCTCCAGTTTATGCCCGCGCGCGCCCACTACCACCCGACAAATATAAGGCAGCAAAAAAGGAATTCCAAGAGCTAATAAACTTAGGAATATTAGAACCTTCCAGTAGTCCTTGGGCATCGCCTCTCCACATGGTAAAGAAAAAGAATGGGGAATGGAGGCCATGCGGAGACTACCGCGCGTTAAATAAAATAACAGTTCCCGACAGATATCCCTTGCCAAGACTGTTAGACTTTACATACATCGCAAGTGGAAAAACAATATTCAGCAAAATTGATATAAAGAAGGCGTTCCACCAAATCCCTGTTGCGGAACCAGAAAAGACCGCAATAATCACGCAAATGGGTTTATTTCACTGGAATTACATGCCATTTGGCCTCAGAAATTCAGCCCAAACGTTCCAGAGGTTTATGGACTCCCTGTTTAGAGACCTGGACTATATATATGTTTTCGTGGACGACATACTCATAGCAAGTCAAAATACCGAACAACATTACGTTCAACTAGAGGAAGTATTCACTCGCCTAAGTAAAAACGGCATCTCAATCAATACGAGCAAATGCGAATTCGAAAAGACAGAGATAGATTTCTTAGGTTATCATATAACGAGCCAAGGAATCACCCCCACGTCTGAGAAAGTACGAGTAATAAACGAATACCCAAAGCCAAAGGTGGTAAAGGAGCTACGTCGATTTTTGGGAATGATGAATTTCTACAGAAGTAGCATCCCACACGCCGCCGGACACCAAGCTCCGCTCAACAAATACTTAATAAACTGCAAAAAGAATGACAATACGCCAATCGAGTGGAATACGGAAGCTAACCAAGCATTCGAACACTGCAAACAGGACATAAGAGATGTCACAACACTCGCATTTCCGGAAACAGACACACCACTAGCCATTATGACAGATGCTAGTTTAAAATGTGTAGGCGCCGTACTTCAACAAAAAGTTCAAGGAAAATGGAAACCCATATCATTTTTTTCAAAAGGGTTAAGCGAGACACAAACAAAATATTCCACATACGATCGAGAACTACTCGGTATTTACATGGCAATAAAAAACTTTAGACGACTAATAGAAGGTCGCACATTTACAATATACACTGATCATAAGCCACTGATTCATGCATTCGACAAGAAGCAATCAGTGGATGAATCCCCTAGAAGAATAAGGTACCTAGAATATATTGCACAATTCAGCACAGACATAAGGCACGTCACGGGCAGCGAAAACGTGGTAGCCGACGCACTATCACGGGTAATAGAAACAATAGAACTACCCCAAATTCTCAACTGGCAAGAGGTAAAAAAATACCAAGACTGTGACCCGGAGTTAACAAAACTAAAACAAAATAAGTCACTAAAAATAACACAGGTACCAGTACAAAACAATAATACCAAAATTTATTGTGATATATCCACCGGTACAACAAGGCCATACCTACCACAAAAGTTCAGAAAAACAATTTTTGATAGTTTTCACAACATGAGCCACCCAGGGAAAAACACAACAAAAAAGTTGATAACCGCAAAATACATCTGGACTAGCATGCACAAAGACATTTACGAAATGTGCAAAACATGTTTACAATGCCAGCAATCAAAAGTTCAGCGGCACACAGTATCACCCCTGGGCAAATTTATGCCAGCAGAACGATTTAGCCACATACACATAGACATTGTGGGCCCCCTACCGACATCACAAAACAAAAGATACATCGTCACTATGATCGATCGTTGTACGTCATGGCCAGAAGCATATCCTATTTCGGACATCACAGCAGAAACTGTAGCCAAAACCCTATACGATGGCTGGATCACACGTTTTGGATGCCCCAATTATATAACAACGGATCAAGGACGACAATTCGAGTCTGAGCTACTCAGAAGCCTAACCAAATTCCTGGGTATACAAAAAATCCGTACTACACCATATCACCCTCAATCAAACTCCAAAGTAGAAAGACTGCACAGAACCATGAAAGCAGCTTTGATGGCAAGAGGAAATACCGAAAATTGGACGAAAGAATTACCATCGGTATTATTCGGGATACGTACCAGCATTCGACAAGACACTGGATACTCAGCAGCCGAATTGGTCTACGGAACAACAATAAAATTACCAGCAGCATATTTTGGCGACTGTTCTAAAAACACAACGTATGCAGAGTTTGTGGAGAAAATTAAAGATAACATAACGCACATGACGTCAATTCCACAACGACAAAGCTCAAACAAAAACATATTCGTACACCCACGCTTAGCCGACTGTACACACGTATTTCTACGATGCGATAAGCTACGTCCTACGCTCACAACACCTTACGACGGACCGTTTCTCGTAGTCAAACGTGACAACAAAATAGTCACGATCAAGCGAAACGGCAGGGAAGTGAACGTGTCGATTGACAGGCTAAAGCCAGCATTCACGACGAGCGACGACAAGATAGAAGCTCAAAATCAAGAGCAAGATAAGGCAGAGCCAATTCAAAACATAAAAAGAACACGTTCGGGAAGAATATCACGACCCACGGTCCGTTTCAAACAATGATATAAAAAGGGCAAAATGAAAATAAAAGTCACTCCACAGCAAGCCACAAGAAACAACACACAAGATGGGAAGCAGTCAAACCCACGAAAAGGAGCAAATAAACATGGTGCAGAACAATAACCTGGCAGCAAAGGCAGAAAAGAACACACACATGGCAGCAGAAATTGAAAAAATAAAAATCTGGATCGGAGTACTCATCGCTATAATTATACTAGCAGCAATAATAATAACAATCACCAGACTCGTACGGAAAACTAACAAAGTCATGGACAAAAAGATAAACAAAATAATCAAGGAAATGCAACAAGTGTAAACAACTGCAGAAAAAGACAACTCAGCAAACAGCGTGCACGGACAAGGTCGACGCACCACAGCAAATAATAACTAGAATTTTTATAAAGGGGGGAGTACTATGACGTGCTATGCGTCATAGGCAAAGTACACTATAACTAGGAAATAATATTATATAAACAGCACGTATCAATAAACAATAATGTCAGCACTAAACTTATATGAGTAAAACCCCACTCTTAATCTCAGTAAAATCATGTAGAATAATTAGTATATAAGAGTGTGTAAATAGTAAATAAATTAATCTTGTTCCAACTGGTAAACCATCTTTTACTCACCTCCGCAATAGAATTCTTTATAATATTTACAAAATAGGTACCTACAATGAATTATTATTACCTCTGAGGTTCAAGTCCCGCTTACGTAGTAACTATTTATTAATCTGTGGCGCATGCCGATGAGTATCGCGCACATAACGTTCAAAATAGTCATCTTCAACACCAACACAAAGACAACACCTAAAAATTAACTATTCATTAACTCTGACTAACACTGCCCGATTATTTTTAATTTGATTAAAGGCACTATTTTTTTTTTCTATTAACACGTCCCGGCTATCACTGAACCTGGGCTGGAACTGTCCGTAAATGCGTGGCGGATAACATCATTGCTCGGCTCAGTGTAGATCGATTTGGAAACCTTACTGCACATTGGCGGCAGGTTCCCGTCACCTTATCATCACACCTAGCCAGCATCCTCATCAATCCCGCGTATTCCACATTGAAATACTGTTAAGGCATGGCGATAGTCAGATCAACGCAACACGGTAACGCGAAAAATTGTGGCACTCAAGGACAAGTGACGTGCGCGCATCTACCGACCAACTGGCGGGTCGCAAAAAGAAATGGGTCAAGGTCAAAGGCCTAGGCCTATACGGCTTTCTACTCATGTGGCCTAGCCTTTGACCACGCCATCCCGCGCCGCGCCTCCTATCCGTGCGACGCATGAATTGATGATACGAGATTGTTTACCTAATTTGTACGATGCGCGTAAACTACAGCACAGAGTTAATAAGTGTCAGACGTAAAACTTAATTAATATTTAGTTTTTGTATGAAAGTGAAATTTAACGAATTATAAAAAGTCGTAGAACAAACGTTGTTACTTATGATGTCAGCTATTTACCGCTGCGAAGATGCTAGTTAATTACAAATAACCCTATATTAAATTAAATTAAATAACGCTTTACGTATACAGTTGCCCGTTTTACGCAACAAGCTCCCTAATGAAGTTATGGATTTACCTGTGGATAAATTTAAAAATGTAGTTAAAAGTAAATTGTGCGGAAAGGCTATTATAAAATCTAAGAATATTTGTATGTTAAACAAGCTTGGAAATGAGCTGATCGCTCAACTATGCTACGCAAGTCAATTTTTGTACTTAGATTAAGTAGATTAAACAGACCAAAACAATCCCCGCTGAGTTTCTTGCCGGAGTCTTCTTAGGTCGGGGCCGCGTTTCGGACCGGTGGCGGTGGTTCATTTGCTTTGTTTAATATATTCATGAGTAATAAATCAGGACCTTTAAAGTTTACCTACATGAACATCAGACTCAATACCCCATATTTAATTTAATTATTCAAAAACAATAATTTATTAACCATACAATTTGACTAGTATTAAACATAATCAATTCACTATGAAAATTATCTGCAAACAATAACATTTTACGAGTATTATAATCATTTATTTTTCGTCAAATTAATACAGTATGTCAAAATGATACAACAAGCAATGCTTAGTCTATGTACTATTCAAATAAACCGCCCCTGATCGCTCCCGGTGCAAAAGTGCCCATAACACTTGCTACGTTGCCACGTTGGATGGCGATGGACAGCCTTTGGACCAGGAACTACCCGGAACGAGTGTCACCGATCGCCTCGATGAGTCTCTGTCCGATTTCTTTAATATGGCTTTTAGCTTCCTTGCCCCAACTCCCCAGAGTCTCCACCGCTATTGGCACGAACTGGTATAGCGGTTCCATTTCGGCGTACCTACCTCTTCCTTGAGCTGGCATCTTCCAGTATCATAATTATTATCAGCTTCTCAGTATATTTACGATAATATCTTAAACGTACGAAAGAACATAAATCTACTCGGATTAAATTCTGACGTACATAATTATAATAGGTACTTACGAGAAACAAGAATAAACTAGTTGTACCAAAACTCAGGCTTCACAAAGTTGGTGATTCGTTTGATAATAATAATGAGTTTCTTGCTGGTATCTTCTCAGTAAAACTAACCTATCGAACCAGCGAAAGAATAATTTTCCAATGGTTCATTTACATATACCTATAAATGAACCATTGGAAAATTATTCTTTAATATTTTTATACTATATCTTGACATAATTGTTTACAATTAAGCACATGCTCTTTTATGTGCCTAAACTGGTTCAACTCGTGCTTGACCGGTTTTTTCTTTTTTTTGTGTCTTTGTTATACCTAAGTTCATATTGTTTGGTAGGTGTCGGGTCGGGATCCTGCTTGTGACTCAACCGCATTGGCTGCTATAATGAGTGCCATCACTATAATAAAAGAAGGCTCGAACATACCGAAGTAAGTATACTTAGGTAGTTTTTGGAACTAATGATAGTAAACTTCTTGTTGCCCGTGGCTCCGCCCAACGGCAACGTTGGGAGGCTTTATATATCAGACGCTTTCACTGCTAGTATATAACTCGAAATAAAACCCTGTTACCATCCGGCAGTCCAGCGTGGCATGGAAACCACTGTTTCCACGCTTGGTCTTGGCACAGGATTTGAATAGATGTAAGATTTAGGAATTTTTTTTACTTGCCTGAAATCCCCACGAATACCTCCCGACCGGAGCCGGTGGAAGAGATTATGTCGGAGTCGTACCGACCAAAACGCACGCCGCCTGTGGGTCGTTTTGGTTGCCGAAGGTGAGGTTGACAGGCATATCCCTCGCACCCCGGCCGACCCAGGGCCAGCTCTCACGATCTGGCCCTCTCCTCGGGTGTGTGGGGACTGCAGAGTCCCCAACTCGTCCCCGGAAACGGGGAGGCGCGCCGCCGCCGCGGCCTGCTTCTGCCAGTGTGACAGGCGGCTCTACCAGTCACCCCCAGGCCTGCGCTCATGGGGGGCGGAGGTCGTTCATCGACCTTGTAAGATTTAGGTTTGATGAGGAGCAATAAAATAAAAGAACGACGTGATCGGTCTTACTGTGCTTTTATTAGGTACTGATTATGAACATGCAAATTTCATAAATCTAATCCATGCAATAATTAGCGCAGCCTGTACTGTGCTATGGTAAAAATGATAGGCGCTCGCGAACATACCTCCGGGCGTTGAAAGCTTGTCTTTCAGCCACTTCCGGGAGTGTGCATATTTTACTGAATGCCCTTCTGACGATGCCACTTCTCGTTCTGATGTCAGCAACTCGAGCAATCACATCGGTTCCGGGATGAACGGCGATAACTCGGCCCAGACGCCACTTCTGGTGGTAGGTTGTCTTCCTTCAGGACAGCTAGGGAATTGACCTTCACGAAGTAACGACCCTTACTTATATGCCATTTAGTTCTATGTTGTAACTCAATAACTTGCTCCAAGGGTTCGTACCGACGATTATTAAATCTATACCCGCTAAAAATATGTTTGACGGAATATTTCAATTCGTCAGATTTATACTAGTGCTTGGAACACTATCGGTAGTAGACGGCAGAATGATACAGCGAATGTTGTATGTGAACTGTTCATTCAACGATTTAATACGCAAGTGACACATTTTTTCTACGTGAGATAACGTATTATCTATACCAAAAATAGAATTATTTATTTTGGTAAAAGGTCATTGTAATTTGAAGAACATATTCTCAGTAATTAAGCACGATATACTGCCACTATCCAATACAGCGCGTGCGATATTTTCACGACCATTTGCATAACATTATCTTATTAGAGCCGTTGCGTTGATATCAAAATCAAAACATAACTATTCGATTGAGTTGCACTCACAGAAAACGTTAGGTTAGACTGAGGAATAGACGTCGACGCCGTGCTATGCTCTCATGACGTACTTCGTTATTATCTATTGATTGCATCGGAGCATTGTTAATAACCGGTTTTTTATTCGACGCCAGTTTATAAACGTGGATCATTGTGCATGTGTGCGTTTACATATCTTACACCCTTGCTTTTTGCACCGATTAGCGAAGTGTCCACTACTAAAACTACTACTACTTCTAAAACACTTGAAACATACTTTAAATGTAGGCATTAATTCCATTTGTGATTTATTACTTAGTGCTATAAATTGTGGACATGAAGTTAAATTGTGTTCATTTTACACATCGGACATAACCTAATAGCTTCAGTGGACAATAAATGATTCGCAGTACCTATCCTGTACTGTAGCCATCGTTTTATGTTTTACAGGTTTAACAGTGTGCTTAGTGGTGTTACTTGTAGTATTAGAATAATGTGCTGATTCTATAGTCTCAACAAAATCAGCGCGGACACATAAAAAAGTAGGTAAAAATTTTAAAGAGACACGTTCTTATTTAACTTTGTTTTGTTCCCATACGTGAAAAGTTCTAGTATCTAACTTTTTAGTAAACCGTGAATGAGAGGAGTATCCCAGTTATGTACTGGTACTGGTACTGGTTCTCCTAAGGTTTCTAATGCACACAGATTCCTGTTTATATGGTCAATCAAGTGCTTTACTAACTGACGGATGATTCCTTAACAATTGGTTCAAAATCAAATAAGGATGAAATGAGATTTTGTAACAACATACGCTTGTTGTCGAATCTATCGCATAGTAGATTCCATGCCATCTCATAGTTTTATTGTTGACAATCTAACTGTGTTTATTACCAATGCCGCTGACCCTTCTAGTGAAGTGAAGCCCTTAAATAATGAAATTTGTTTATTTCATGTATGTCGTAATTTGATTGTGATTTGTAGGAGGTAGGACACGGCAGTATTTCCGCCCAATTGAGCAGTCCGACTAGGGAAGTACCTCCGCCCAACAGAATACCGCGGTTATAATAACTTCGTGCTGTGTTCCCAGCGGTGAGTAAGGTAGCCAGAGCTCACTGGAGAATTTGTGCTGTCAGTGGGATGACTAAAGGCTTGTCCTGCTTTGTCCTCTACACTGACGGCACAGATACTCTGTGCTTACAGGGTCGGCAGCGCGAGTGTGACTTCTCTGGTGTTACACACGTCCATAGGCAACCACTTTCCATCAGGTGGGCCGTGCGCTTGTCTGCCACCTAAGCGGTATAAAAAAAAAGAATAATTAAACTGTTGAACTTATTGCGAAACTCTAATCAATTATCCTACGATCCACTAAATTTGGGTAGGTCAATGGTTGGTAAATTGAGGAGTTGGTGCCTATCAGAACTACCTAAACTCTTTTTACTACTACCACCAGAATGTTCACCGACAATGCCCTGAGCCCGTGCAAGTAACCTATATATAGTAAATAGATTCAAAAGCATATCTCTCGGCTAATTGTGTGTCCAAAGATTCGGAGGCTATATCAAGTTGTAATTGCACTTCACTGTACAGTTCAAATATAACTATAATCTTGTCAATTCGATTTTGCAACTCCCTGACGTCATCATCGTCGATGAAGAAATATTCAACCCATTTAAGTACGTACCATATACGTCCATTATAACTTCCACGTGTTTTAATTAACTCTTTTTCATCGGACATTCTGGGAGACAGGCAATTATTCGTCCTAATTTAAATTAAGAGTAAGTAGTTAAATTTTACCACAACTCAATATTTGTCTATAACACCAAAAACCTAATTACTTAAGTGATTTTAACGAAAATTTTATGGTAAAAATGATAGGCGCTCGCGAACAGGGTTTTATTTCGAAGCTGGTAGCGGCCCTGGGAGTAAGGTCGTAGGTCGATGAATGACCTCCGCCCCCCATAAGCGCAGGCCTGGGGTGACGAGTGGAGCCACCTGTCACCCTAACAGAAGTAGACCGCGGCAGTAGCGCACGTCGCGCGTCTCCCTGATTCCGGGAACGAGTTGAGGAACTCTGTCGTCCCTACACCCAAGTAGGGCCAGATCGAGAGAGGTGGCCATAGGTCGGTCGGGGTGCGATGGATATGCCTGTCAACCTCACCTTCGGCAACCAACAACGACCCACAGGCACCGTGTGTTTTAGTCGGTTCGAGTCCGATATAACTTCTCCCACCAGTTCCTCTCCCAGCAGCACCAGCGGGAGCATATTCTTGGGGATTTTTCACTCGTAAAAAAAAGGTTTTATTTCGAGTTTTCTTCCTCTCGCTTCTAACTTTTGCGTATTTAGTTTAGTCTTCTCTGACACCCTTCGGATGAGATGGGATGATGCTATTTGTTTTCTTTCTACGTCACCACACGGATGAACTTGTTATAGGAGCTGACAAATCTTGTCAAATTAAGAATCAAGGTTACCTAATTATAAACAATATTCATTTTTCAGAGGAGGAGTTATCATGCCTGGGGCTGCTTTTTATAAGACTGGTCTAGTGAACCGATTAATGAATCATGGTTTGCAATTCGAAGTTTTAAAGTAAAGTTTTATGAGTTGATGTAATGGTGATGGAATTTGGTGCATTAAAGTGATTATTACTTTTGAAGAGGTTTATATTTTAGTGGTATAATTTTGGATCGAGAAGGCAGATGCCGCCATGCAAATTAACATCAATAACTCCCTAACAATTCAAAACTATCTCACAAACCAAGTTGTTCGGTACTTCCTCCCTGTGTCGCACGATGAAGAATTGTTCTACTCGTAGGTACCCGTGTTTCCTTCTCCTTGCGGTCGCAGGTCAAGTATCAAATAGGTTCCATCCATGAACCTAACTTTTACCTGTGCTTCTTACTAGGTATATAGCTTCTTACTGCAACCCACTCGCCTAGATTCTAGCGGAATGCAGTCAATTAACGGCCTGTATAAAAACCTTGGTTGGATTGAGTTCAGTTCAGGGTTTATCAACTGCGTAGCAGCTGCTGCAGTCCCTATATCAAGCGACCCATAGCTCTGTTGATCACAAACAATCAAGTTACAGGTATTATTTACACTGACGGACTCATAAACTGCATCAAAGTTCAGGTTTACTCTAAAAGGATTTTTTATAATAAGTATGCAAACTTTTTAGATTAAATTATATAAATATGGAAAGACTGGCTCTTAATCTTAAAAAAAATTAAATTTAAAAATAGAACTGCAGTAAAACAAATGAATATAGCCGGGAAAGAAAATTTACTTGTAGTATCAGATTTGCGTGTTATTTATAGCAAAGTTTTAAATTGATTCTCATTGATTTTTTTTGTTTTGTCAATTGAATTATTGTTACCAGCATAATTGTTGGGTTAGTTTTTTAACACATCGAGAGTTTTTGAACCATAATATGGATACTTCGTCCGAACAAGCGGCACAAATTGTAGCATTGGTGCGGGAGGGCTTGGATCAACGAACGATTGGTAGAAATTTAAATTTAAACCAGTCTACGGTTTCTAGAATATACAGAAGGTTTGTAGAGACAGGTTCTTACAGGAGGAGACGTGGTACAGGCAGAACTCGAGCAACCACAGGTCGTGATGACCGATTTATTGTTATAACTTCCCTGCGAAATCGTTTCCTCACGTCAGTTAACATCAAAACCGAGCTTAATGAAGTGCGTGGAGTAAACGTGTGTGCACGAACAATAAGAAGAAGGTTAAAGGAAGCGGATATCACCCCTTTTAGACCAGCAAATGGTCCAAAGTTGTCTACAGCTCACAGACAAGCTCGCTTAAGATTTGCGCGTCATCACCTGAATTGGACAGAAGAGCAGTGGGCCTCTGTATTGTTCACGGACGAGTGTAGGACATGTTTATATGGTGCAGATGGTCGCAGAAGAGTCTATCGTCGACGTGGGGAGCGATATGCTCAAAGTTGCATTGAGGAGCGTGTTCCTTTTGGAGGCGGTTCATGTATGGTCTGGGGTGGCATATCGATGAACGGGCGAACCGAACTTGTGTTCATAGACATGGTCCGTCAAAACGGTAATAGAGGGGGTTTGACAGCACATCGCTACATAACAGAGATATTAGAAGATCACGTGGTGCCTTACATGGGATTCATAGGCGAAAATTTTACTTTAATGCAGGATAATGCCCGGCCGCATGCAGCTGCACAAGTTCAACATTATTGCGAAGAGGTTGGGATACGTACAATGAATTGGCCAACACGCAGCCCGGATCTTAATCCCAACGAGCATGTTTGGGACAATTTAAAAAGAGCTGTATATGCGAGAAACCCTTCGCCCACGACAGTGGCAGCACTAAGAACAGCACTTTCAGAAGAATGGGACAATATTCCGCAAGATCTTTTAAAAACCCTTATAAAATCTATGCGGAACCGATTAGAATCCGTAATAAGGGCACGTGGGGGTAATACACCTTATTAAAACACAAATAAACCCTTGCATAAAGTTTGTGTCTATTGTTAAAACCAATTTTTTAATTAAACCAATTTTTCTTAAATTTCTGTTTTTTCTTCAATAAAAGTCTTAAGGTCCTTTCCAGTACATAAACTTAAACTTAAAGATATGACCCTACGCTGTTTTAAAGTTCACGAACCAATCTAGAGGTTTCAATTTAAATCTGCATAGAAAGTATGCATACTTGGTTAAAATATTTATTTCAAAGTCGTCTATTACTTTGATGCAGTTTATGAGTCCGTCAGTGTATTATAGACGATCCATAATCGAAAGTACTTTGATAACGTGGGTAGTATTGCAGTCACGTAAACACAGGACGTGATTTCTATAATAAAATTGAATTGTATGAATAATAATGAAATAAATAAGAAATCACGTATTATGTATACGTGACTACCATAGTAACTATGGCAGTCACATATACTCAGGACGTGATTAATAATTTTTCAAATTGATTTAGAATCCATAAAAATGTAATTATTTAATACAATAAAAATTAAATTGAAAATTTATAATGAAATAAATAAGAAATCACGTCTCTTGAACACATAAATGGTATCAAATATTAGTTTATTAGAAGTAGCATTAAGAATGTAAATAACAATCAATGGATCGCTGGATAATCCAACTGTGATATCTTTTACTAAACCCTCAATATTGGTGACCCCGACGTGATCTTACTAAGCAACGGACCGGGTTTTTGTCTGCCGAGCTCAGTTGATCACCATGGAGCTATATACTGGGAAAATCATCCACACCCACCAGCCTACCCACCACCACCAAACGGCGAATTAAAGCGCTTTTCAGTGGCTTTCCACAAGCGGATTCCATCACTGAAATATCAAGAGGCTTCATTCAAAAATGGCACCGATAACCCTCGCTGGATCACCTGCAAAAAATCAGATCCAAACACCGAGGGCCAGGTGGTGGCAGCTATATCCATTGCGGAACGCATACCACAGTTCTGGACCGACTCACCACGCCTCTGGTTTGCTCAGTTTGAGGCTATCGTGGGCCCCCAGAAACAAGGAGATGAGTAAGTAAGATAAATACAATAGTGTCCTCGCAAAGCTACCAAAAGAAGTAATTCATCAAATCAGCGATATACTTAACCGGCCGCCAGACGCCGACAGATACGCCATAATTTAAGACAGGCTAATCGGTTGTTGCGAGGAAAGCGAACACCGACGCTTCCACGAGCTACTGTAGGAGATGAAATTGGTTGACTCGACCCCGTCACAACTACTTAGAAAGATGAAGAAAGCCGGTGGCGGAAAAATGATGAGGATTCGACAGTTTCCCTAATATGAGCCATCCTGGGAAAAACAGCACAAAAAAGCTAATTACGTCAAATGTATGCCATCTGAACGATTTAGTCATATACACATATACAATGTGGGCCCCTTTTCTACATCACAGAACAATAGGTACATAGTAACAAAGATTGACCGTTGTACATCATGGTCGGAAGCTTTTCCTCAATAACTGTTATCACTGACATAACTGCCGAAACGAATGCGAAAACCGAATATAACAGATGGATACGATTCGGATGTCCCGAATACATTACAACAGACCAAGGATGACAATTCGAGTCAGAACAATTTAGAAACCTTACCAAATATATGCATATAGTAATAATTCGTACTACACCGCATCACCCTCAAGCAAACTCGAAAGTAGAAAGCAACCATAAAGGCAGCATTAATGACAAGAGGAAACACTGTAAATTGGACACAAGAAATAGCATCTGTACTATTCGGATTACGTACCAGTCTTCGACAAGACACTGGATACTCAGCAGTAGAATTAGTCTACGGAACTACCATAAAGTTACCAGCAGCATTTTTCAGCGAATATTCGAACACATCACATCCTGAATGACCCGAATATAGTTGCGTCCACCAAGGCTCTCGAGAAAATCATGAATGTATACTTACTCTCCAGTGAGCAATGTTAGACGACAAGACCTTCCGCATTGTGACTTGCCTATTGCCTACGTATAAAAGTACAAAATGGTTTTATACTGCATCCATTTTATCGGTATACTTACTTATCGGTATACTTACTATATAAATGATAATATTCCAGACAAAAAGTTAGCAAAGGTCTTAACGCAATACGTAGGTACTTGATCTTGAGATAATGATTATTAATGATGCCCAGAAAAACTCAAATGAGTTTATGTTGCATCATAATAAGTAGATACCTAAACGAAATATGTAGCTACTAAAATGGTTAATAACAAATAAAAAAGTAGATATTGTTCAACATTTAGTGTTATCAATAAAAAATGGATACAAGTATGTACCTAGTTTTGTTTTTTCCCCACTTTAAACATTATCATCATCTTGACGCTGTTATCCTATTTTATGCTCGTTTGCCTTTTTCCTGATCCTCCTTTTATTTTAGAGTAAGTATGTACACACTTTCCGACTACCAACTAGTCTCACGTACTGAGGCAACTCGGGCATCGGAGGTCGCAGAAAGTCCTCCGCCCCACATGAGTGCAGGCCTGGAGATGAAGCGTGGAGCCACCTGTCAGACTACCCGGGCAGAAAGTTTTGGTGCTGTCAATGGGAAGACCAAAAGCTTGTCCAGCTTTGAGCTTGTGACTACCTTCGTTTTGCACACGACTATAGGCCACAGTAACCACTTTCCATTAGGTTGGCCGTGTGCTTGTCTGCCACCTAAGTGGTATAAAAAAAATTGTACAAAGCAATGTTGGGCGAAGGAAGTGCCCGGAGTAAACACCAGATTCCCATTCTCCCACAGCCCGTAGGCGTGCACGCTCATCAGCATTGATATCTGTACTGGTTAAATGTATTTAACACCAATACAGAGTGGCTCATCCCATTGTCTTTCGAAGATGGGTTGACGGGCATGACGGAATTTGGGCAAGTCATTTTCCAAGCATTTACAGCTTCAGTCTTAACTGGCACATCCGAATTAATCAATGAAGGAGAAAGAATTTTCCTGACTAATTCTTCAGTGCCATAGAACGAAGACAAAAACGCCGGCATACTTACATCTGCAATTTTGCGAACTCTATGGCCCCCGAGAGGATCTTGAAGGGACGCCTGAAGCCAGGTTGACAGGTTACAGCGACCCGTGGTTCGCATTATTGGGAATCCTGACGTCACAAACACCCTAGAGCCTTTGCAGATGCGTAGAGATACTAGAGATGTTGCTTCTGTATCTGTGTTTTACCGTCTCTGCCATGGTGAGTATTCTGATGAGCTCTTCCAATTAGTCCAACTCTCTCCCTTCGTACACAGGACAACACGTGCAGGGCTTAGATGTCATCCGCACATGGTGCAGAGCGCGGTTCGGATACTCTTTCCTTTGCCGCACCACAAAGACCTGGAATTCTTTACCAGCTCACGTGGTTCCTTCTTACTACAGGTCCGGTTTCGTTCTTCACTAACGCGCGCGAGTTGGAGCTTTTTAATTATTATTTTTTCGTCAACTCGCTCGATTGCGAAAATCTAACAGTCAGTCAGTTATAAAAACTTTGTAATAAATATAATATAGGTGTTTAATTTATGTAACGTTAACACAGCAAGCGCTAATGCACGTTGCGAGAGTTTGTCAGTCTGTTTAGGTACAGCTTCGAGAATGGAATTGGAGTTTTGTGGTTATATTATAAAAAAGAAATAGTAGTAAGAAAACCGCGATAAAATTTTGCAATCTTTGACTTGAGTCCGAAATGTCAGAAAATACAAATTTTTCGATAGATATCTTATAATCTGATATCTGTTCTTCAGTCTCGATCTAATGTTTAAGGAGGAGGTTTAAGTAACGTTGGATCTCCCTTTTTTACGTGTGAAACGTCCGGCGTCCCCACCGGATACCCCCAGCCGGAGCCGGTGGGAGAGGTTATGTAGGACTCGAACCGAATAAAACGCATAGTGTCTGTGGGTCGTTTTTGGTTGCCGTAGGTAAGGTTTATTGACATTATATTGTTTATTGACATATACTTTACATGACATGACATGACATTTACTGACATATAGTTTATTGACAAGATTTATCAGCTCCTCTAACAAGGTTATTAAAGTTCATCCGTGTGGTCGTTGTTGGTTGCCGAAGGTGAAGTTGACAGGCATATCCCTAGCACCCCGGCCCATCTCTCTCGATCTGGCCGTCGCGGCCTGCCTCTGCCAGGGTGACATGCGGCTCCACCGGTAACAGTTGATTCCTTGTTGCCTCATGGTTTGACCAATATATGAGACCTACATTGGTCAAACCATGAGTCATGCTATTTTATAGATCATTTTCCACGTAAATTCTAGATTTTCAATTCAAGACTCAATACTAAATTTTGAACAGATTTTTACACAAGTATCAGCATTCAGCTACATATATTTGCAGTAAAAATCAAATGAAAAATCGGCTCAGTCACTTCGGAGATTACCCGTCGTAAACAGACAGAATGATTTACCGATACACACAAAATTAAAAAGAAGTGCTACTTTGTCGTAGGTATCTTCTATCCATACTATTAAATTACACTAAAGTAACTCTGTCTGTCCGTCTGTCTGTATGTTACTTTTAGTTAAAAAACTATTATTTTAACGGCCTCAGCATCGAGCACCTCCAACACTCTGGGTTCCTTGTTTACAGAGTCCTGACCATGTTCTATACGTTATGTGTGTGCCATTCTTATCGACCTGGTGCGTGTATGAGGACAGTAGTGGAGCTTGTACTCATAAATAAAACTGGCGATCTTACTAGCAAATCTAACTATAGGCGTATGTATAGCTACTGTTATAGGGAAGGTCTTTGACGGTTTGCTCGACGCACATATGAATCAGTTTGTTAATTTGAATGATAACCATTTTGATTTTTGTCCCCGGCTTTTGACCGACAGTGCTATACTGTGCCTCAAACAAACCGTCAAATACTACTTCCTCAACTTATCCAGGGCATTTGACCTGGTTTCGTATAACCTCCTGTGGCGGCAGCTGAATAACATTAATGTGCCCCGGAAGCTGGTCCGCATGTTTCAGTACTGGTATGCAAACCAGATCAACAGTACATTTGCCACTGTCAGTATAAGACCCATATCGGCTGGAGTGTGGCGTCAGGCAGTGTGGGATCACATCTACCGAGGACTATGCACGTGGTCGCGGCTTGCAGTACAATGCAAAGAAAAGTCAGTGGATGGTGTGACTATGCATGCGTGTGCGGCTTCACTGGTGCGCAGGTTACGGAATAGCACCAACAGGGTCCTGATGATGGTTGCGTCCAGACTGGATTGCTCTTTTCTCCGGCATTGCTGCGGAAAACATATTTCTGTACCTGTGCCGGAGAGAAGATATTGATCCACTCAGGTCGGGTGTTATCTTGTTTCTTTTTTATTGTTTCTCTTTGCTCGTGTACTATACCTACATGTTTCTTTCTTCCTACAGTCCCGGGTCCTTTAAGCGGGGCGTGAAAAAGCATATGACGAGGCCGTCAAGCTAAATGTCACCATTGTCACACGGTATGTGTAAGTAATGGTGACCCTCTTTTCTGAGACTTTGCCTTCAGCTTACCATCAGGCAAGGCGAAGTCTAATTAACGTGTTATTTATTATTATTTCTGGTATTATTTTATTCTTATAATTTTGACTAACATAGCGCTAAGACATGTAGGTGTTACTAATAATCAATATGGACTATTTAGTATGAAATAAATTAATTGAATTAACGTTACAAATATATACTCCAATTTATCCATAAAAGCTGCCACAATCAAAGAATCAATTTCATTTATTCAGTTTAGGCACACAAAGACCACGTACGAACGTGAAAATGTTACAATTATGTCAAGAAATATTATAAAAATATTAAATAATGTATAAATAAAACATAGGAAAATGAATCTTTCGCTGGTTCGGTAGGTTAGTTCTACTGAGAAAATACCAGCAAGAAACTCAGAGTACTAGGTATACCTATTAGAGCTAGACTATTTTTGCTAAACGGCAATACAGTGTTCAGTATAATGTCAATAACACAATTATTGTCCCTCCGCATGTCTATATCGAAATCTAAGATAAATTGGTGGCGCGATTCTCGCTACGTGAGCTAGTGGACTGTATTTTGCGGGAGGTGAAGCTAAATGTTTCATATGACACTTTACACAACAAACAAGATAGATGATCGGATTGCCGCGGAGGTGGTTTAGGCAGTGAATGCAACCCAAGAAATTAGGAGAGGATGCACTAACCTTTATGACGCCACGTACTGTCGGAGCCGGTGCACCGGTCTTCTCTTCCTGGCTCAGGAGTTGCTGCCCACATCACTAAATCACTTGAGGGACACGAGAGGCACAATCCGATCAGTAAAGGTCTATGAAAGCGGTTAAAATCCAACAAACATTATTAATTTCTGAGAGTCGCGCGCGCCGCCGCCATTGATGCTACTAGTTCAATGCGGAAGTCGAGATGCGGCCATTTCAACAATTGAGCGGGGCGAAAACTATTGCTATCTCACTTTAAAGGTAGTGCAGGAGGGAGATGGGTACAGGAAGCGTGTGTTCAGTGTCAATCAATTGAGAGATGATTTGAATTATTCGATATACTACTACTATTGAGCGGGAAAATACAAATTTTACTATCGGCGCAACCATTCCCCCCGGCTTGAAGGGTTACCTTCAAAACGAAAAATGCGGAACAAATCTAAAGTCTAATCTAAATCTAGGTTTGGGAAATAACAACTAAAATATAAAACTAGGTTTGAACTCGTGCCTACTGCTGGTTAGGCAGAGGGCAGAGGCGAACAACCGGGCGCAGATACGATCCGGTTGCGGTTTTGTACGGGTTAAACACGAGTTATCATACAAATGAACAAACAAACATAAGCTTTCGTGGAGCGAATGCCACGACCACGAGCAATAGTGACTTTGAAAGGCCCAGCAAAGTCTGTGCCGGTTTTGCGGATTGAACAACACGACAAGAGCGATGATCGGCCATTTCAGGCGCGATAAAACGCGGGCGGAGTTTAAAACAAGGTACACATCTGTGTACTCTAGCGCGAATCAAATTACGTGCGGAAATTATCAAGTATTTCTGTCTCAAAATAGACATTAACAAATCGGGACCAGCGTGACAATTCACCTTATGATGATAATCTACTAACAAATCTAATACGTGGTCCTTACGCGGGAGAACTACTGGATGCCTTTGTTCAAATCCTAAACTTGAATTTCTCAAACGACCACCTACTCGAATGAGTCCATCTTCTAAAAATGGTTTCTAGTGTCGGAAAGAACGACTACAAGGTTTGTTAAATTCTAAATTTTTAAATTCAGAAGCAAAATAAAATTTTTGCAACTCGCGAAGTATGACCAATTCAGCTTTATCTAAATCAGCGGCGGTTATATGACCGCGCGTAGATAAAATTCTCAAAAATCGGCCTACATAAACAACACAACGCAACAGTCTCGACCAAGACGAGACGCGATTAGCCAACAACAAAATAAGGGACTCTTCACGCGGGACCGATACAACAAGCGAGTGCTTCTTCTCCTCGGGTGGTTCGGAAACCGTAGTGGGATTGAATTGACTAACTGGCCACTTATCTAACGCGGCATGAATCCAGGACGGTCCACTAAACCATAACGGGTGATCTAAAATTTGCGAAGGAAGCAATCCACGAGAGAGACAATCGGCTGGGTTGTCGGTGCCAGCAACGTGAAAGAGATTTTGTGGCGCTAATTCAGATTGAATTTTTGCCACTCTATTAGCGACGAATGTGTCCCAACGATGGGGCGAAGAGTGGGCCCAACACAAAGCGACTGTTGAGTCCGAAAAAGCTAAAATTCTACTAATATTAATGCGACTACTACAAGCATTGACGATAGAGGTGATCAATCTAACTAACAATAGTAAAGCGCATAGCTCGAGGCCCGCCAGAGAGACGACCTTACGGGGAGAGACCTTTGATTTCGCGCTTATAAGGCTAATTGAAACCTTACCTGCATTCGAGACATGAAAATAAACTACTCCTCCATACGCCTTCTCACTAGCGTCCGCGAAGCCTACTACCGTAACAACACTATGTTGCGATATACCTACATGACGCGGAATTTGTATTTGGTCAAGCACAGAAAGTTCTTTTCTAAAGCGAGCCCACAACTTAGCAATGTTGTCGGGCGCGGTGTCGTCCCAATCACAATTGGAAAGCCAAAGCTCTTTTATAAGTAGCTTGGCGTACAAAACGACAGGAGCTACGAATCCCATTACGTCCCATATCCGTGCCACATACGACAGGATAATGCGTTTAGTACAAGTTTGCGGGGTCGAACTAATTTTCAAACTAAATATATCAGATGCGGGCGACCAGCTTAAACCAAGCACCTTGTGCGTATCACTTTCATCGAATTCCTTAACCGAAGACAATCGGTGCGACGGTGGAATCGACTCTAACGCGGTTTGCGAGTTGCTCGTCCATTTCACGAGATCAAATTGACCAGCCTTCATGAGACTTATAACTTGAGCGGCCGTCTCGACAGCCTCTGCCTCGCTATCTACACTATACACGAAGTCATCCATATATAAGCCAGTCTCAATGGTGGCTCTCGCTTTCGGAAATGCATCGCCCTCGTCAGCGGCCAACTGCTTGACGGTGCGAAGTGCGTGAAAAGGGCTAGATTTAAGCCCGAAGCAAACACGATTAAATTCGTAAACCATTAAAGGTTCTTGCGGTGAAAATCTATACAAAAATCGTTGAAACCTACGATCGGATTTGCGCACTTCAAGGCACAAAAACATTTGTCGAATATCTGCAGAGAGTGCAACAGCGAATAAGCGAAAATTTACAATTATGTCAAATAAATTACCTTGAAGATTTTGACCACAATACAAAATGTCATTAAGCGACACGGAAGTGCTAGTCTTAGCACTGCCATCCAAAACTACGCGGAGTTTAGTAGTAAGCTTATCTTCTCTAATAACTCCGTGGTGCGGGATAATGTACGAAGGCTGGGTCTCGTCAGTGTCCGCAGGCGCAGGTGAGATGTAACCTTTATCTAAATATTCGTTAACAACCTCATCATAGGCTTGCTTTAACTTTGGAGACGCCTGCATCTTTCGTTCTAAACAAAGAAAGCGTTTTTCAGCGGATACACGGGAGTCACCGAGCGAAAAAATATCTCCCTTGAAAGGGAGCGCGACAACATAACGACCCTGCTCATCACGAGTAGTCGTGCGACAATAAATCTCCTCAGCCATCTTGTCATCAGGGCTTAGGATAGGTGGGACATTGACCTCTTCAATTTCCCAAAACTTGCGGATGGTAGAGTGTGGCAGTGGTGGCTCGACGGTGCAACAGAACGAAGCAGTCGAGTGACTAAAACTATCTATAGAAGCGGGTGCGGAACCAATTATAACAAAACCATGAACTGTTTCCAGTGCGTGCGGAGCGGGGTACGTCGGTCCCCCTTGAACCTTACGTGACAACTGGAGGTGTGGGAGAATCGAAGCGCCGATCAATATATCGACGACTCCAGGAACAGCGTAAGTCTCATCTGCTAAAGGCAAGTCTTTAAATTTCGTTAATAAAGACGTGTCAACCGGGACGGTAGGCAACTGTTCACTTATTTTATCTATAACGAGCGAATCCATGTCAAACCAAATATTATTATTAAAACGAGATCCAAACCTTGTTTTAACGGTGCCATGAACAGCTGACTGTAAGCCTCCAAAACCCTTCACCACTGAGCGGGTTGAACGCTTATTAACATTGAAACCAAGACGTTGACAACAATCTTGAGTAATAAAATTACTTTGCGAAGCGCCATCTAATAGCGCTTGAACAATGTGCGGTTTACCCAATGCATCAACAATAATAACGCGAGCAGTCGCGAGAACAACAGTAGTGAGCGCAGCACTAGCGGACAACGAACACAAGGTGACGTCATTCGCAGCGGTCTCCGGGCGGGCAGGACCGCGCGCGAGCGCGGGCTGCGGCTGTGGCGCAGGCCGCCGTGTGCCACCGCTCGACGAACCAACTGTGCTCACATTGGAGGCGGCGTTACTATTTTCCAAATGAAGTAAAGTGTGGTGTCTCGCTGGACATTTGCGACAACTATTTCTACTATTACATAAAACAACGCGGTGTTTAGTACCGAGACAATTAAAACAAAAATTATTAGCGCGAACAAATTTATAACGATCATTAGGCGATAACTTTAGGAAACCCGGACACTTGTACAATTGCGAATGATGAGCATTACACAAAGAGCAAACAGGTGATTGTACATGTGCTGGTGCGGTATTAACATAAGTATGAGTTGACTTCAGTGACTTCGATGACGCATCTATTTTACGTTCGGAACTAACAACTTTCTTCGCACCTTCATGTTTCGATGAAGAGCGTTGCAATATTTTTATATGCTCGCGAACAAAACTTTCTAAGTCTTCGAACTTAGGAATTTTATTGCCGCGATGATCCGACTCAAATAAACGAATGGTTTCGGAATCTAATTTCTTTAAACCCATATACAAAAATAAGAAGTCGCAGAGGTCTTCGATCTTTAGGTTCTTTACGGCGCGAACAGATGATGCAAAAGTATCTAGAAACTTCTCTAAGTTTTGATCGTTACATGCCGTAATGGATTTCAAATCAAACATCTGATCCAAATATGCGTTAGCTACCGATCTTTTATCCTCATACTTAGCTTTCAAAGTATTTAAAATTAAATTATAATTTTCGGCACTAAACGTAATTCCAGCGCAAACGGTTACAGCTTTACCAGTTAATTTTTCAACGAGATTATGCAATTTTTCGTGATCTGTCAACGAAACGTTCTTATCTATTGTATTCTCAAAACTATCTATAAATAAACACCATTTGCGGATGTTACCATCAAATTCGGGTATTTGAATTGGTGGCAACTTAGGTCGGTCACGAGTGGGATTGGGTCGGTCAGACGGTTTCTCCAAACTCCTAGCGACGCGTTTGATACGACAATACAAATCGTCAAACGACGACAAGGCCTGATAACTCACTGAGTAATCGGGATTTAAATCTAACTCTAAAACGTTGATGTCATGTACTAAGGATTCGAAATCCGCGCGTAAACTATCTAAGTTTTCTATAGAACATAAGAACGAATCTCTAATAGTCAAATCAGAGGTTTTACGTGCATTATCACAAATCGATTGTACGCGAGAGTAAATCATTTCTCTTTTAGCGTATAAAAGTTTCAATTGAACTTTACTATCGGTACTACCAACCTTTGGGGACATTTTTACAACTAAATATCAAACTAAAGTGCGGTAAACAACAAATGAAATAACTTAATCTTAGCGGTATAGAACAGCGACGCGGCGCGAACGATATTCCGTAGGTAGGTAGGTACTTATAACTGCGAGTGCAAGTTTGAACAAAACGCGCATAACAACAACCAGATCGTACCTACGCGAGCTAGATCGCTGTCTAGGTTCAACTATTATTGCAGGGATTACGTATTGCGTAATATCTATTCAAATTAAAATACTTTCGTATGAATTTGAATGAAATGCGAGCGAGGTATAACCGCGTACCTACCTACGTAGGTATTAGGTAAATACGATGCGAACTAGCGGCGAACAGACAACTTAGAAATTGAAATAGCCAAATGCGTTATGTATTACACTGTGCCTATGCACTAGGGTGTCTAGGATACCTAAGATCTAAACCTAAATGCCTAGATGCGGGGTTTTCTACTAAAATAACTAGGTATTTAGGTGCGGTGCGTTTATTCCCAATGGAATAAATAACAAAATGCGAACTACGACTAAGGATCCGGTACGATAAGGACCAAAAGGAATGGTGGCGCGATTGGCCACGTGAGCTAGTGGACTGTATTTTGTGGGGGGTGAAGCTAAATGTTTCATATGACACTTTACACAACAAACAAGATAGATGATCGGGTTGCCGCGGAGGTGGTTTAGGCAGTGAATGCAACCCAAGAAATTAGGAGAGGATGCACTAACCTTTATGACGCCACGTGCTGTCGGAGCCGGTGCACCGGTCTTCTCTTCCTGGCTCAGGAGTTGCTGCCCACATCACTAAATCACTTGATGGACACGAGAGGCACAATCCGATCAGTAAAGGTCTATGAAAGCGGTTAAAATCCAACAAACATTATTAATTTCTGAGAGTCGCGCGCGCCGCCGCCATTGATGCTACTAGTTCAATGCGGAAGTCAAGATGCGGCCATTTCAACAATTGAGCGAGGCGAAAACTATTGCTATCTCACTTTAAAGGTAGTGCGGGAGGGAGATGGGTACAGGAAGCGTGTGTTCAGTGTCAATCAATTGAGAGATGATTTGAATTATTCGATATACTACTACTATTGAGCGGGAAAATACAAATTTTACTATCGGCGCAACCATAAATTAATAAAAAAAAACAGTCATTAACCAATGCGGGTAAAGACGCGAGTATAAGTTGTAGTGTAGAGTACAAGTTAGTTTATTTAATTTTCGGATTTAACTTTAATGTGTGCGCTAGTTGACAACAGAAAAATAAAATAAAATCGAAAAATGCCTACTCGCACGTGCTAGCAAGTTTCGAATTAGCGAGCTGATGAAATGGCTTGCAATGTAGGGTATCTGTTCTGGCGCCTATTGGTAGCGGGTAAGTCTGTCTAGTAGTGGACAGTAACAAAAAATCATTTAACTGTGGCAATAGTCTTTTTATAATTATTTTATTTCTATACACTCCTGTCCATCCAAAGGTTGCCTGGAAGAGATTGTTGCTTGCAATAAGGCTGCCCATTGTACATTATTATGTATAAAAATCTATGTTCATTTGTGTATTTTGGTGTGCAATAAAGGATATTTATTATTATTATTAATACGAATTCGAAATACAAAATATTATCAACGCCACATACCTCCATTAGATTTTATACATAAGTAGTAAGTAAATATTATTATACTAGATCGAATAAAGATTTGGTCGGTAGATATAGATTAGGTTGATTGATGGCGGTGAGGGAAACTCAATACCTATGTATTTTAGGTACTCGTACGTTGTCATTCTATTTTAGAACTTCGATTGTATAACCGTCGTGCATCAATCGATCCACTATATCCGTTCTAAAGAACGCTGCCCCAGGCATTATAACTCCTCCTCTGAAAAAAAAAGCATAGTGTGTAATAATACAACTCTGACCCCCTATTGTGTGTACCCCACCCCATAGTAGAAATTTTGGAAAATTTTCATGTGCAGGTAGTTAGGTACTAAGTTCTCCAATAAGTATGCATCTAAGTACATACTTATATAGAACACTAGCTGACCCACCCCAGCTTCGCCCGGGGTATATTTTGAAGCTTCATATCCCTTTGAGCCCGTATGTTTTAGTCTTCAAAATATGTATGAAAAATTGCCAAATTTGTTAACATTTATTATCAATGCTCCGCTACCTTAAGTAGTAGCGTGATGATATATAGCCTAAAACCTTCCTCGATAAATGGACTACCCAACACTGAAAGAATCAAAATCAAACAAACAAACAAACAAACTCTGCAGCTTTATAATATTATATATATTATGGTATAGATTATTTTACATACTCGTGATGCAATATATCTCTAAGACAAATTTTATGGCCTGTTCCTATTTTTGCAGGATAATATCTTTCTTTACATTTATGGCATTCATGCATATAATATTAAAACTTCCTTTCTAGAGTGCCGGCTTGCAGCAAATAGGTACTTAAATATATAAGGAGCATCTGCACAAGATTGTATCACAAGCGCGGTAGGATGGATATAACTTCTGGAGCCAGAAGATTATACTTACTTTGGTATATTGGAACTTTCTTTCAGCACCGTAATGGCACTCATGATAACAGCAATAGATGTTGAATCACATGTCGGATCTTGACCTGAAACCTGCAAATTCAATAAAAGTATACCAGTTTATTAAACATGACAATAATCTTTTTGAATCATACTATTTAAATCTAACGTAGAGCCTACGTTAGATGACACTATCTTCCACAGATTACAGCCTTCGCTTAGGTGCGCCGTGTGTTTCTTTGCATCGATGCCGTTGTGGATAAGCAGTTGACCAACTTGTATACCATGGCCTACCGTCCTGCAGGAGCACTAGGCGAATTCTACGGCACACCAGCCTCAATGACATAATCCGCTGTGCTCTTTTCACCGCCGCCTCCGCGCTGATGTGCCGGCTGTGCTTGAACCAAACGGTTTGGCGCGCGACGATGGTAAAAGACCGGATTGTTTGTATTAATGCTATAGAAAGTGGTTAGGACTCAGGTGTGGGACGCAATATGCGTCGACAGCATAGCCCCTACAGCTTCTGCAGAGGCTTTTTGGCGGCGCAAATACTCCAATCTCATTGGAGATAATGAATTTGTGCCATTTGGAGTCCAAACGTTTGGGGCATGGGGTCGATGCGCCCGCAATATCTTCAGGAAGATTGCGAAACGTAGGGTCGACACTTCACGTGAAGAAGTCTGCCCTTTTCTTAGGTCAGAGAATAAGCATTGCCATACAACGTGACAATGCTACCAGTCGTCTGGGAACGCATTTTAACTTTTACCTACATGTCAATTCAATGTTAGAAAATCCATCACTCACAAGAAAAAATTAAGTAGGAGAAAAACAAGCCTCAGCCGACTGATGTCTGCTTACTCTATAAGAAAAAAGTCCGCGTCGACCGAACAGTTAAGAAGTAGTTTTTACTGGATAGGCATACATCCACACGGCCACAGGGTTATTTGTCCACCTATGCCGGCCATTGTCCACGTCTCATTTTTCTTTAATTTTCTTTGATATACAGAATGGGTAACATTCGTCGGGTCAGCTGGTAAAATGCAACCAATACATATCTATTAACTTTAACTACATAATACCTACCTTAACTGATAATTTCTTCGTTGGTTCGCTCTTCAGGTCACGGTCTATTTCCCATCCTTTGCCATTCAAAATGAAGCTATATTTTGTATCCCATCTCATTTTCTCCGAAGGCCCTTTCCCTGACACGTATCCCAAAGTGAATATTTGTGGAAAACGTATCAACAATTTCGTGAAACATTTAAAATAACATAAGTAGTAATACATAAACATAATAGGAATTACAAGAAACTGGAAGAAAACTTGCATAGTGATGTATGTCTTAAAATGAAGTCGTTTCTTTTGATTTTTCTCATATAAATACTTTTGGGCCAATTTTATTGAAGTGTTCTCTATTCCAGGCCAAGGGTACCACAGTCGTCCGTTCTTTCTGAAGAAATATGTTCTGTAAAAGAAAAAGTCTTGTGATGTGAACGCCTACGTATTTTATGTTTGCAAACAGACAGTCATCTCCTTTAGCTATAAAAAAAACTTAATAAAAATGTGTTGTTCAATCCGATGGAAACCTCACCAACCGGGTGTAATTATTCTCTACACATACACATAAAATTTCATCAAAATCTATTCAGGATAGGAGGAGGGCAACTACATACCTACACTAATTAAATATATACACAAATTAAAGTGGGATCTATCTTCATGATACTAGGTATCATGAAGATAGATCCCACTTTAATCACTTACTACACGTATTTTGAACCAACATACAGTGGCTGTCGCTTAAACGTACCTTTTCACTTCCTCTGGCTCTGGTTCGATGGGTTGTCCAAAAATATCAGTTTCTAAGATTTGATGCTCTCTGTATGATTTCAAAAAATGGACAAAAGATGTCCAGGCATCTTTGTGTGACATAGCTCCGCATGGCAGGCATTTTGGTAGCAATAATTCAGCGTAGCATTCTACCGTGTGTAAAGTACCTATGCAAATAAAAATGTAATTATTGTTTTGAATAGTAGAAAACTTAATGGCAGCACCTTTATCAATGTGGGACCCACCGATGCAGGTTGTAGTGGGCACCCAGAAATGGGAGTTCTCCCGATGATACAATACGCGAGTGTGTGGGCTGCCGATCGAGAAGGAGGCGGCGGAGTGTATCCAGAGGAAACTCACAGCTCACGACGAACGGAGGTGATTCGGGCATCCGCGGGAAATTTGCTCACTGTTGTCTTTTTCTAAAAAATAGCGAGAGAGTTCCCCGCCCTGCTGAATGATGATCCGGCAGAGTTTAACACCTAGGGCAGTAGTAAGGTGGTGCTGTTCTTCTAAAAAGTGGTAAGGTCTTGTTGAAGAATTTTAAGCCCGTTTCGCTTCTGATTCATTTCTACAAGTAGTTCTCGAGAGTGGCAAATTCGACGAGTTTCGCCAAAAGCCGTGTTTCAAAAAGACTACTACACCGTAGACCACACCTAAACTGTTTGGCAGATTATTTATTTTACAAATGACCCATGAGTAGGTATACTTTGCCACTGTGAACTATGAGAAAACTGTAGTCTCCATAGCGACCTGGGTAGCTCTGGATGCTCTGAAACTGTATCGTATCGACTGGTAAGAACATCTAATACTTAAATGACATAGCTACAATGTTCATCCAGCTCCACGACCAGAACACGAACAATGTGTAGAGATGATAGAGATACCTAGACTAATACAAATTAGACATATTTGCACAGAGCGGGAATCGAACCCGAGCCCTCTGCGCGGCAGTCGCATTACCACAGAGCCTCTGATATTATTACTCTCGTATTCTACGCAGACGCACGCTCTTTATTTTATATATCTTCTCAAACTGCCTGATCTCAGAGACTAATTCTCAAAAAAAAAAACTCGTAAAATCGATTTATTTTTATTTATAAGTATCTTAGTCGAAATTTTACTAAACTTTACCTTTAAATTGTCTCTCTAAGTATATTAAGCCAGTGGCTACAGGCATGGTAGCAAACCCGCAGGATGGTATCACAAGGACATTGGCATCCTCCGCCATTTTGTGGTAGTTCCGATACAGGTTAAGTATATGCTGGACAAAAGAATTAGAATATATTCATCAATATTCACCTTCTTATAAAACTTGGATTGTTTAGAGATGTGTAAAAAATATTACTTTTTAGGTATACATGTGATCAAAAGTTGATCTACATCCTATTCTGAGAATTTGTTTGCGGCCTGATTCCATAAATCTACTCTTCTGCTTATTTATAAAGATACATTTTCAATTCCATTGGCTGTCAACATCAAATTAAGTGTGAATTTATGTCTGTTAAAAAAAACGTGTACAACACTTATTACATTACATTATCTACAATTTTTTTGGTTTTTTTGAACCGCCTTATAAATAAGCAGAATCAGGCCCTAGATCAAAGTTCATAACTTTAATCTGGGCCTATTCGGAGTTTGCAATGTTTGTTATGTTATAAAGAAGATAGGATGTATTGCAGGTAGGTAGGTACGTAACGCCCTTCATTATAGCTAAAATCAAGTTATTCGTCGGTCCAAGGTGATGCAAGGTTGAAATTAATATTTTGCTTATGAGTTTATTTCGCCAATATAAACAAGATACAAACATTGAGTAAGATTTTTTACGAGATGATACCGGTTTGTTTCTAGAGCGCAAATTGAATAAATTATCAGCAGTCAATGTAATATCACATTGTTGTTAATTACTGCCGAAATTAGAATTGTACCTATTCACCTACTATTTTAAAACTAGTTATTAAAGTTTTCTAAAGTCGGTGTAAATGTAAAATTAATTTTGTGTAAAAGTACGAGGTAAGACATGACGGTATTTCCGTCCAATTGAGCAGTCCGACTAGGGAAGTACCTCTGCCCTTCAGAATACTGCGGGCATAATAACCTCGTGTTGTGTTCCCGGCGGAGAGTAGGAAAACCAGAGTTCACTGGAGGGTTTTTGTGCTATCAGTGAAAAGACCAAAAGTTTGTCCTGCTTTGTCTTTTACACTGACGGCACAGAAACTCTCAATGCTTGATAATGATGACTCTCTTGGTTTTGAACGCGTTCATAGGCCACGGTGATCAATTTCCATCAGGTGGGCCTTGTGTTTGTCTGCCACGCCACAGATAATATAATACTAAAGTAGCCACGTGAATGGTATAAAATAAAGTAACTTTTCACTACCTACTAAGATGGCAAACAAGCTTTATATTGGATCCTATACCTACTACAGTTACATAGGGAAACAATACTATAAGGATGCCTACTTATGTAAGTAATTTTTTTTATTTGTTTGATCTGCGATCAGTTGCTTAACTATAAACAGATTTTTTGATAGCTGGTTACATTTTTTAGAGTGTATCTTCCAGGGAAGATATCTACTCATTACGTTGTGATAGGTGCAAAATGCAGCATAAGTATGTCCTTTCGTTTTAGCCTTTTGGAGTAGCTCTGAAGTGTTAGGTTAGATTACTTTTATGTACTTAGAAAGACTTACCAACAATTCTGCTGATATATCTACATAATGTGTTCCTGTTTGAATGCAAGCATTAACGATTAAGGGACTTAGTGCAATATTTGGGTCATTGTTAATAACCACTTTAGCCATTTGTGTAATTTCTTTCAACGATTCTTCATTCTTAATATCACTTTCCAACACTATTATTTCTTTAGTATTATAGCCTGTAACAGAAAATTGCGGGATAAGAAGAATAGTTGTGCCAGATACATAAATGTTTGAGTTTTTTTATATAGGACACGTTAATATGGCTTCATCTCGTCTGATGGCAGTTTCAGGAAAGAGGGTCACGCTTTGTAGACTTCGGGGCATGCCCTTTAGAGCATGACGCTCAGATTAGTCAAAATGGAAAATATTAGTCTTTTTTTATATCACTTAGTAGGCAGACAAGCACACGGCCCACATGATGGGAAGCGGTTACCGTGGCCTATGGACGTATGCAACACCAGGGGTGTCACACTCGCGCTGCCGACCATGAAGAAACCTTCTGATGCCCCTCTTGAAGAACCCCATATTGTAGGCGCTTGGGTAAACCGCAGCAGGGAGGTCATTCCACAGCTTGAGTGTGCGTGGGATGAAGTTTCTTTCATACCGCACAGTGCGCACCGTCTCAGGTCGCAATGTGTGAGGATGAATTCCCTGCCTATGGCGAGAGGTGCGATGATAGAATGTACTCAGGACAGAAATTTCGTTCCTAAAACGGTGGCTTTCAGCTTGCCGGCCTAGTTAGAACGTTTTTGAAGTCTTGCTTTAAAGACTCGGGATTGTAGGAAACAATTGCCAACATAATACCTATATAATTCTTAGGTAGCAAGTTTTTATGATGCGGCAGCGGGAAAGGATCCGACTAACAAAAATGAAAAATACCTACTATGTACCTATGTATGTACGTAGGTACCTACTTATTAGGTACTTAATCACGAACTTAACTGTATAAAGCAACAATTAGTTTTTAATCAATACCTAAGTACATATCCTAAATAGATAATTAAGGAAACGTAGGTACCTGTTGTGTTTAATTCTTGCACTAAATTTTGTAGCTGTTCCTTGGACCGTCCAGTAATCCCCCATGAAATATTACAGTATCTTTCTTCCGTTAAACTAGCCAAACGTTGCACAGTATATTTTCCATTAAAACTCGTAGCACCAAGCACAATAATATCAACACGATTCTCCATTTTATTTTATACTAAAACTAAATTCTCGTTAAAACTGTTGAAGTGTGATATTTTAAGTTATTTTGCGCGTCTATAAATTTACATTTGGCATACTAACATTAAACGGACGTGCAATAATTTGCCTGCTTATGAATATATTAATATACCAAATACTTAATGTTAACTTTCAAAGACGCGTGCGTCAGCGCCTACGTTTTTAAAGAATATGCAGCTTTCTATCGAATCGAATGGAGAGTGACGACACTAGTCATTAAATTGGAACTATTTTCAACGAATTCTATCGTGATATACCTTACCTTTACCTATTCTATCATGTAGGTCACCTACCACGACGCTTCGGTTGCTCCCGGCACGACATAACGTGATCATGACTACTGAAATGTAACCGAAACATCGGGATCAGAAGGACAATTCCTATAATAAAATCTATTCTTAATTCAGTTTCCTTCTAATCTCAATCTCCCAATTAATATCTATAAAAAATATTTTCTTATAACACAATTTTTAAATGATACTGTGGTCTTTTTGACACGCTCGCTAGTGTTAAGATTAAATCTAGACTGAATTTTGACATAACATAACATAACATAAACTCACGCCTATATCCCCGAAAGGGTAGGCAGAGGTGCTTGCACCCACATTTCGCCAGTTTATGTTTAGGTCCCAATGTAATAGGTGGCGAGCCTATTGCCATTAACCGGGCACTTATAAACCTGCGATAAATACACACATAACTTCGAAAAGCATCGAAAAGTCATTGGTGTGTGCCATGGTAAAACCTGGGATCGAACCCGAGACCTCGTCTCAGCAGTCCATTACCCATACCACTAGGCTACCGCGGTTACTGAATTTTGAATAGGTTTTTATTACGAGAATTGGTCCTCAGTGGAAAAATAAAAATTACCTCTAAGACAATTCGATGGTACCTATTTGTGGCGTAGCGGTAGAGCGTTCGACTGATACGCAGGGACAGTGTGGTTCGATTTCCAGTCAATGTAAATATTTGTAAACATGAATACCTATTGAATAATTATGTCTATTTGCATTGGTCGGAGTTTTCTATAATTAATTCAATTATGCTTTGCTTTAAGTTCGGCTAAGTTTATTTCGGGGAGGCAGATTCGGATGGCCGCCATAACCCATCCGCCAGGTCTTGAACTCTTGACCCACTGTGGAGAGGTGCCCGACTAGGCGCTCACGATGACACTTTTAACAGCACAGCACACCACGTCGGGCAACACTAATGAATGGGCCGGTAGGCGGACGGCAGAGGCAAGGGACGCTGCGCCTGTGTGCAACGCACACCCTGCACCAAGGGTAAAGACTGTATGTACTCTTCAAAACATTATGAGAGTACGTATACGAAGTTGTACGCAACCTTAAAATCATAAATCAAATGCACCAACAAAGTACAATACTACAAATACCATCCCGCAATTTTCCTGGCAGATAAGCACACGGCCCACCTGATGGAAAGTGGTTACTGTGGCCTATGGATGTGTGCAAAACCAAGGGAGTTACCCTATAAGGACAAAGAGTTTCTGTGCCGTCAGTGAAAAAGACGAAGCAGGACAAGCTTTTGGTTTTCTCACTGACAGCAGAAAAACTCACTAGTGAGCTCTGGCTACCCAACTCACCGCCGGGAACACAGCACAAGGTTATTATGGCATATATTATATTATTATTATGGCAAGGTTAATAAGTATTCTATAGGGCGGAGATACTTCCCCAGTCGGACTGTTCAATTGGACGGAAATACTGTCGTGTCTTACTCGAAATTTCCCGTAAATCAAATCTCCACCATACCACAAATCTCACTTTGATTTTGTCTTTGATTCTTGAGTTATTTAAAATAGAAAAGGAAAATATTAGGAAATAACATATTTACTTAACAAAGCCGATTGAATCAAGGATTCAGAATTTAGCGTGTCCTATATAATTTTTTTTTAACATAAATATTTCTTTGAATATTTATTTTATTGTGTTTTAATCTGTATTCACAAAAATCAAAATGAAAACAAACCTTAACTCATAGTAAACTTTTTCATATATGGCAACACACATTTAGTTGTCAATTTGTCATTAAATGACTAACGACGATTAAATTTTATTGGAATTTATCAATTTCATACCGTTATTAATGTGATTTGCGAAGGAAAAAGTATAATATCGCTTATTAGAACGCTGTTGTCACTGGTAAGTATTGTTGTTTTTGAGTATAAACATGATATAAACGTAAAAATTCATTAGTCGTTTTGTCCGTGATCTCATTCCTCATTATCCAAAGCCAAAGAACGTATTAAAAAGGGTCGTACCAGTTTATTACATAGTTTGAACTGTTTTATTTATTGTTTTATTTTGTTTATAAATAATATTCTTTACAATGAAAGTTTGGTAACATGTATTTTTCAGTTTTTTATAACAGATTTTCCTTATTCAATTTGCTTGCTCACGGTTTGTTGTGACAGTGAGCTGTAGAGCTTGAAATTAGTAGTCACCATATTTATGAAAAACTTATTGTGATGTGGTGTATTATATTCATTAAAATTTAAATTATGACTTCGTCCAAAGGTATTATGAACTTAGTCACACTGGCTTGAAATTCAACAGTTTTGACTTACCATGAAAATGTAAACTGTTGTATTGATATTATACTTACATTATAACATAACACCAAATCATGTGATTGCAAGACTATAAAATAGAAAAGTATGCTAAAGTGTATTATATTTACCACTTTATACATCACCAGTGTACTGCTTAATTGCCAAGTCTATTTGCAAGCCTAGGTTACATTATGCTAAAATCTTGTGAAATGTTAATTTTTATCAATGAAGAAATGTTGTATGGCTAATTTTGATGTACTGAATTTGTGACCATATATAACCTTGAAACAAATAATTAAAGATAAATATTTGATTAGTGTGGTGATGGAGAAAGAATACAAGAATCACTACCACATCTCATATGAAGGGTGTAGTAAGAGGTGACTAATGGCAAAATATGGAGACAATATCACTATGAGAGAAGGAAAACTCGAAGTAAAAGCCTGTACCAACCCGGCTGCCCAGTGCGAAAACAGTAGGCTGAAGCCTCCCAACATTGGGAGAGGCCTATGTCCAGCAGTGGGCTGCGATATGCTCATTGATTGATTGAATACAAATATGGAGATAACTAGTTTCTATCACAGTATTATTTACAGAATCAGAACACCAAATAACAACTACAAATTTGGCAGGAATACTGGGTTACAAATTTACAAATTTTGTAAAAAATATGACTGACAGAATCTGGGTATTGCCTGCTATGAGGAAACTGAGAAAATGAAACTCAGCAGACACCATTCTTCATCAAAGTTTTAACTCGTCTTGGGACTTCTTATTCATAATAATGTAAATTCTTATATTATGTTGTTGTTAAATGTTTTGGTCCTATTTTAACATAAATTCAATGTAAATTAATGTATTGATTTTCTATTTCATAAATTAATTTCTTCATAATATATAAAAATAAATATGCTTTACTCTACTTATTAAGAAACTGAGGAAATTTAAATTGACAACTAAATCCCTAATTCTTTCAATGGGAATGCTATTGATTATTTTCATATGTATTTTTACTCTCTCTTTTCAGGTCACAGTTTAGTTCAGAAAAATGGCATCATCAAATACTTTGCAAAAGGCTATTGACCTGGTGACAAAGGCAACAGAAGAAGATAAAAACAAGAATTATGAAGAAGCACTAAGACTTTATGAGCATGGCGTTGAATACTTCCTTCATGCAGTAAAGTATGAAGCCCAAGGTGAGAGAGCTAAAGAGAGCATCAGGGCTAAATGTTTGCAATATCTCGACAGAGCTGAGAAACTCAAAGAATATCTCAAGAAGGACAAGAAGAAGAAACCTGTTAAAGATGGAGAGTCTAACTCTAAAAGTGAAGATAAGAAAAGTGATAGCGATAGTGATTCAGATGACCCTGAGAAGAAGAAACTCCAAGGAAAACTTGAAGGGGCTATAATAGTAGAAAAGCCACATGTGAAGTGGAGTGATGTTGCAGGATTAGAGGCAGCCAAAGAAGCCTTGAAAGAAGCTGTCATTCTTCCAATCAAATTTCCTCACTTATTTACTGGTAAAAGGATACCATGGAAGGGAATTCTCCTTTTTGGACCACCTGGTACTGGTAAATCTTACTTAGCAAAAGCGGTTGCAACTGAAGCAAATAATTCAACATTCTTCTCAGTTTCATCATCTGATCTTGTTTCTAAATGGCTTGGTGAATCTGAAAAATTAGTTAAAAATCTCTTTGAGTTAGCTCGGCAACACAAGCCCAGTATTATATTCATTGATGAAATTGATTCACTCTGCTCCTCACGTTCTGATAACGAGTCTGAATCAGCGCGACGTATTAAGACCGAGTTTCTTGTACAGATGCAAGGTGTTGGGAATGATATGGACGGAATCTTAGTCCTCGGCGCTACAAATATCCCTTGGGTACTTGACGCGGCGATTAGAAGACGTTTTGAGAAGCGTATTTATATTGCCCTACCAGAAGAGCATGCTCGATTGGACATGTTTAAATTACACATGGGAAACACAACTCATCAGCTTACTGAGCAAGATTTGAAAGTACTTGCTGCTAAGACTGAGGGTTACTCTGGTGCAGATATATGTATTGTAGTTCGTGATGCTTTGATGCAGCCTGTACGTAAAGTACAATCTGCTACACATTTCAAGAAAGTAACTGGGCCAAGTCCATTGGATCCGAATGTTATTTGCAATGATCTTTTAACCCCATGCTCTCCTGGAGATGCAGGTGCTCTTGAAATGACTTGGATGGATGTCCCAAGTGATAAATTGCATGAGCCACCTGTAACGATGCCTGATATGCTCCGGTCACTAGCTATATCTAAACCTACAGTAAATGATGAGGACATGGTTAAGCTCAGGAAGTTTATGGATGATTTCGGGCAAGAGGGATAACTCCAGAGGAAGGTTGCATTTTACTTATTTAAATACAGATAATATTTGATTGGCTGTATTGTATTAGAGTTTATTCACAGTGCCTAATATGTTGCAAATGTAGTCTTTTATTTTTATAACATTTTCAAACTAGGTTAAAGAGTAGGAGGTGATTGAATTTCCCTAGTGGCAATTATTGGAATTAACGTAAGACAGATAGCTTGATAATAATAAGAAGTGGCAGTGTGGTTATTAACCCTCGTAATTGGCGGGAACTTCGAACCCTGGCAGATCAACCCACATGGCGTGGGCGGCCCTTGGGTCGTTATCGTTACGTGCCTTCCAGTATCTAGTGCATCTTCTGCGGGACGGAAGAATAGTTATGCTACACAAAACGATGCGGTGGCTGAATCAATCGTATCACCCTTGACTAGGGTAATAACCATGGTCTATTACAGTAGTAATATTGTCATGTTTAGCTCTTTTTATGAATCTTACCGTCGCAATACAGTACAAACTTAGAAATCAAACATATTATGTATAAAATGTCTAAGCAAAGCCTCAAGCTTATTTATGAATGCAATTCTTTGTAAGATTTTTATTGGTGAGACATTTTGTAAACTACATTTTGTAGTCTAGCCATCTAATCTGTAATCTCAGTGCTGTGAACCACTACAGCACTCTTTACATTCTATCTACTACATAAAAATCTATGTAAACCATCTGTCTTAAATTAGTTCCGCGACCCGTCATTAGGTATTCTTGGCGATATATATTTCACTATTGTGTATCTCTATTGAATAGCACCACAATCTACAGCTTGAAATTTTGTACCCTATAAATGTTAGATACATAAATTTTTGCTTCAAAAATGTACACAAAAAATGCTGGTAGTAATCTTATATTAAAGAGAAGTAAATACGTGACTGGTGCTTCATTCGAAATGAGATGAATTCATCTGTTGCAAGCGCCGTGTGCAATAGGACATAGGTACATTTAACAGTGAGTGCAAATGAGAACGAAATATGACCATACTACACTTTAGACATCGCGATTTAGGATACGTACTACCTCTCTTCAATAGCCTCTGGTCAACGAAAGATGAACAAACCATTTTTTCAAAACTTTTATATGGCAACCGTTTTTGCCCGCAGGCTTGGGGGTGACGGGTGGAACCGCCTGTCACCCTGGCACAAGCAGGCCGAGGTGGCGGCGCGTCTCGCGCGCTTCCCCATTTCCGGGGACGAGTTGGGGACTTTGTGGTCCACACACCCGAGCAGAGGGTCAGATCAATAGGTAGGCCGGGGTGCGAGCGATATGCCTGTGAACCTCACCTTCTGCAACCAAAAACGACCCACAGGCGTCGTTGATTTTTGGTCGGTTCGAGTCCGACATAACCTCTCCCACTGGCTCCGGTAGGGTATGGGAGGGGGAGGTTATTTTGAGCACGTAAAAAAAAAATTTGCTTATCATTCTTAAAGTGAATTGATTCTTTTTAATAATTAACTAGTATTTTATAGTAATTGGCCATCTGATGTCCATAAAGCTAAATTATCAAGGTTATTTTTACTCATTAATATCTAAAAGAATGTTTGTGTTGTAGGGTACAAACATGTCACTTTTTTTCAGTAATACAAATCTGCAAGCTTTATACTGTTATGCAGTATAAAGCTTGCACACATGTTTTTTTCTTTAATTTATTGTAAGAACTTTATACAAAAGGTACAATAAACACAATGGTGAGTTCCATGTGGGCGAGTATTTATGTAAACAAAATACAAAAATCATGGTATCAACTCAATTTTGTCGATGTAAAATCGGTGTCGGGACGTCGATTTTTCAAATTTACCGCCGTTTTTTAACCATCTTTCGCTGGCCAAACTATGACATTGCTGATAGTTGCTAGGATTATGTTTATTGTCAGCTTTTATAATAACTTAATAGGTAGAAGAGAAAAAAATAAATATGAGATGTTATATAGCAAATTATACGAAAGAATTTGTCCTATTGATATGTTCATAATGTTAATATTTCTGAACAAATATTAATCTAATATATTCAGATTGTATTCTAAATAGCATGATATGATTATAGTACTGGGCACAATTTTGTGACAATGGAGAAGCTTAAATTGATTAGTAATCCATCCAAAAAAATGTTAATAAGCATTAGGTAGGACAATTTACTTGCTACTTTTGTCACTTTATTTCTCTTCTTTACAAGTTACACCATTTTTATAAAATAGTCGTTATGATGTTTTATTGTTAAGATTAAATTATGAAATAAATTGTAACAAGAAATGAGATTCTTACAGAATATAATGTTTCAGCTTCTGTTATTTGGCCCTTCTTTATTAGAAAAGAAATTACAATGTGATATAAAATATAACCTCCAACACTCACTCTTACTCCCCTGATCTGTAAAAAGATCTACAATGACCTATCTTAGACTTGATGTCAATTTAAATGGCAGTGTCAGTTGTTAAACTTTTAGATTATATTATACTTGTATAGATACTGTACTACCCTGTACGTATCAACTGAACTTTAACTTGCGTCAATAATTTATCAAATTTGATATCAGGTATAATGTAGCATATTCTTTAGATCTGATACATTTGATAATGTGACACTTAGGGTGATGAAATCATACTGAACGGGTTTATCACGTTGGGTAAAACTTGATAACATAATTTGTGAAATATGCCCTATAATTTAAGTGGTACATAACTTGTTTTTGAATAAGGAAATTGATGTTTCGTACTATGCGCTGAACGTAAGGTGTTTGGCACACTGCCTCGCATTACGCAGCGTAGCGTGGTAGTCCGTGATTTTAATATTGAAAAAACTGAGCGTGAATGCAACTTAAGTGTGTCGCGTACGCGTGTTTTCAGTGCAAGAACACACATTCCTAAGTATGTGTTGATGACACCCAATTTAAATTTTTCAATCCAGAAACCAGGGCCCCGATTCTGCTAATTTTATATGTCATGTCAAAGCTACTGTCATGCCACAGACACTGCAAACCATGACATTTAATTTTACTTTTTACGATCATCTTGTTAAAATCTAAAATTAAATATCATTTAATTTTAGTCTTGTAGAATGAATGAAAAATGTAATGACCTTTTTTTAATTTAATTTTGGATTTAAATCATATATTATGGGTTTTTTGCAGTATCAGTGATTTTGTTATGTAAACATCAACTTATTACGAGTCGGGGCCCTGCTGATTGGGTACCTTCTAGACAAGTATATAATATAATCAAAGGTTAGACTTGAACATGTCTCACAAAAATAGTTAAATCTAAGTCATTTGTCGAGTTATACACTGTTATATAGGTATGTATAGTCGACTAAGGAGATAATTATAAACCTTATCATTATAACTTAATATCAAAAAAACATAAGACGTACCCCTATCTATGGTAATATAAAGAGAAAAGATTTGGAAACTAATAGATTACGGGTATGGGTTAAAGGGGTGAAATAGGGGTTCAAACTCCAAAGTATGTCACGAGTGAAGTGGGCAGGGTCAGCTAAACTAGATGCAGTGGGAGTAGGATCAACAAAACTGTTTACAATGTCTTATTTCTAAGACACTTAAAAATTGTTTATTACACAACTATTAGCAAATGCATTAATAGCAAGTCAAAATATCATAGAATTCCGCCGGCTTTAATAGGACCCGAAGAAACAAACGATAGCTTGTATTTTAATCGAACAATGCCATCTAGCGCCTGTACTGGAACTAAAAGCTGTGAAAGCCAGCATCCCCGCAGTGGGAACCGCGGGCATCAGCTATTACTTAATAAGTATTCTCATTTTCATATAGAGTTGTATATATCGCCTTTGTCGACTGTACATACCTTTTATTTATACTTTTTGTACTAGAATATATTAAATGTAGAGTGATCAGCAGGCAAACACACTATAATACTTACGTAGAATGACCACTTCAAGGTGATATCGATGATCACGACAGTGGTCTGTAGTCACGATAGGGAGGTCCAGTACCTACATACAATCATGACCATTTTGCCGCTTTTGGTAAACAGTTATGTAATAGTAAAATTATTTTATCTACTTTCATAATGCTAGTTCGTTCAAGCCCCAAATAATCTCGTCTAGGACTTCCTATAACTGAGCAATTGTGTAACCATGAAATGAAAACTGTGGGTGGTTCATCGTATACCAAGAAGGTCTAGGGAGGACATTTGCCATCTCAGTGGCAAATAATGTATCATGACTTATGATGTACTCTACACTTCTTGTATTCTAAGATTTGTATCCTGTAAATAAAACAATAGGTTCTTCGATGGTTATATATAATTTTTATTGAATTTATGTAAAAGATTTCTTCGCTTTTAGTACATAAATTAATCTTAGTTATTATTGTTTTTATAAATAATATATCTACTTTTAATTTCGAGCTTAGTATGATCTTCATTTATGTTCATTATTTTGTATATTGTTAATATAAGTGATTACTTATTATAACGTTCTGAATAAATTGTGTTTTATTTCTTAAGATTTCTTGTGACAGGCCAGCATTCTTATGAGAAATTAATCATGTTTGAAGTAGGTAGTCAGATGTTTCTTTTCTATGACGCTAAGGAGGTGTCTGGGATCCCGTCGTAACTCAGCCATTTTTTTCGTGTCCTTTTAAAGATCTTTGAGTAGGGTATGCAAAAATAACTAAAAAGCGCGAAGAAAAATGAAACAGACATTTAAAAATGATTTTTATTTACACGAGTAATGAACACTATTAAATAAATGATGTAACAATCACGATATCTCAACACAAACAATGTTCACTACTATCATTAATAGTAAACTAAGTCGCTTCATTGCGCTTGAAGAGTTTATTTCTGGAAAATAAGCAAAGAATGAAATTAGTAAGTACAACCATGATGTAACCTATTAAGTGCTGAAGATGAGGAAAACTAAATGCATGTTATTATCATAATTAGGAGGTTAAACGACGGTGTGTTGTATAGATTTAAATGGTATTATCGTCCGAACTGAAGGTGTGTACCAAATATCAGAACAATCAGTCAACAGGAAGGGGGTAATCAAGGCATTAAGATCATTTTGAGTATTTTGGTCGTCAAGATCGTTCTGTAATTCGTAAGTAAATAAAGTACATACAGCCGAAGAAATGTTGTACATGTGTTTACAGACTTAGATATGTCGTATCATCCTAATTGCTTTAAAATGTCATTAAATTTCCTCTCGAGGAGGCAGACGGCAGTCGCTTAGGAAGAAGCCATGAAAGCTAAAGCGTGCGAGTAGGAGATCGAACCTCGTGCTCCAAAGTAAACGCTGTGGATGCAACTGGGACTAATCTGTGAACAATAGGCTATTTGTCAAGGAATTACTTTTATTATGAACTATATATGTTTAAACGCAAAGTAGACCGAGATAAATGCAAAATTCTTTTGCACTCCCAAAATTTGCACTATTCGCGACTGGCGTGTGACGTCACTCGCAAGTACGATTTTGTTAGGAGCGTTTTGAAATCAAATCAAATCATTGAATTTTCAAAATCTAGAGCTAGGTAGGTATTTGCCATAAGAATATTTCACTTTAGTAGTTTATTATAATATAGAGTGCCCATTTTTCGATAATAAATATAGTCAAGTAGCCTATTGGGTATTTGACAGAGTAGTCGAATTAGTTACTTTTTACTAAACGTCAAAATGATAAGTTATAAGGAAACTTGTGTGAAATAAATTATTGTGACGTCATAATATACAATAGTCAAATAATTTACTATTATAGGATGATTAAAAATAAATAAATACGATAGAATAAAAACCGACGTAACTTTTATCGCTCTTTTACCAATCTTAATTGAATAAGCTCAGTAAAATAATTTATTTTAACTATAGGTGAATGCACAATTTACACAATATCGAAATTATTTACCGATAGTGACTGTTCTCTCCCGTCTATGAGTTCCAATCGTGGCGACACATTTGAGTTTCATTCGTTGCTTTGTAGGCGCTTTCAAGCCAAGGGTAGACACCAGCAGACCTTGAGGAGTTAGTGTCGCATGGTACTCGATCAGCCATGACCTGTCAGTGATCTGAAATAAACGAACCTCTCGTAAATTGATAGATACTAATTACCTACATGCAATCGTGTTCAGAGAGTATCTACCTACTCAGCTCAGGTGTCACAAGTCGAGTTCATGTTCAAACTCAAGAAATCTTATCTTTTGCACAATTAAGACAAATTTCATTGTAGTAAGTGGTATTCTGTTACGTTTCTGAAACGGTTCGGTTCTTTAAGTATGTAACATGTTCTACGTAAGTAGGTAGGTATTTACTTACTTACCATGTCTAACAATCTAACATTAAAACATTCAGGAGTATTACTTGTTTTTGTTTCTAATGCCTGTAATATTTTTTTGTTAAGAGAAAAAATATATATCAGAAATGGGATTCAACTGACATGCAGGCGCTTTGAAGCCCTAAGTTCACTTTCTTGTTCCTCTTTGTTGTACTTTGATTTATCTTTAATTTAACAGAAGAAACTTCCATCTGACCTCCTAATTCCAGGAGGAAATCCTGCGCCAGCTCCTCGTCTGCAATCCGCATGTGTAAGTACCAGTTTGTAGGTGATGTTTTCTTGGGTCCGAAACCGTTAATGGGACCCCGTATACAGACATCCGTATTATTATGTAGGTACATTGTGTTCAAACTATTCAAAGACCTACTTAACCATATACAAGGATGTGATACCTTTTGTCCATCAATGAGCCACTGTAGGTCCGGTGCAGGGAAGGATTTGGCTGAAGAGCAGTTCACATCTAGGAGTTCATTTATCCGATAAGCATGTTCGTGGCCTGTGATTCGTGGAGTTTCCCGTGGAAAGTCTGGAAAGTTTATACAAATTGTTGTTTATATCTACGGTGGAGGAGAGCAAATATCTAAATCTAGTACAAAATAAATGTTTTATAGGGTAATCAAGTTATGGAAATAAATGCCTTGGACGTTTCTGCTCGCGAGTATCAACACTCCAACATCCAAAAATTACGTGACAACCCGATCATTCGACACACTCCACAACAAGATTTGATTGAAGATAAAAGATCTTTACTCTACGTCGCTACCTCTCGATTCGGAGGAAAACATTATTCAATGTAAGTATAAAAAGGGCTTTGACGTGTTGTTCAATAAGTTGCCTGCTTCAGCAGCCTATTAGAATCGATTTACGAGTATAGACTTATTATTATAAGAGAAGACTACAAACGTGTTGTTATGTTGTATTACAATATTGGTAATATTAAAGCTTCGTCATTAATTTGGGCAATGAATGAACCATTATTATAAGCATACCTACAGCTGAAAGCAGGTGAGTAAGTAGGTAGTAGAAGAGTGAGAGAGGACACACGGTTGTGGCACAATTTTAATGACATAATCGTTACTAGCCTTTATAATCTTCAGCAATGATGATGGCAGAACTCATCTATTTGAAATTAGTGTGACATATTATCATATTAATTCTCTTCTAAGTACCTATGGGATCCTATAAGACGTTATCTTTCTACTCAGACATTATTTTCCTTGTCATATCTTCCTTCATGTGATCCACACATTTATTTCTGCTCCTAACTCTAAATTCGTACTAGTACTAAACCTTTCTAACAAAACTACTTTCATAATAATATGTTCATACCATGACAGTCTCCATACTAGAATAAAAAAATCTGTGTGCAGTGTGAGCCAATTTGATTACACTGTTCCACGAAGTACGGTTAAAAAATTTAAAATCTTTTGCTAAAAAATGAACACGTTGGTTTGGACTGGATGCTAAATTGAAACCTAGACATTTTGTACTTCAAAGTGATGATGATTGGACAGGATATCCAAGTCGGGTAAAAAGAGGAACTACTTACAATATACTTCCATAAATGCCTCTGACTGTGCTGATTGAAAGGAAGGTGCTTCTTCAGACACCTCGCACCGGTATAACCCTCGAGACTTTAGAGTTAGCTCTCGAAGATGCACCCTTCTAGCTGTCGACTTCTGAAACTAGATACCGATTTTTTTTATACCACTTAGGTTGCAGATAAGCGCACGGCCCACCTGATGGAAAGTGGTTTCCGTTGCCTATGGACGGTAAGTATGATTAGAGATCCTTGAAGCTGGAGCCGAGGCAAAGGGGTGCTGTGATCGTCGGTCTATACTTTCAATAAAAGTTCTGTTGGTTAATTTCAGTAAATAGTATAACTGTACAAACTTTAAATTAGAAATGTTTAGAGTCAAGGGAGAGGTAGGACACGGCGGTATTTCTGCCCAATTGAGCAGTCCGACTGGGGATGTATCTCCACCCTACAGAATACCGCGGCTATAATAACTTCGTGTTGTTCCCAGCGGTGAGTAGGATTTGTACTGCCAGTGGGAAGACTAAAGGCTTGTCCTGCTTTGTCTTCTACACTGACGGCTCAGAAACTCTGTACTTACAGGGTTGGCAGCGTGACTGTGACTCCTCTGATGTTACAAACGTCCATAGGCCACGGTAACCACTTTCCATCAGGTGGGCCGTGTGCTTGTCTGCCACCTGAGTAGTATAAAAAAAAGATTGTTTCACTGTCGAGTTCCTTTTCCGTAAGTCATATTTCGTGATAGAACACTTTGTTTTTGTGATGCTTTTGAATATGAGTGATATCATGAGTATCATGGATGGATGGATGACAAAGCCAGTTTTTTTGTCACTGGCTTTACTTATTGCCTTTTGATTCAATAACACCACCTTTTTATAATGCGTGTTTTCATTTCGATTAGAAAGAAAATGTTTCAAGAACTTTGGTATTCCGTATGATCTGTCATGATAAACCCTATTAATACTAAAGCGTAATTATTATTCGTTTATATTTAAATTTTGAAATTGTAATTGCAATATACGGGTACAAAGATGTTACAGGCAATACGTTTAGGTTCTACCATATTTCAGCCAGATTGGCTTGCAATAACGTCACACATTTTATGAGGAGAATTTAATCATTAAATATAAATTAAATAAAATATAAATTAAATCATATATCACATAATAGTAAAATAAATATAAAAGAATAAATATTTAGTAAATGTACACGGAAGTTATCTAAATTAAAATATTAAAAAAAACAGAATATTCCTAAACAATCCCGCAGGTTCAGGCGTCAAAGAATTCCTCCCCATCGACGTCAACCGGGAGGGGGCCACAAGGCTGGCGACATTGCTACTTTGAATGGCAATACCAATCCTTTGCACAAGGAATAAACCATTTCATGATTATACAAGGTATCGGGACTTCTCGCGAAATAAATCTGAATCTGTCTGTGAAAAGTCTGAGTCTGACTATAAATGGTAAATCAATCAAGTCTATCGCGGTCCACTGTTGGAAATAGGCCTCTCCCAACATTGGGAGGCTTTGGTCTACTGTTATATGTAAATTCCAAAATATAGCGACAACAATGCCTGACTGCCGTTTGATAAGTAAGTGTTGTATGACTAACTAAATATATTCCATATTTAAAATAAATAAATAAATTTAATTTAACTATAAAAAGCCAAAAACCGCCCTACAGACGTTTATTACAGCAGTTATAATAACTTCATGTTGTGTTCCCAGCGGTGAGTAGGGTAGTCCTGCTTTGTCCTCTACACTGACGGCACAGAAACTCTGTGCTTACAGGGTCGGCAGCGCGAGTGTGGCTTCTCTGGTGTTACACACGTCCATAGGTCACGGTAACCGCTTTCCATCAGGTGGGCCGTGCGCTTGTCTGCCAGCTAAGTGGTATAAAAAAAATCTTTATTAATAAATACTCACGTCTACTTTTACTCCATCGAGTTTATGTGCATGCTGCGGCGGTATTAACCTTGGCATGAACCTATAGAACTCTTCATTGTCTCGATACCATTTAACTGAATACAATTTACCGCCTTCCAAATCATATTCACAGGCTAGGGTGGCTGATTCACCACGCTGCTTGAGATTTGGCACGGTTATGCCCACCACTCGGAGACATATGCATACTGTAAACAAAGTAAAAGAGGTTGGTCCATATGAATATACTAGCTGTTTTAATAGATTGTGCTCCCGTTCCCGCAACCCATGAGAATTATTTTAGAGATTAAAAGCTTATGTGACTATAGCCTATTCCTGTACCGGTACATAACATAACATGACATGACATGACATGACATGACATGACATGGCATGACATGACATGACATGACATGACATGACATGACATGACATGACATGACATGACATGACATGACATGACATACACTCACGCCTATATACCCGAAGGGGTAGGCAGAGGTGCTAGCACCCACATTTCGCCAGTTTATGTTTAGGTCCCAATGTAATAGGTGGCGAGCCTATTGCCATTAACCGGGCACCGGTAGATACCTACTATAAATCATTTTATTATGTGCTTTGTGGGGCATACAAAGCACATAATAAAATGTCGCCCCAAAATACCCAAGTCAACCTTACATGCTAGTCGGGGCACCTGCTAAACAACGGATGAGGCTCTGATTATGATTGCTCCCTTAAGTAGTAGCTTGATGTTATGTAGCTTATAACCTTCGTAGATAAATGGACTATTCAGTCAAAAATAATTATTAAATTCTAACCAGTAGTTCTTGAGATTAGCGCATTCGTACAAGCAAACAAATTCTACAGCTTTATATTCGTAATAGTATAGTTTAGATAAAGTTATTCAATGAAAATCTGTAAGTGAACAGAGTTAAAATTGCTATAAGGATGATGATAATTTACTGCCAGATTCGCAAGGTAATTGATAAAGACCTATATTGCCTTGCGAATCTGCTGAGTTTTGATTGAAACAGTTGTATTTTTATTAAATCGAAATTTAATAGATTCATCCATTCACATATTCATTCATTTAATCGAATAATAAGCGTGTAGTCTTTAAAACTGACAAACATACATACATATTATATAATCACACCTTTATCCTCGGAGGGTTATTCAAAGGAGAATTAACACCCACATTTCACCAATCATTGTATTCGGTCCCACGTAATAGGGGGTGAGCCTATTGCCGTCTTCCAGGCACTATTGTTGACTGAAACCATGCATTTGAGGCTGAGTCTGGGCTGTATATACCTGTCAGATGTAAAACAGCCCTATCCCTTAGTAGCCTTGTTCGATACAGTATAGGAAAACCTAAGTGATATATTATAAAAGATTCAAAATTTAGTTTGAATCTTTTATTTTTTCACTCTTCTATTAATTTGCTGTATCTTAATGAACATAATAAAAATAAACAAAACATTTCAGTAATCAGGATTGTGGTAGAAACTGTCGAGAAATAACAGCCGTAACTCACAGACGGTCGGATAAACGGACATGACAAAATTATGTATATTAGGGTTCTTAATTTAGTTAGAGGCCGCGTGGTTCCCGGCAGAGTAGAATTTGGACCACCCCATCTCTTCCCATGCGGTGTCGTACAAGGCGACTAAGGGATAGGGCTGTTTTACATCGGACATATATACAGCCCACACTCAGCCTCAGCTGCATGACTCTAGTCAACAATAGTGCCCGAAATACGGCAATAGGCTCACCCCCTATTACGTGGGACCCTAATACAATTATTGGTGAAATGTGGGTGATAATTTACCTCTGCCTAACTCTCCTGGGATAAAGGCGTGATTATATGTATATGTAATTTAGTTACTAAATAGTTACTAAAAAATTCATTTATAAAATTTTAAATTCCAGGATTTAGATGTTAAATCAAGCTTACACATTTTAAATATTTTATATCTCGCAGATAAACTCGGAATGCGAATATATAATAAGAATATTATTACGTATGCAGCGTAGTCATAAAGACCGGTATATAACTTGATTACACGAATTTCCTCGCGGTATTCACGAGGAACCTACATGGTTTAATGCAAATATAAGACTCCTTACTCCGAACAAAGTTTTATTTTTACCCGACTGCGCCAGTGAGGGTAATGTTTTTCGCACGTATGTATGTATATAGTTTTCTTTATTCTCCTCTACAGCCCTAACGGCTGAACATATTTCGATGAAAGGGGTCGTAAATGAAAGATATTCATCTCCCCAGTGTTTTTAGGGTACATAAAATGTCAATGTCTATGCAACGAATTTTTGATGCTAAAATGCGTGTTGTCAAAAAAAGTTTTTCATTCACATTTATCGAGTATGGTATCAAAATGAAGGGAACTAAAAGTCGATTACAAATATATATATATATATATCATATGTATGTCATATAATACCTAGAATTAAAAAGAAAATAAAAGACCCGACTACTGTCTAAAAGATCTAAACAAATTTTGATCTTTATTACATTACATTAATTTCTTTCGGTTTATGATTGGTAAATGAGTACCGCTTGCTATCAAACTCGTTTTGATCTTTTAAACAGCAGTCGGGTTTTTTTATTATATTATTTTTTTGTGCTCTTTTGTTTCAGTTCCTACAAATAATATAAATGTGAAAGTTAGTGAAGATATTTGAATGTTTTGGTGTTTGTTACTCCATCACGCTCAAATGGTTGGATGGATCTGGCTGAAATTTGATACAGGAATAGGTTGGAGTCTGGATTAACCCACAGGCCATTTTATCTCAGGGGTAGGTTACCTTGAGTTGCAGGAACGTATTCGGAATTCCAATCGGGCTGCGCCACTGGCAACAGCTAATAAAAAATATTGAAATTGTATGGATTGCACTAGCTACTACAGTTGGCAATATAATCAACCTAAATTAACTTAATAAAATAAATATATATTTTATAAATCCGCGCACTATAACAGAGTGACACTAACACGGTATTTACTAACACTTGATATACACTGCATTCTACATCTTTAAACGGTAAGTGCAAAAAAACTAGTATCCTAAATCAAAATAAATCAATTTTACATTTAGATACTTTATAACATCATTAATTATATACTTTTACCATTTATGTATGTTAATAATAAATAACAAAACACAGGCAGACTCCCCATAGTTCACTCGGTCATCACGGCAAAGATTGCAAAACTTTCATCACTGCAGAGTACACTTAACTTTAATTGAAATCGCCAACTTAGGTCACATTTTTAATTTACGATTTTTTAAAATTCTAATTCGGCTACGTATGCGGCCGTTTCGTAGCACGTACCAAATGCAACTGTTGCTACGCAGTATGAGGAGCTACGAGAGAAGCTACAATCGTAGATATAGCGTAGCGGTGCACAAAGCGCATTATTTTTAATAATAATTGGTTATGTTTTCTAGATGTCATAAAACAAGCTCACTTCATACAAGTTATACCGTCTGTGATATGGAGACCGCCGGACATCATGTTGTTACTTAATTTATAGGAAATAAATAAATCTTAAGTGTGATTTCAATGAGTTTGTACATATTACACAATTTTCACTAAATAAATCTGATTTTAGTCTTTTGCTGAGCTTAAATTATATAGAATTAGATAATTTCTTTCCATTCTGTTGCCCATAGGTTTATAGTTTTTTATCATCTCTTCCACTGTTTATTGATTTTAAATATTTAAATGATAATATTGTTGGAGTCTGTGCATAGGTCACTTTTAGTTTTATTTTGAAGGTGAATGTGTATTATGAAACGCCTGATAACTTTTGATAATTGCAAGCTTTTAGACATGACTTTATTCGACTGCTGTGTTAGTGGTCGCAGTTTCGATTTCCGATTAGTGTAAATATTTATAAATATGTGTATTTGTGTATGAGTTTTTATATGGGTGATATTTATATTTACATAAAAATTAGCAAAGTAAATTCGTCCAATATATACTAGTAGGTACATATGGGGTTCTTCAAAAGGGGCATTGGGAGGTTTCATCAGGGTCGGCAGCGCGAGTGTGACGCTCCTGGTGTTGCACGAGTCCATAGGCCACGGTAACCACTTCCCATCAGGTGGGCCGTGTGCTTGTCTGCCACCTAAGTAGTATAAAAAAAAAGATGAATCTTTTTACCCTGGGTCAAAGTAACCCTACGTATTCTTTTTATACAGGACTCGCCAATTTGACTTCACCTCGCCTGATAGTAAGCTAAAGGCTTTACTATAATATACATATTTCATGAATGAGGGTCACCATTAGGTATTATGTTACATACGTATTACGTAGTATGTTACAAAGCAACATTTTTACGTGTCTGCAAAGATTCGAGGGTGTTCGTGATCTTAGGATTCCCAATAATGCCGACCACGCGTCGCTGCAACCTGTCGAGAGCATCTAGTAGGGTCTTTGCCGAGCCATTCCAGAGATGCGAGTAGTATTCCACGCAGGAGTGAATTTTATCCAAGTTTCTTCTATACTTTGTTGTCTCATTACGATCGGTTCTGACGCTTGGTCATTTAATTTTTAGACAGAGGCTGTACTTTTGTGGGTTTTCGAATTATTTAGATGTGCCATTTATTACTCCTTATCAAAGAAAAAAGAGCTCATTTTCTTCTGTAGTACCCAATTTTATAGCGACAAAGTATCAACTATCAAGTGGTAAGGACACTTAAAGAAGTTTTCTGGTTAATTAAGTAAGTTTCCTGGTCAATACTCATGCCCAGGGTAACATAAGTTTGTCGTTTTTTCCTTGGCCAACGGAGAAAATTGCTTCCAGATTTACAACTTTATAGTGAATTTAGTCTCAAAAGAGATACTTTTGTGACTTAATTCACAATAATTTAGTAAATCTAATAGTAATTCTGTTTATAATCATGATCAAATTAAAGTTTGGGTTTGTTAAGAACTTAAGACATTAGGTTTCATACGTTATGATGTAAGTTAGAGGTAGGTTAAGGCAAGACGAGTAAGCAGCTTGGCTCTCCATTAGATCTTGTCTCATAACTTTTTACAGTGCAAGTAATATATACTCACTCGTCTTGGCGTTTTAGGTACATGAAAATGTTTTAAGCAAAATCCTTAGTTGGGTACTGTTTTCTACAAAGTCTGTTTTGTTATTACATTTTAATATTACTGAAGAAAAACCGCGGTAGCCTAGTGGTAATAGCCTAGTGGTGGTGGGTAATGGACTGCTGAGACGAGGTCTCTGGTTTGATCCCAGGTACCCCATGGCGGACACCAATGATTTTTCGATGCTTTTCGAAGTTATCTGTGTATTTATCGCAGGTTTATAAGTGCTCGGTTAATAGCAATGGGCTCGTCACCTATTAAATTGGGACCTAAACATAAACTGGCGAAACGTGGTTGCTAGCACCTCTGCCTACCCCTTCGGGGATATAGGCGTGAGTTTATGTTATGTAATAATTACTGAAGAAAAATAGTACTTTCTAAACAATCACTAACGTAACAATTTAATGAAACATTAATTCCAATGTTATTACAATAGGTGTAGGATAAACATAATTAAAAATATCTCCGCCAGGTAATGGAGTTCGCGTAATTACCATTGTAGTATATAATTAAAATTAATTGTCAATTTTAAGTGTTTTATTTATAATTATATGCGAGGTTACTAGCTTAATATATTTTGGGCCTAGTATTCCAAATTAAATAGAGAATACTTGGTCCTATTACAGAGTTTCCCTTCCCGTAGTGTCAATAGAAAATGGAATATTCTGGTATAAGCCATACCGTGCTATCGAGACTCTAAATATAGCTTATAATATGTGTTCTTGAATTAGATAAATCTTTTACAAAACAAATAAAAAATCATGCATAGGCGTGTGTCGAACCCGTGACTGCCGTTAACGGTCGAACGCAATGGAGGTCTGTTTCAAATTGAAGAGCATAGACAAAAGGCATATCGAAACTTACTATATAGTTTTTTAATGACGTTTTATTTATTACATCCTGTAGATCTCCTTTCCGGTCACGGTAACGACTTAGCAGGGTGTGCACCATCCATATTCACCTCTTTTTGCTGTCTACTATGCACCTACCTTCTTTTTCTAAAGGATAAGCGAAGGAAATAAATAACTTAGAATGTGGGCGCCGCACCATCCAGCCAATACATTAATGAAATGAAAAAAAGAGTTTCTCCTTGAATGTTTTTTTTTCTTATCCAGTTTAAAAAATTAATAAACCTATTAACGCACCACTCATTATAAAAAAAATAAGATTTCTAACAAGATATATGTAACATTAGCTACTACGATTTCTTTTAAACTCGTATTCGAATACTTCAAAATTCTGACGATGAATAAAGAGCCCTTTACAAAAAATTTGCTCGTTTTCAAACACGAATAATTAGAGTAATTGGTTATGAGATGTTAGAAAGGGTTCCTTGGAGACGTGTACGAGAGAATTCCATATAAACAGGCATGTCAAAGAAAAGATCAAATATTTTACATTGTATTTACATTTGGCAGAATACTTGTTTGCTGTTTTGAAAACATGTTGTATCAATTATTTTACTTATATCAATGTTTTTTTCACAATCATTGACTGATTGACATGTATTTTACGTGTTTGACCGTCGTAAACATATTTATCAATCTCATTCATTGATAACTCTATTATATAAAAGAATTGACACTTGTACAGAGGAGCAGGTTAAATAATTTATAGCTAGATATGAATTAAAAGTAAAGTCGAGTACCTAAATCAAATCAGGCGTAGGAGGAGGTAGGACACGTCGGTATTTCCGCCCAATTGAGCAGTCCGTCTGGGGAAGTACCTCCGCCCTACAGAATACCGCGGTTATAATAACTTCATGTTGTGTTCCCAGCGTTGAGTAGGGTAGCTAGAGCTCACTGGAGAATTTGTGCTGTCAGTGGGCTGACTAAAGGCTTGTCCTGCTATGTCCTCTACACTGACGGCACAGAAACTCTGTGCTTACAGGGTCGGCAACGCGAGTGTGGCTTCTCTGGTGTTACATACGTCTATAGGCCATGGTAACCACTTTCCATCAGGTGGGCCGTGAGCTTGTCTGCCACCTAAGTGGTATAAAAAAAGACGTTCTTCATGAAACAGTCTCATAAATAAATATTAATTGTTCAGTTTTATAATGCGTACCTATAGAAGTTGCAATTATCTCATACTTATGTATTGTCAGAGACTAAAGTGTAGATAGGTAATAGCTTTTACAATACATTGTTTGTTAATAGAGTCGGCAAAAAACATTGTAATTAATGGCACATGAAGAAGATTGACCAAAACTTAGTTTTTGCCTATTACTTTCCTCCCAGGCGATTGTATTATGGAACTGTACGAAACGTAAATATATTTATGTTGAACAAACAAACTAAGCTCCATTCTTACAAGATATTTTTTTATTAATGCGAAAGTCTCTTGTAAGTCATTTCTTTGAAAGGCATTAAGAAAAGGAAATATAATTTCGTATTTGATGTAAAAAAGTATATTATGCAAAAATATATCCGCAGAGATCGTTACGGAGTTCAAAGGAAAATTCTCAGCACCAATAAATTCAAGTTGAAGCTCTCCCTGTACTAATGCTGCCTGCACTTTTAAATTGGACAAGACTTTGTTATTTTAACTCTTCTTTTGATGCAGATGTTGTAAAATATAGTGTTTCTCTTATAAATAAATTCATTTAGGTTTGCCTGTACCTATAACTTATAATAAATACCGGTTATTGCAGGATAAAAGGCGTGCGGTTTGGCTTATGGAAGCCATTGGGTTAATTCAAACTAGACGACGTTAGTCGGTTTGAGTCTGACATAACATTTCCCAATGACGGTGCAGGGATTCGTGGGATTTCCGCACAAAAAGGATATAGTGTCAGTTGTTTTTTAAGAGAGCTCTCTCATTGAATTTTTTTTTTAAATCCGAACCATCTATGTCTTATCCAGTTTAAAAAATAAATCAACCTATAAAAAGTTGTGATATTAGCTAGAATATTCTAGAAATAATACTTTAATATGATAAATATCTACTATTCTTATAAACAACGTTATTTAGTAGGAACACAAATCCATTTATGCGTTCGTTAGTTGCAGGTAATCTAATTAGTTCTAGCGTCCAAATTCCACACAACTTGACTGATTGAGCTCATATTTTCTGCCTATGCGAAATAATTACAAAAGCGCTATAGCGTCAGTACTATTACCAGTTCTGTGGCTATAGGCACATTTGTTTTCATTTACAAACCGCATGCACACACTGATGATCAATAAGTTACGCTGCGTCGGGTCGGGCAAGATATTTCAACGAGAATTAGAATTTGTAATTAGGTATTTATGTACAGTAAAACTTTTATACGAATTGGGATTTGAGATCCTCTGATTATAAACTTTTATAGCTACGGGATGTTCTTGAAGAACGAATGATAGCATCATCATCATCTTGGTATTCGGGGTCAAATTCGGGAACACGATGTGAAATACGCATTCAGATGGGTAAAAAAAAACCCGTAAGATGCAACTGCATAGAGAATAGATATTTACGGGTAGATACAATCCATGTTATAATACTGTATATAATACTTACACCTTTATCCCCGGAGGGTTCAGACAGAGGTGAATTAACACCCACATTTCATTAAATTCGGTCCCACGGAATAGGGGGTGAGCCTATTGCAGTCTTCCGGGCATTATTGTTTACTCTAGTCATGCATCTGAAGCTGAATCTGGGTTATATATATATCTGTCTGATGTTAAACAGCGCTATCCCTTAATCGCATTGTACGAGACCCCTTGGGAAGATATGGGGTGGTCCAAATTCTACACTGCCATAAAGATATAATCCATGTTATAACCAAAGCATTCAGTTCTCCTAAAATTGTACCCCAGTTTAAGGGCAGACTAGCATCCAAAGTTTAAAAATGAGCAGGAGTGGCGGCAGCGCATGTGGAACACTATGCACTCTATTAGACCCGATAGGAGGCAATTTAACCTTTTCTCTATTTCAGTCAGGAAATAGCGATTACAGCGACCCAGATAATTACAGCTAACAATCAAATTTTTTGCTCATTTGATATTCTTACCAACTTTGCTACCCAGAAAAGAATATTTATACCCATGATAGGATCCTGCAACTTCATCACAAATTCACAACACGTCCACCTTTTATAATGCGGCCCAACATTTTTAATAATGTATACATATTGATTACAACCTTTTCCACGTAAACATGTTAAAAATAAAGCCCCGAAGCCGGTTTTGGCGTAAATTAAATTGTGAATATCACAGGAGCGTCGGTGTTTGACTGGTGCTATGCAATTTCCGACGTACGTACCGCATAATAAGCTGTTTACGTAAATCTGGCTTCCGATGAATGTATAATGTAATCAACGGCTAATAACATAAACGTATGCGACCTTTGTATTCTTCAGATTGACCGTACACGTGGGTTGATTGAAATGTATTGTGCCAGAATATACTTTCAGTGTAACATTCACATGTATTGTAATGTATGTATGTATAGTGTAGTGAATGTAATATAAATAAAAAAATACACAAAATTTAAAGATTCATAATTTTTCTAATATTGTAAAGGATGTAATTAGATAACAATGTGATTATTGTTGCAGAACTCATTGTATACATATGCTACTAGCTTCTAAAATTATTACTGGTGGCTAAACTTTTTGAACAATGATACGTGTTGTCTATGTGCATGCTTGCGAGCGTGCACTTTTTCGGTGACACTTAGCTTGACGACCTCATTATATGCTTTTTCACGTCGCTTAAATGACCCGGACTACAGGAAGAAGGAAACATGCGAGCTGGTAATGAATTCCAGGCCTTATTGGTGTGACAAAGGAAAGAGTCTTTAAACCGCTTGGATCTTGATCGGATATTCTCCACTGTATGCGGGTCACATGTAAGCCCTGCACGTGTCGTCCTGTGTTCCTACACAGGACAAGGGGTGGGTGGGAATAATTGGAAGAGCTCATAAAAACATTCACTATGGTGGACGGTAAAATACTGCCAAGGACGCAACATCTCTACACATCTGCAAAGGCTAGGGTGTTCGTGTCCTTAGTATTCCCAATGATGCGGGTGAGGTCCGCGGTATTGTTTGTTTGTAAGAGTGGTTCATTGTAGATTTCTTAAAAGTGCGTTTAGTCATTTATATTGTAAATGTCACTGTATGATATTTAATAATAATCTACTTTAATTCAGTCAGTTACTAAACCTGTGGTAAAAGTTGCAAAATATATACGACAAAATTATAAATAATGATTGTGTACAAAACATGGTTCAAAGGAGACCGTAAGAAAATTATAAAGGCTGCCGTTTATCTGAGAGCACTTTCAATAAAGCTGGCTTGTTCTTTGTGTCGTGGCACAAAGGAATTCCACGTGCTTCGTGGTGTAACAGCTCGGCAAGGAGCCTCTATAGCGAGTGTTAATTTGATCTCGCACTGTGCGATAGTGTCGAGTGGAAATTCACACGCTTTTAGCCATTGTAACAACTCCATTGAATGTAAGGTATTTTTTTTGTAAAAGACACGAATGTATGTGAGTATTGGTATTGGTAGAAAGATAAGTTGCTACGCATTACCTTCATGTAATAAGATAATAAAAATCGATAATATAACTACTTAATAAGGATGAAAAGTTTATCATAGGGATACGAAAATATTTTCCTTAAAAGAAATTTCTAGAAAAATATGAACTGTTCTTATGAAGTGCTGAAGAATAATAATCTAATATCTAGGTACTTTACCTGTTGCCTCTCGCGCGCTCGTCCACCATTTATTACGCCAGAAGCTCCTTATACTTTCCTCAATTCATATGTCTCACTGAAGTAGGTACCTAAACAGTTGACTAACGAAAGTTGATGTTACTATTTTACGCAAAATTAGCTGAACGTGTCTGGATGAAAATTGGGACAGAGATGTACTAGTAGATTATAATTTGGAATATGTTCTTGGGGAAATAGGATTGGTAGTACATGTGAGTGGAGCTATGGGCACAGCTAGTTAATTCCAATATGCGGAAATGTACTTAAACCTAAAATTTAATGGTGGTACTTCACATGGCTATTCATATTTGCGTATTTGACAAAGCATATAGCAATAAGGCAAATCCTTATTGCCCATTTGGCAAATATGACCAATCCCAAATACATACAATTGACAAGTTATTTAGTATTTTTAAAAATTCTTTACGGACAGTAGAGTACCTTAAACAGTAGACAAAAGGTGATACAGATGGGACGTTTCACATGTGAATAGAAGTGAATACTTTTTTGTGAAGTAAATTATGCTTATCTATATTAAGTCCTTTAAGCGGGGCGTGAAAAAGCATATGATGAGGCCGTCAAGCTGAGTGTCACCATTGTCACACGATATGTGTAAGTAATGGTGACCCTCTTTTCTGGGACTTTGCCTTCAGCTTACCATCAGGCAAGGCGAAGTCCAATTGACGTGTCCTATATAAAAAAAAAAAATTACGTTTGCATATAATGTCAAATATTTTGCCAAATCAACAAATGCCCACAAATAGCCAAGTGAAGTGCTACCATAAGAGAAACAATCGGCACTTATTTGATTTAAACAACAGTTTCTTGTCGGTATATCAAGGTGTAATAAAGAGAGTGAGCTACAATGTTGGGTTTTCAATTTATGGAATTGAATACATCTGCATGTGTCGGTAGAATTGATCGATAGATTCTGATGAATTGAAAATATTGAGGAGAGTCCTCCCGTTTGCCATGACATTTATTTAACTAGTTTTCGATGTTATTTGTAGAACTATAGTAAAAGCATATCAAACTTTCGTGCAAGTAAGTTGAAACTGAGAACTTTCTTCCAAATGTCTGAATGTGAAATCAAGGTGTCTGAAACAGATTTTCAACAAAGGTTGTGCGTCACTAAGTTATGTCATTGTTCTTCGAGCTAGCTTTGATACACTATATAGTAAATTATAACTTATGCAGCAATATCGATAACTAAATAAAGGCTCCGGGAAAACTTCGGTTGCAACTAATATCATCGCTAACATGATGGTAAGAAAAGTTTTTGTAGGCATTCTTATGTTAAATTTCTTTTAAACAATAGGTACAATCTATAGCTATCTATAGCTAAACGTGTCTATAGTTCGTTCAATATGTAGGAGGAGATAATTCGCTTCTCTGGTGTATTAGCTCGGCGAGTAAACGTTTAAGTGGTGCGTTCCGCTTTACACAGACTTCAATTAAACTTAACCCATTGAGCGCAAACCTCAAGTGCGTAATAGAAAAGTACATTTAGAATATTTACCGTTTGAATATATGAATATGATCATAATGCTTGTGTACATGTATTAGTTATATAATATATAAATTTTCTCGCAGAACAATGTTATTATAATATTACAGTCTACCTAAATGATCGCTTAATATAATTATTTATTTTGACATCTTAATTTATGACACACTATTAAATGAATATTTAAATGACAAAACACTAGATGCTAGGTAAATAATTAAATTCAATCATAACTTTGACATTTCTTATTAGGTATATAAATTGTATTTGACTAATTTAATGATTATTTTGCATGGAGGTGTTTATTATGTTTAGCACGGAAATATTGACATCCAATGTTATGAAATTTTCTATATTAAATTGCAAAAATTCTTAGCTTCTAATCTTATAAACAAATATCGTCATAATATGTGTGACGTTATTGCATGCCAATCTGGCTGAAATATGGTGGAACTTAAATGTATTTACTTGAAACCTGTGTACCCATATATCGCAATAAATTGATTTGATTTGATTTATATTATAGTCTTATATAGTATAGTATACTCTTTTTAACCTTTATAACCCGTAAGATTTTTAGTGTAAATATGTGGATATTTTTTTTTTTTTTTTTTTTCTACAACATTCTACACAACGCTATCTAGACCCATGGTAAGCATAGCTTATCTAGCTTGTGTTATGGGATCTAGAATGCGGATGAACATACTTAGATACCTTTTTTTTGTAAATACATACATATTATACATAGAAACACTCAGACCAATGCAAATATACATATTCATGCATACACATATTTGCAATGGACGGGAATCGAACCCGCGCCCCCTGCATAGCAGTCGAATGCTCTACCGTTACGCCACGGAGGTCGTGCAGTTACCTAGAACTAATAGAGAGTGTTAAATTTTACATATGAATAGTAATCAGTGAGTTATATAAGGATATATATTTTTTCTTTTTATGCCGCGTGGTTTACGGCAGAGTAGAATTAGGGCTACCAAATCTCTTCCCATGCGGTGTCGTACAAGGCGACTAAGGGATTGGGGGTGTTTAACATCTGACAGATATATACAGCCCAGACTCGGCCTCAAATGCATGGCTCCAGTCAACAAGTGCCCGGAATACGGCACCTTCCTTCTTCCTACAGTCCCGGGTCCTTTAAGCGGGGCGTGAAAAAGCATATGATAAGGCCGTCAAGCTGAGTGTCACCATTGTCACACGGTATGTGTAAGTAATGGTGACCCTCTTTTCTGGGACTTTGCCTTCAGCTTACCATCAGGCAAGGCGAAGTCCAATTGACGTGTCCTAGATAAAAAAAAAAAAAAAAAATAGGTTCACCCCGTATTACGTGGAACCGAAATGTGTGTGTTAATTCACCTCCGCCTGACCCTCCAGGGATAAAGGCGTGATTATTATATAGAAGTATATTTTTTCTGACATAGACATAAAAACACACACATGTGGGGGTGCATACACAAACATAATGTGTATCACAATGTACACTCGCATGTTTTAAATATCCTTATCTAATCCTGATAACTAAAGCCCCCCAATGTTATAAATATCACAGGTACAATAAACCAATAAAGTATACAACCGATTTATGTGAGGGAAAATCGTTCCTCTGTGTATTTATTTTTATTTTTATAAAATATCGCTCATAAAGTTTTAACATAAAACAAGTCGGTTTTATTGCTTCGCAACGGCCAGTGGTAATAAATGGGATATCGCATCGTAAATTTCTATCGATTGACACATTTGAATTGATATTGTATATGAAAACCTCATCGTTCTGTTCATGGCCAATTACTTCGCTATCGTTAGTTTATGATATCGTTTTTTGATAGAGCTTCTGACAGCACCACATAATATAAAGCGGTATACGATAAACAAAAATCAAGATAATATGAACCATCCGGCGGTTCCAAAAAATTAGTTATTTTGTCAGAAATATTTTTTATTATCAGTTATTAACTGAGCTAGACTTAATTTGCATAAATTTGCAGAAAACTGGTCTGTACTAGACCAAATCCATACGCTTCTGACAGCAGCACATAATATAAAGCGGTATACGATAAAAAAATTAAGATAATATGAACCATCCGGAGGTTTCAAAAAATTAGTTATTTTGTTAGAAATATTTTTTATTACCAGTTATTAACTAAACTATACTTAATTTGCATAAATTTGCAGAAAAGTGATCTGTACTAGACCAAATCCATACGCCTTTCTATGTTTTTAAAGAGGTTTCTTCTTGACTGATTTCAAATTGCCATGATGAGGTCACAAGTAGAAATATCAAATAAAAAAGTATGCTTACAATTTTGAAGTAAAATCATTATAAATTAAATATCAAATTTTATCAGAGATGTACAAGACACACCCAGTCAGGCACTAGTTTCCACTTTGTTTTAGTTAAACTAGAAACTTTGTCAATTTCAGTCGCGAATGTAAGTTTTCAGTTCTTATTATTATGTATGTTTTTTATACGTATATCTGTCATTCATTTTTCTGCACGAGGTTCCTTAGCAGCCTTGCTTTTTATAGTGGTATAATTTTGTACAAAATGATTGTTGAAAATACAAAAGAGTTGCTCACTTGGCCCTTTGGATAGTTGTAGAAATGAGACCTCGTTTGCGACTTTCCTTAGTGACTGGAGTACTTAATAGCTACTTCGGAAGACACTTGTTAGGGAACAAAAGACTGAGTATATAACAACGACTTTTCACTTGTCACTTTTGTTTTACTTTTTGCTGCTTACGGGAAAGGATATTTTTATGTAGTTTATTCTTTTATAAATGAAGCATTGGAAATGTATTTGTCAGTAATTTGTAAGTAATTGATCCGCTAAATTTAGCTACTAAAATTTAGGTCAGTTTTTTGAAATTTGGTCGGGACCTAAGATCTCTTTTGACCTAAGTGGATATTTGCAAATTTTCCTAACTATATTATCAAATCGTAATTATTTTATAAGCCTCTGCTCATATATGTCGTTTTCCGAAGATATTTCAAGTTGGCGTGTCTAGATTAAAAAATATGTATTTTACTTGTGTACAACTTTAGTCCGTTTTTTCGATCCGATCCGATATCGGTATCAAAGTTGTTATGTATGCTGAACCTGGCATCCCTTACTAGTCTGTGTTGGAGAGTACAGACTAGAAAGGGATGCTAGGGATGAACAACTTAGCAAAAACCTGCAAGCGATTTTCGACCTTATTGATGTTACAAAGTATCTAGTTTTATTCTTATATTCATGTTGAAAGTCGCTAGCAGTCGCTGTTTTACTTTCTGTGTGGAAATTGGGCGAACACAGTGGAGTCAGCTCCGATAGTCGATATCGGGCCGGGCAATGTGAAAGACAAATACATATTACATACACTTTAGTTCCTATCAGCTATCGGATGTCGACTATCGTCATCCTATACCAATATCGAATAATGTGAAAACGCTTTTATACTAAACAAAATGGTGAAATTAACAAGTTTTAATTCTATATTATAATTTAATTATTTTTTAAACTTACGGAGATGAAAATTGTTAAAATTACACAATCATTTTTGACGTTCCCACGTACTATGTAAGCTTTGAAAAAAAGTTGCATCCACTTTTCAAGCTTTCATATTCCAACAAATATTATATTGTAGCGTTTAATTTAAGTGGGCACTCTGCGGGAATAATATTAAAAGAGGCTTCCTTGTGAGGTGCCAGCGTGCTAACAAATTGGCGGTGAAGTTTGCGCTGACGTTGCCATTGAGTGTGATTACGTACAAATGCTGAAATTATTTATGGTCTATGTTGGAATGTTGTTATGTATTTACAAAGATTTCTTTGAAATGAGATACGCGTCTGCGTTTTAATGAGATGGATGATCTACAAGCTCATTCCAATTTAGAGATACGACCGGTATTTGTAAAAGATTTGAGAGTTCGAAACCTTTATCCAGTAGTGTAGGAGTGATGAGTAACTCATAAAGAAATGACTGTTAATACTGTTGATTGATGGCACTTGGTGGAACCTGCTACACATATTGAATAAGACACTTTGTACTTTCCATTTTTATTTATTAATTATTTGAATTTAATTAAATGTTTTATTACTTGATATTCTTAATTTGACATTAATCTCTAATACAATTAACTTTGTATAAACGCTACCACAAGGGGCATGCGATGCGAAGGAATTCCATGATGTATCTTAGCTTTAATTTTATTTTTTATTAATATATATATATTATAATAGATTTAATTAATGAATATAGAAAAATATCGACTTCAAAAAATAAAACTTTGTGTAATATATTAAATAATTATTAGAGAGAATTCAATATTATTGCCCCACATAGTGGGCCAAAAGTTGATGCTGGTGAGCATAAATTTAAAAATACCCACTTGTAAAATATTGTAGCATTTAGAAATATATCTTTATAACCGCCAATACAAACCTTTGAGAAAACCGTAAGGGGAAACCGGTCAGGTGATAAATAAAATAGGTATAGTGGAGAAGTACAAAGTGTCTTATTAATATCATAAAAAAATATTATCAAATAGGAGTTATAACCATTGTTTAACAATAATAGATGAGCATTATTAAATAGTAGAGACTATTAAATATGTTTATTTGACCTATGGATGGATAGACGGATAAATAATGATATTTTTTAGTATTTCAAACCAATAAATTTTTGTCTACGAAAAAAATACTACAGTTATTTAGTTGGTAAGTACCGCTGCTATATTGTTCTGATATGATTTTATTGAGCTAGTATGCATATTCTTAGTGGTCCTTATATTTCAATCTACTAGCTTAAATCAGATTAGAGACACAATTATCAAACATACACCGTAGCCTTTGTAGGTTCCTTTTATATATATACGATCATTTACGGTCATGTAAACAACTTAATTAAATCGAAATTACTAGGGCGAATTCAAAATGAATCTCTAGACATACCTTTGCATAGTAAAATCACCGTTGTGTAAAGTAATCATTTCCAGCACAGTGATTCTTGTTATTACAGAAATTACCAAAGAAAATTATGAAAACGCTAGCAAGATTCAACAAAGCAGAAAGCCCCCTAGACAAGAATGGCAATTTGTTGGTAGAATAGAATAGAACTATCAATGTATGTCAATATGTGTATGTCAATGTGTGTTAGTGTCCGTCAATGTGTGTCAATGTGTGTCAATGTATGTCAATGTGTGTCAATGTGTGTCAATGTATGTCAGTGTGTGTCAATGTGTCTCAATATGTATGTCATCATTAACGTCAAAATAGTTATGTCAGTTCCATAAATTGATTTTTTTACTAACAATTGTATCATTTGGCTAGAGTGGCAGTGGACTTAAAGTATCTATTCAAAAGGAAATAAGAAAGTTCTAACCAGACAATACTGTCTCATCGGCTTTTTGCCCACTATATCCCTAATGAAAGGACAGGTCCATCGTGTTCCATTTGTTTTTTCAGTAAATTAGTTGGCCGATAGTAGAGGTGGCCTCAGACTACGCTACAATACAGGTAAAAGTATAAATTATTCTTCTTGAGTTTATAGCATACCATGTTATACTCAATAGTACGACGTAGTCTGAAGTCACCTTAGTGTGGTTTCAATAAATGTACATTGGAGGGAACGTGACTGCAATCTGTGTACAAATGAGAATAAATAACCGTAATAAAGCGGTTACCTGAAACACACGTTAATGTTAATGACTTGCATTTAAGTGCTTGTACGTTCATATCGATGTTTCATTTGTTTCAATTTCGGTTAAATTGGTAAATATTTGGCCTCCTGACTATGTTCCTATTAAGCATTAGAGCGGTTGGTGAAATAATAAAAACTGAGGTTTCGTAGAACTTATTGAAAAATAATCAAGAAGCTAAAGAGAAGTCTTAGGAATTATTAAAGGTAAAAGATACGTACAAGGTGTCGAAATATGCAGAATGCTAAATACAATTTCATGTAGGTAGTCTACTTTATTTTTAAAATAAATGTGGTGTAAAAATGAATGAAAAATTTCAACTCGATAATAAAGGTCAATGTTTGGAGAGATTATTCTTAAAATAATTACTTATTTTGTTTACTGAATTCTTAAATTACTAAATTTAACGAACTAATGGTCTGTTTTTAAAATGATAGGACACTTTTGTTTGGGGCTTACAATTTTGTAGAGAAGAATGTTTATTTATTGACAAAAGGTCTAAGATTCTAGATATTATTTTAGTTCGTGCAACACAAAGTTTATCGTAATTTACCATACATTCACTTTCATTTTCATCCCGATGCTTTCGTTAGTTTTGGTAGGATCCTCTATCAATATAATATTTATGTAAAAATTCAAGTAAAATTTCATCATATACTTCAATAAAAATATTTACTTACAAGCTGTACCAGAGACTTCCTAAAGAAGTGTTATTGAGATAGACTAGACAGTTATCTAAAATTGACCAACAATCATAGACATTCAATTTAATTTAGAAAGAGGACAGTACAGTAACAAAAGTTTAGTAAGTTAGTTTTAAAAGTAGGTAAGTCATTTTTGTACAGTAGTATAGATATATTTATTACTTCTACATATGTAATATTAACAACGCACACAATATGACCATGCTATACTAGACAACGCGTGCGTTTCATAATTTATAACCATGATACGATCCCAGTAGGAGTTCTGTCGAACATAGACATGTCTCTCTCGTACACGAGCTGTTGAATAACTTACAACCAAGTTCGGAAGTACTTCACGGTACATTAATACCGACTGTGATACTGTTTGAGTTGCGTATGAAGACCAAGTTTTGTTATTTACGGAGCTTAGTATGCTGGGTAGTAACAGTGAACTTCTGATCATATATGAGGTAATATATACGAGTATCCTAATATTGAATGACGAACACGACTAATTTAGCCGAACAGATGGTAAACCTTGTAGATAGTGAATGCGATTGAAAATAGATTAAGCTTATATTTATCTAAGTTGCAGTGGCGAACTTATACCGTCTTCTCTGTCAAGTCTTTAATCACCTATTATTATTAGTTGTAGTAGTTAGAGTTCTGATACATGCAATTAGAGTTCTAATACATGCCAAGATTCATAGGCATTTTATAAGAAAACTTTCTATGATCCGGTCAAGTGATTTTTTGAGGGCAATATCTGTTTTTGCTTCTGGTAAACTGAAAACACCAATATGGCTAGCAGCGAACTGAAGTAACAATAGCCTGATCATCACTACCGAAAGACTTATGTCGACAAGAGAATCCTAGACTGGAGGCTGGTGACCCTCTTTCCTGAGACTTTACTATCAGATACAAAAATGCAGCGAATAGGTAAAGCGTAAATAAGTAAAATAAGTTTCATACTGTTTGTCTGGTAACTATCATTTCAGTTTCGAACACCCTCTGATTCGAATGAACTTTATTGAAATTTTTTGATATCCTAGGGGATATAAAAAATTTCGATATATAGGTATCGATATAGGTATCGATTTTGCATTTTACCATATTTGAACAATCGCTCACAAAATGTATTTTTCATGGACTATATAAACAAAGTCATCAGAAACCTCGGATGTAACCGAGATCAACACTAAGACGATGATGATGAAAGGAAAATCACAGAAGAATCACGTGAAGTATGTTGTTGAAATTATTGTCACATAAAGGATGCTAATGTTTTTTTGCGCTTGCTTTACTGTCACAAGATACTTATATTCATAAATAGAAGCAGCGCGAAACCATCGCAACAATGTAGTAACCGTGAAGGGGTACAGTAATATACAACTTAAATTTTGTTTACGTTTCTTGACAGCACCATTTGGTAGAATACAGCCAGCTTGCATCCAAACCAATTTGAATATACAGCGAACACAGTAGTGCATCAAAATAAAAGGTTCTGATCGCAGGAAAATATTTTAGAAAATTCCAAAACCGCAAAAGCGATTTCATCAAGTATAATAGAATAAATGATGATGGCAAATTGGACATACATATAGTTTCTAAATTCATTTATACTTTGCTTGGGACAGGCCCTTATCCAGCAGTGGACTGCAATTGGGTAATTGATTGATTGATTGATTATACTTTGCTATATATACACATTAATATAGTGGTGCATAACTTTACTACATAGTGAAACAGTATAATAAAAACAAGTGAACAATTTATTAAGCACCAATATAAAAAAGTAATAAAACCCGTCAGATGATTGATGCAAGTTAAACGTTGTAATTACGTAGCGTCGCGTGTTGCCATTGTGCTGTGCGTTTACATTTTAATGGCAATCGTCATTTTTCATTGGCCTCATACCACTGCGTCCTGCCTTGATTGATGCTTATATTTATTAAGATTTTTCTTGATATTAAATTATATGTACGTATTGCTCAGGACATATATCTTTGACCTAAAATGTGCTCTATACGGGAAGTACACGATTCTTGGGTATGCTATGAATGTAGCACGAGGTGCTACAGTAGTGGATGAGCTCAAATTAACCAAGCGTAGATTATTGCACAACAATTCACGCGTGCCAGGGCCTCGTTTGTCTCGCGATTTAGATCCAAGATACGAGTCCAGAGGTTTACAAATTAAAATGAAGGATGACACTAAATGCCGAGTAATATTTTATCGATTTAAAGTAGCAACTCGATTCCTATACAAACATAATCATTATTTCAAGCTGGGAGACTGGAAACCGGATGGGACGCTGCCCGCGACATCTGCGAGCCTCTTCATCTATATGAACTTAGTGATGATACTGGACCAAAAATTAGAGCATTTGAAAATGTGCCCGAAATATTCATTTTCACAACTATCTCATATGATAGGCGGAAGTTGTTAAGCTACTCGTACTTCTGAGGACAGTTACTAACTTTACATACTTTTTGCCTACGGAAACTTCCACTCTCCAGCATTCACTGTTATAAATTACCATAACAACAAACTGTAATAGATATAGAATTTAAATGCACAGAATGGAAAAAGCTTTTTAAACTAAGCCAAGAATTGTAACAACTTAGTCTCAGCAAGAGAAATTCAAGCAAAGTAAGTCACGAACTTAAATTGCTCGGTCAGTGTTAAACTTTTATATGGTAACAAAGTTTGGTTGGCACTACAAAGCACTCTTAATTTACCCTGATAAAGATCTCTGATTTTTTGTTTAAAAATTATTTTTTTTTGGTGTGAGATAAATTAGAACGCTCTTCGCGTCAATATACATAATAGATAGGTCTAAATCTAAATAGGTACAACAATTTAGCGTCAAACAGATTTATTTGAAAGGTGACACGGAAGCCTCTCCTGCCAACGGACGCAAGTGATCAAAAGGAGTTTCGAAGTTCGTTCCACCTACAACGGAACACTTTTTGTCTCTTCCTATTATTTCGGGTCGGCTCTCCTTTTTACTTGGCACCAGGATATCCTATCCTGAGTTGTTGGTTGTTATTAAAATAAAAATAAAAATCATTTAATTTCAGACCAGAGATCCATAGTATTAGTAACAATATAACTTATAGACTATGTTAGTATAACAAATAAAATAAAAGTAGGTACATAACACCACTCCGGGGGCAGGCTCACCGAACTTTTTTAACATGTAGCTCGATGAACCTACCTACCAGGACCGAATTAAGGCGTTCACCAACCATCCTCAGGACTCCGCTAGAGCTCCACCGCACCCTGTATACCAGCGAGGCAACCTTTTTGCGCATTACCGCGTAAAAGTCGTCCACACCGGCATCGGCAAACATGCCTGAAGCACTACAGTAGCGCGGAAGCCGGAACAGAGCCCTGAAGACGTTGTTGTATTGAACGCGTAGGGCCGTGTAGGATTTTTGTGTAAAGCTGGCCCACAGGCTGCCCGTGTAAAATACCTGGCAATATGCTTTAAAAAGCGTGATCTTGACCTCTGCTGTACACCGAGCAAACCTATGTGCCAGCATATTACCACGTACCGACAATGCTCTACGCTCCCTATCTATGTCTAAATCATCACACATATTTTCAGTGACAATATGTCCTAAGTATTTAAAATGTGTCACACGGCTCAAAGCAACTTCATTTAATGTGAGTGGAGGAATTGAGGACGGCCCCAGTTTGTGACTTTTAAATAGCATAAACTCGCTCTTTTTTGCATTGTACTTCAAGCCGTGCGACACAGCATAAGACTCACAAACTCTTAATAACTTTGTAAGACCCCCTATTGAGGGGCTCAGCAACACCATGTCGTCTGCATAGCTAAGATTGTTTACACATACATCATCCACAAAGCAGCCGACATGTGTGCGGCTAAGCTCCTCAATTAGGTCATTGACATAAATGTTAAAGAGACGAGGAGATGTCAAACCCCCTTGTCTCACCCCACATTTCATATAATACTCATCAGAGTATGAGTTTCCCCATCTCACTATATTGATCTGATTGCTATACCAATAGGAAAATATTTTGATAATATCAGGAGTCACACCAGCCTCTCCTAGCTTTGTCCACAGCTTGTTATAACAGACCATATCGAAAGCTTTGGACAAGTCCAGGAAGTTATTGTTATTATTATTATTATATGTATGTAAAAATTAAAGTGAAGAATTACACACAATGCGGTGCAGAGTGGTATTCTAGTTAAAGGAGAAATCAATGCCTATAGACATAAACTTGATGATTTCAAAAGGGGACACCGGAAACCAGACGAAATGACAACTAAATGGAGGATATTCAAGTCGTGGGTCACAGTAAAGACCCATGTGGCGAGTGGTCGACTTTGGCTACGCTTTTGTTCGGGTCTGGCTAATGCTCGGTTCGCAGATATATCTGATTCTTTTCGGGTTATGTGTCCGTACAATCTTAAGAGACTTTTTCTGTGCTTATCTGTAATAGGGGTGACTTTGGAACTTCCTCTGATGTTTTCCTACCTTTGAATCTTCCTCGTTTCGTTCGTACTTTGTCAAGTATAGTTATTGCTACGGACCATCTAAGTACATTCATTTCGGTTGTGTGCAGTCTCTGGTGGTGTTTTGCATTGGTAACTCAGCATTCGCTCGCCTCTATACAGCATCGCAGGTCTAACAGCTATTATGTAGACATGTCCTTTAGTTCTGACAGACATGCTTGTGTCATAGAAGACGCCAGAGAGAGCTTTCCATCTCATCCAGGCCGTCTGTATACTAGGTAATTCATCTGCTTTGTGTAAAATTACGCCATCGATGTACATGTTGTGTGCGATTCGATTTCTACCAAACTTGCATTCAAGATACTCAGTCTTGTCCCTGCTGATGCGCAGGCCGTTGTTTTTAGAGCTATTTTCCAACAGTTAAGGTTTTCTTGAAGTCCTTGTTCTGATGTGTCGATGAGGACGACGTCATCTGCATACAAGAGACACCACGGAAGGGGAGATCGTATATTCTTTGTTAGGTGGTTCATCACTATATTGAATATAAGAGGGCTAAGAACAGGCCCTTGGTGCACACCAACCTTCACCTCAAACGCTTCGCTTATTTTTGCCATGCTTCTGACTCTGGTTCTAATGCCACAGTACATATCCTTTATAATGCTCATGTAGTATTCGAGAAGCCCTTGCGATCCCAACACCTGCCAAACAATGATCTAAGAACCCTATCGGGCCTTTTACAAATCAATAAACAAGAGGTGTAGATCTTCTTGGTTTGATAGCTTTTATCTACGCAGATTTTCGCGGCGGCGCCATATATTGCAGATTTTCCTGACGTAAATCCGAACTGGTTTTCCGTCAGAGTTACCAGTTCACGAATACGTTGTTAATAACTCTTTCGAAAAAAATTTGTATGTTTAATTCCACGGTTGTTTGAACAGACGCTAACGTCACCCTTAACGGCTTTGTAAAATTGGACCAAGTGACTACTGTTAAAGAGTTTATACGGCCACTCACACAGTTTAGTTAGAACTAAAGTAACCGGAAACATTTAAGATCTCACATGTTTTAGATGCCAAGTTCTGTTTTAACGACAAAAATCAAAAGTTATCCTAAATGGATATTCACTTATTTAGATAGATTTCGACAAGTCATGTGGTTATCTTCACACGGTATAATTTTTAAATACATGTCAGGTATAGCGACAGTTTAATTAATAAATAAAGCATTCATGAAGTACCTTCCTAAGTAAAACACTATCTCTCATTAATTAAGTGCAAATTTTTTAATGCCTATAAAAACGACGTCGATGCTGTATGGAATGCGCGGCTGCGGCAACAGTATGCTCAATTTACTTGTGGACAGGGGCTATGAGTGCCACATATTAAGGCACGTCTATAAAATGCACCAATCTTTTGTGATGCATAAATACTAACATAGATTTAAATATTTACTAACAAAAAATGGATTTTAATTATCTGGTAAATAAATGAATTATAAAAACAAATTTGAAACAAGTACAAATCCAAAACAATAGCTTCAAATTGTTTATTTATTCATTGGTTGCTTACCGATGAATAAATGAGCAGCACCTGGGCTAGATGCATGGAATGCCTGAAATTGCGTGGGAACGTAGTCGAATTCACTCGTTGAGACTGAAAGAGGAATCGTAAAAGGCTTTTGGATTGAGAATGCTGAATCATCGCAGTGTCGAGTGGCGTCGCGAGCTGCACTAGTGATGACGTGCAATAACGAGCTAGGGATGAGTTAAACATTTTTTATATCGATAGTTTTTCCAGTACCTTTTCAAAGATGTACGTAAGTCTCTAAGCTGGAGTAGCTTATATTATGATGACAAGAATACATTTTATAAGAAAAGTTGAAATGATGCTTTCTCTTTGAAAAAAGTTATGTGTGAATGTTGTTAAATTATTTACACTACAATTATTTTATTATTTTTACTCGTAACTAGAATTACTTATCATGCTGTTGGTCTTTATGATTCCATACCTCAAAATGAAAAAAAAAAAACGTAATTGTAGTATATCGATTATGAGTCTGGACTATTTTAGTGGTTTAATCCGTTTTTTCCAGTTTGTTATTGGCTGAAAATAAGTATAACCAAATAAATATCATTACATAAACCAAATTGCTTTCTCCGTGTCGATACTTACATCTCTACGGCCATACCGTAAAAACTAGTGCCTAATCTTGCGCGGGATCTCAAAAGAAAGGTTTGAAAGCGGCTCACTGGTGTCTCGTCGCCTGATGAAAACCTTTCTCGAGTGTTGCCGGCCCTTTAATATTCACCCCACTTCTTTGTTCTAGGCGATTGACGAAAATCACGGTGGTGTCACAGGCCCCGGGCTACACTACCTCTTGTTTGCATACATTGCAATTTGTTTACGTGGGACGACATGAGCGCATTTTCGGTTTAGCCATGTGTACCCACTGGCTTACAACGTATTCGAAAATATCTGTTGGCTTGACAAAACATAGAAGATTTTCAACGTTGGCACTTTGATTATGTAAATATTGTGGTATTAGAGATAGTAAGGTAGCACTGTATAATGAGTCTTAGTTTCGTCGACTGTGAAGGTTGAGTATACCTCGTTTATATTCATAAGGATTGATTCAATTAAGTAAGTAATTAAAAGAAAAACCTACTTAGGTACAATATTATTTAAATTTCAAACATTGTTAATCATCTAAGTTAATAATAGTTTAAACATAATTTTGGTATTTACTGCTCCAGAGTTTGTTGGTTATGCACTATGAGTAAAATTTGCATTTTCAGGTTGCATATACTTTACACTACAAAACATGTGTCATTTATTTTATGTGTACGATAAAGAACAAATAAAAACTATTATGGCATGCAATTAAATGTAAATGAGAAGTATTTTAAAAGTTAATTAGTAAACGCGAGTTGCAATTCTCAGTGACGGTTCATTTTGAGATTGTACGGTTGTAGTTTTATGTGTATTATTAGTATAGAGCTACGGTTACCAATACACTGTAACTATCTCACTAACAGAATGCTTTGATATGGATTATTATTATATTCATGAGATTTTTAATTGTAAAATACAAAAGAATTTAACACACAATAAGTAATTACGACAAAACGTAATTCTTGTAGCTATGTAGTTCTAACATCTATACACCAAATATGTACGTAACGGACATATCATCGGAATACGTCATGATTATTGAATTCCGTCTGAAGCCCTTAATTTAGCAAAGACCGGTAGATAATCCTATCAAGGATCCAATTGTGGAGTTCTAGGAGCTATCGCAATGCAAGCATAATGTTCCTCGCAACTCGATTAGAGTTGAAATACCCTGTGGACTGTCTCACCACTCTTCAGTAATAACTTACTGCATTGTGCTGCATTGTATTATTTGACAGACTAGAATAGCTTCATTTTCCGTAGAAAACCAATATTTTAAACTGATACTTTGCATGATAATTTAAGGAAAAACAAGATTTTTTTAATATTCCTAGTCTCGTCATAAATACTGTAAAAAAAATTTTTTTAGCAAATAATATTTATTACTTTTACCGTGTGTTAGTTACATAGATATGAAACAATTTAAAATATAAAACGTTTAGTTGACATGGTTTCCATTGGCTGCAATACAGTACTTTAAACATTGAGGCTAGTTATCAATTGAAGTACGCACTCTTTCCATTGGAAAATTCTTCACTGCCAATCGTATGGATTGTTTTAGGGACTCCAAATTATCATGGCCTTTAGAGTAGGCGTAAATCTAGGCTTCACAGAAAAAGTCGAAGTTCAGCCAAACACGCAGTTAGACTAGGAAAAGCGGACCCCGGACTCATACGTGAAAACTTCGGATGCTACGGGGATTAACTGAAGAATAAAGAAGAAAAGATACCAAAGATGTGGTAATAATTTCTGGTAACATATCCCACTAGGCATAGAAATCTTAATAAAAAAAAATACATACAAAAGTCTAAACATAAACAGGTGAAATGTGCTAGCACCTCTGCCTACCCCTTCGGGGATAAAGGCGTAAGTTTATGAGTTTATGTTACATACAAAAGGTTACGTTCAATGAACCACATAGAAACAGTACATAGAACGACATCTATTGACTATTCGCCCATTTGCTGTAGTTTTAGACCAAGCTATGCCAAGTACTGACATCTAGTAAAGGGTAGTTTATGCCATGGTTTTGGCATTCAGCATTTCTTTGGTATTCGTAGTTCATACTGCTGAACCAAGATGGCGCGCTAGCCAATTCTGTATTATTTGTTTAAGTTATAATGCATATACGTGACCAATTTATTATAAAATTAATTTACGAAATATATTTTTTATATTACACATCTGTATATTTTATATAGATATTTTCTGGTTCAATGTTAAGAGACTCTGTATTTCGTTTTCAAAGTATTTTCTAATAATAATTATAAAAGCCATTAAGAAAATTTCTTATAGTAGGTAATTAATTTACTTCCTTTCTTTACTTTTCATTTTATTTCTTACACGTGCCTTTTTATAAAGCGGCCGTCTAATAATTATCCTGAATTAACGAAGAGCCACTTATTTTTTTGTCTCCCGCAATAATAAAACGTTGCTAAATGAGGGCTAAAAATTACCGCCGCAATTATTTCACGGGTCGAATATTTTATTTTAACAGAGGAGGCCGTACTTCTGAAGGCTCAAGACAAAGAAAAATAATAATAAAAAAAATACATGGAGGGATTTCACAAAGGGTCTCTTAACGCTTTTTGGCGCTCAAGGAGGTCATGGAAAACGGCTGCTACGCATTAAATATAATTTTCCTTTTTGTTACACAATGTTTTTCTTTGAGTATCACTCAGGCTCGTATTGATGGTACAATACCTACTTTCAATTTATAACGTAATTTGTGTAAGACTCTCGACGTGAGTGCTGTCATTTACCTTATGAAAAGATAGGTAAATATTTTCTTTTTTCGTCATTCAAGAAGCCATTGAATGAAATTAATTTCGTATTTCAATACGTACACGAGACTACCCTGTAGTCAGTACAAGGAAAGCAGTAGGTATATGTTAGTAATCCTACCAACTTGTTGTCAAGGCTATGGGATTTATGTAATGTTCCACACTGCTCAAAATACCGCTCACTATACCATACACAATACCGCTCTAATTAGGAAACTAGAGCGGTATTGTGCGTACGTCCTGAGTTCCCAAGGCATGACACTTTAGTTGACTTACAAGCGAATTAATATTGCACAGTCAACATGTAGGACGGAATTAGAGCTCATAGCAGTGAGATGTCTATCTATCAACCGGACTTCCTGGTTCATCTGATGCACATTTATAAAAATGGTTGTGAAAATCTGTGGTGATATGGATATAAGTGGAAATAATACATAAATTAAATTAAACATCTTTCATTTCACGCATTGAACGAGATATTGACAATAATTTAATAAAAAAATGCAAACTTTGGTAAATTGTGGTAATCAACTTGAGTTTCGTAGCGTGACAAATACAAATCGTAAAAAAGAGGTATTGAAATTCGAAGAGAAGCATTAGTTAGTCTAATAGTCTATTGTTGATTGGTTTACTGGATTTTATAACTGCGACTACCTATTATGAAAAGTAAATAACTGAGACACATCCCTACCCAGAATGGCAAGTTATTTACTTTTCATAATACGTAGGAACATTTCCATCAGTGGAGAAATGAGGTTTTTTTAAAGTGAAGTCGGTGGAATAATTCCCTTACCTCGATCTAATTTGTCATGCAACATACGACCTATTTACTTTAAGGTTACAGGGACCTCTCGTCACTGATTCCGATATATATCTGCTTACTTCACCACCTATTAAATAGTGCACGTAGGACACAAAAGTATTATTATCCTAGATTGAGCAGTCCGACTGGGGAAGTAATAATAATAATAATAATATATCTCTTTATTGTATGTACACAGAGAATGGATACATAAAAACAAAAATTTGGTACAGTTTTGTGGCATAACAAAAGGCGGCCTTATTGCACAAGGCAATCTCTACCAGGCAACCATGGGATGGAGTGAGTAGATAAATAGATAGATATAGTGGGCGGCTTCCGGTGTACATATATTATTTATTTTATATTATTATTCATACTCTGATATATTATATAGTTATTGATATAATGCATACTTCTATACTTACGTATATACTTATTACAAACATAATTTATAATGAAACGGTACCTACAACTAGGCACCTACATATTATACTTATACTTAACACACCCACACATTTAATATACCAAAAACAGCGTGGACATGAATAAAGGAGATATACAAAAAGGAGAAGAAAGATAATGGTTTTTATCATTCCCGCAAATAGTAGTCTGTAACCAGTTTTTTGAAGACGGGCAGAGATTGCGCACGTCTAACGGTTACAGGTCCACAATCGGACAGCTTGGACAGTACATGACTTATCCATGAACCTAGTAGAATGCGCTGGCATTCTCAGCCTCAGATTCTCTGACGATCTCAAGGTTCTAGAGTGTGAGTCTCCAAGGAATTCGAAGCGTTCTTTTAGGTAGATAGGAGTAAGAGGATGAAATAAAATATTATACAATAGATAACGAAAGTGAGCATTCCGGCGAAAGCGTATGGGTAACCACTTGAGCTTTGCACGAAATTCTGAGATATGATCATATTTGCGAAGTCCAAATATAAATCGTATGCAAAGATTTTGAAGTCTCTCAAGTTTATTTAGTTGGTCTTCAGTGAGATCTGGAAAACTGGCATCGGCATAAAGTACCTCCGCCCTTCAGAATACCGCGGCCATAATAACCTCATGTTGTGTTCCCGGCAATGAGTAGGGAAGACCAAAGCCTTGTCTTGCTTTGTCTTCTAAATTGACGGCACAGAAACTCTCTATTCTTACAGTGTCGGCGCCAGCACTAGTGTGACTCCTCTGGTGTTGCACACGTCCATAGGCTACGGTAATTACTCTCCATCAGGTTTTCATAAGTTGTATAAAAAATGTAAACATAGAACAAAGTTTGATATCTGTCAGATAATATCAATCCCATTTTCACTGCTACCACTGAATATGACAATTTCGTTCAGTACGAAACTACGTAAGTTTAATAAGGCGAGACATAGATGAACGTAGTTTTACGTCGTCATAAGCCACGAGATGTGATCATCTGATAGCTTAGGTTATAAGCAATAAGCGTAAAGTTGCATTGGGTGATTTCGGGGAATGGCATTGGATGTTACTTAGTCTGAATGTAATTTTGGTAAGGATGATAGTATCGTACATGTATGTTCATAATCTTGTCACGGATCTGTATCAGGTTTAGAGTGATAGTATTATGAAATAGAATATTACATTATATTGTACATGTATTATTATATGTACGTAATTCATAATGGCATAAACAAATATTATATTTCTTTGTTACGTATATTTTTCTGTTCAAATGTATATATTTATACTGCAAAACAGGAAATATAAGAATTCTACGACGCTACAATAATAGTGTAATTATTACTTATTTTAGCATTAACTCGCTAGAAATAGTTTTCTCGTTTAAATTATAGTAGCTATTGCATTGTATTTCATGAAGGTATGTCTTTGAGCTGCAAAACTTATAACCAGTTTAATGGTAGAACATGTAAAAACAATAATACATACATACATATAATTACGCCTTTATCCCCAAAAGGTTAGGCAGAGGTGAATTAACACCCACATTTCATCTGTTATCAGGTATTCGGTCCAACGTAACAGAAGGTGAGCCTATTGCCGTTTTCCAGACACTATTGTTGAATCGAGCCTTGAATTTGAGGCAGAGTCGGTGCTGTATATATTTGTTTGATGTTAAACAGCTCTATCTTTTAGTCGCCTTGTACGTCACCACATGGGAAGAGACTATTTATATTTTCTTCAAAAGGGGCATTAGGAGGTATCTTCAGGGTTGGCAGCGCGAGTGTGACGCCCCTGGTGTTGTACAAGTCCATAGGCCGCGGTAACCACTTCCCATCAGGTGGGCGGTGTGCTTGTCTGCCCCATAGGTGCTATAAAACAAAAAGATAGGGTGTTCCAAATTCTACTCTGCCGGAAACCACGCGGCTATGCCAGAAACAACGCGGCTACAATGACACCAAAACACAAACAACAATATGTTGGTAATATTTATGGTGGACCTGTAAAAGGTGTTTGGAATAAACTGGATGCGGAAGGCGGAGGATCGGGCGAAATGGCGCATATTGGGAGAAGTCTATATCCAGCAGTGGACTGCGGTGGGCTATTTGATTAATTGATTGATTCTATATCCTATCCTATTCCTTACTAATAGTAAAAAAAAAATAAAGTCAGATGTTTGTTATTCAATCACGCTGTTACAACTGAACGCATGTGGTTGAAATTTGGTACAGGGATAGACTATTCCGGAACAACAAATAGACTTTTTGTCCCAGGAATAGGGCCCCATGGATTACAGGAATGGGATCAAAATTCCACAAGAGCGAAGCTAGTGTAAACGTGATGTACCATTTAGGAGCCAATCTGGATTTCAAGGGTTACTGGAGTACACAGTAACTGAGCATCGACCTGCCTGTCCTTCCGTAAACATTGCTAATTGGCATCTGCCTGCAGATTAGTTTGATTTCTAGCTGAGTTGAAAACAACTCCTATTTGATTTCAATTTAAAATCCAAATTGACGTTTTGACTTCGTTGTACGTTTTTAATAACGACGTCAAACCGCTGAAAGTCCACGTTTTGTTATTGGGTTTATTTGTAATGAAGTGAAGTTTCCTGTCTTTATTGAGTTTATTTAGAATGATGTGGTTTGATAAGTTCAGAGCTCTTTAAGAATTATTGATTTGCCAATTTTGCTTATGAATGATATTTTAAAGCGTTTAGGATGCTAACTAAAAAAATCAAATTCGAACCCGCGATCTTACTCTTACAGGGAGAACGCTCTGACCATTAAGCCACGTAACCTTCGCCTGACACCATTGAAATTTTTATATACACATATCCGTCTTACGGCGACGGTTGAGAGCCATCTACCGACAGTTGTAAGAATTATCGGAACCAATGAATGATGTTGCAATCATTTTTAAACATTGATTTTTGATGACCCTGCTCAAAATATTGAATTAAATTTTAAGGCATTTAGTATGTTAATTATTCAAATCGATTAAGATGGAAGAAATTGAATCAGTCCAGATGGGATTCAAATCCGCGATCTATCCCTTACCAGACCGTTCCCCTTATAAGAGAAAGATCGCGGGTTCGAATCCCGCCAGGACCGATTCAAGTTTGCTAATGTTAAAAAGTTATTAACATAGCCGCGGCTCATGGTAGCCTACGGCAGGAATCAAATTAGTTTGAATGTGGATTTAAATTTATTGGAAAAGATAGCATAATATTAAAAAAAATGATCAGTTCTAATTTTTTTGTATAATAGTTTATTTCATTCTATGTAAATCAGATTTATTGTATTACGAAACGGCTTAAAAACTAAATTTTAGGTTAGAGAATCAATTTGTAAAATGTATCTTTTCATTGAGATCATTAAATTGCTTCGTAAAAGCTTCATTAAGTAGATTCAAAATAACGGAGAAGTATTAAGCTTTTAATTGGTAAAATACTTAGAAATTTATTTTGGTAGCAATTAGGAATGTTTGATCTTTAAATGATAAATTAACAAAGATGAAAATTATCAAGCTGGAGTCCAACTAAATTAGTAAATTCAATCCTAAATCAAGATAAAATGTAACTTTGTACTAATGGAGGCAACCTAGCTACAGAGGAACTTACTTCATCAACAGATGTAATATATCTTTGCAGATAGTTGCCGCGATAGCGCGGATTGTCCCCATATCTTGGCAATTATCTAGAAACGTTGGTCTTTCATTACTCCTAACGCCTGTGTTGATACGAAACGTAATAAGTAAACTGTAATTTGAGGTCATTTTAGGTATATTGGGTCGATCATATTGGGCGAATTTCATAAGAAAAACTAATGTACCTAATAACTATATTTTATTTATAGAATTGTTGACTACAAGAAAATATATTTTAGGGTAAGTGTTGCTAGATGACTGATACAAGTTCATACCAATATTTTCTTCTTCATCCTAGCGTTAATCCTAGTCGTACCTGAAGCTTTCGCCTCAGAGTCTGGGGTTCGGTTTACCAGCCTAGCTGTGGATTTGGCTGATCTTCGATATTTTTCGTGAAGCAACTGTCATCTGATCTCTAGGCGATATCGAAGCATTGCAGCTAGACCAATAGTTAGACTTTTTTTAGGACTCCAACTACCTGTAACGACTGTCATAGATGTTCGTACAGCAACCGTGATCGATGGCTTTACGTACTCTCCGAGGTACGACTAGAGAAATGCAAATACTCATATTCATGAGTGTAGTGACGGAGAAAGAATACAAATATCACCACCCCATCTCATCCGAAGGGTGTCGTGAGAGGCGACTAATGGAAACATACGCAAACCATATCACTGCGAGAGAAGGAAAACTCGAAATAAAACCCTGTACCAACCCGTCTGGCCAGCGTGGAAACAGTAGGCCAAAGCCTCCTAACAGTGGGAGAGGCCTAGTCCAGCAGTGGACTGCGATGGGCTAGTTGGTTGGTTGGTATATTCATGCAAATATTTGCACTGAGCGGGAATTGAACCCGCGCTTCCTACGTAGCGGCCGCGTTCACTACCGCCACGCCTCATAGACCGTCATGCCAATATTGTATCTTACTGGAAATTGCTAACTATTATTAATACTTCGAAATAAAACGTAATTGTTGCTATATCTATTCTTCAATACTTTGAGTGCTTCAAGTATACAAGAAATAATATAAAGGATAGAAAGGTCAAGGGTATCATTTGATTCCGAAGGTCCTGTTAACAAAGAAAAAAGTATTATATCTTATGGTGGAGCTGCTTGAAGAGTTAATAGGGTTAGCAGCGATCTCGTCACAGGACTTACTTGGAATACTTAAATCTTACCATCTTCGTAAAACAATCCCCAAATTAATGTAAATCACGCATCTACAGGGAATGTAGTCGGCAGTATTATCCAATAAAATTTAAAAAAGATGAGCTCCGAGATTTTTTTGCAATAAGCTGTAACTTAACTGGTAATCCGGGATATAATTGTCTCAAAAGATTTAATCGTTCAAATCAATATCGTTCATGCTACCTATAAGCAAGTAGGTCTCGTAGGTAGCTTAATTATGGTGCCTTAAAATTAGAGCTTTTCTCTTCTTTTCAAGGATCCTCATATCCCAAGAAAAAATGAGTCAAAAAATTAAAAACCCTAACTGTAATCTCCCTAAACGGAGCTACAAAAATCATTACAAAATACAACATTTACAATAATGACTTTACAAATGAATGGAAGTTAAATTCTTTTGTCTTTCCTTTCAATTTTATAAGAAATGGCAAAGTGGAAAGTTACGTAACAAAAATATTGGATTCGAAAACGTATTTTAAATTGAAGTGCTTAGAAAAATGTGTGGAGTCACGCTCGCAAACCGCATAAGCAATGAGCGCGCTGGGGTTGTGAGGAGAGGTCGATGTAAGATTGAAAAGCCATGCCACTATTTTTGAGACATGGGAAGCAAATTTGAAGGGATTTATGAAAATTCACTTAAATCATGTGTGTACACATGAGTAGTATACCAGTATACAAGGGCTTCGCAGCTATCAGCTAAAAGAATGTCACTGTAATTATCTATAGGTACGGTCAAAATCTTAACAGTAATCGTTCTAAATTTTCAAATTAGAAATGTTTCTATCTATTTGGACTTTGTTTTTATTTATCACTAGCACCGCGCCGCGGTTTTACCCGCGTAAATCTTGATCCCATGGGAATATCGGGATAAAAAGTAGCCTATGTTACTCACGAAGAATGTAGCTTTAAAAGAATTATTAAAATCGGTCCAGAACTTTTTGAGTATATTCGTTACATACTAAAATACAAATCTTTCCTCTTTATAATATTAGTATAGATGACTTGACGGGAGCTATTGTTACTACTACTGCTAGCCAGACCTTAATTCTTAATTCTTTATTGCACACAAACAGTACAGAGGTCAAAATAAATATATAAGAAATATGTACAAAGGCGAGCTTAACTCAATATGAGTTCTCTACCAGCAAACCTTTGAGTAGCAGAGAAGCAGTTAAAGTAATAAACGGACGTGAAGTGTACATAAATTTTTCAGATAAAAGAAGGGTACCTAAACAGGTACATATATATACACATAAACATACATACACAGCATACATATTACACCTATATACATACATACAAATATACATACATACATACATACATGAACATAATGCATACATATATACACATAAATATATTCAAACTACATTATTGTGATAGGAAATGTTAATTAATCCTTTAGTAGAAACAGGCTCAGGGTGGCATTGCTCCTGTTAACGTGCACGTCTCTCTATAAGAACGGGATTGAATCCCCAACAACACGTCGGGGTAGTCAATGTTCGTGGCAAAGGTCGGAGTCTTTGGGATTTTCTTTATAGGGCTTATGAGATTCCCTGGCCACACAGGCCGAGAATGTCATAAGCTCTATAAAGAAAATTACCGTGCGGTTTTCGTCAGTTTCAGTTCAACATACCTCACTGTTAGCTCCGATGAAGTGAAGCCCAAGAGTTTTACCTCATGAGAGAACGAGGTGCGCGAGGTAGAACAAAATTAGATTTAGATTAGATAATGAGGATAGGCAGGAATAAAGAAAGAAAGAAAGAAAGCATTTATTTAAGAAGAAACACAATATCCGGAGGATCCAAATAAATATATATACCTAATAAAAATGGGTTACCATCTTAAACAAGGGTAGGTATTCGAAGAATCCTCAGGATTTGATTAACACACCACTCAATAAATTTGAAAAAGAAGTGAAAAAAAATTTAATGAACAAAAGTTACTATTAAGTAGATGAGTATCCTAATGATGTACTTAAACATAAGTGTGGTCAACATAAGTCTCTTACTTGCTCGCAGTAAATTAATTGTAAACTAAAACAAATTTAAAAAAGAAAGATAATTTAGTTCTAATTATAGTTCTCTGAGTTTCTTGCTGGTATCTTCTCAGTAGAACTAACCTACCGAACCAGAGAAAGAATCATTTTACAATGGTTTATTTGTACATTATTTAATATTTTTATATTATTCCTTGATATTTTGACGTTTATATGTGCTCTTTATGTACCTCAACTGAATAACAGAAATTGATTCTTTGATTCTTTTTTGAAGCGCTGGTTTTCAGAAGGCGCCGCTAATAGCTCCGCCGTCATGCAAACCGAGTCAATGACGCATCACAAACGACAGATACTCTGTCCGTACTCAAAAAGGGCGACACAAAAAAAAAAAACATAAAAAGATGATGTTCGTCATCATTTGAAAGTGGTGAAGAATAAATTCACAATAATAATAAAATTAACTGATATAGATAATAATAAAGCCGCGGTAGCCTAGTGGTATGGGTAAAGGACTTCTGAGACGAGGTCTCGGGTTCGATCCCAGTTTTTCCAAGGCACATACCAATATCTTTTTGATGATTTTCGAAGTTATGTGTGTAATTATCGCAGGTTTATAAGTGCCTGGCTAATGGCAATAGGCTTGCCACCTATTACATTGGGAACTAAACATAAACTGGCGAAATGTGGGTGCTAGCACCTCTGTCTATGGGATATAAGCGTGAATTTATGTTATGTTAATAATATATAATTTAATAATATTGACGTATTATAAGTAATTAGTCATTATTTTTATTGTTAGTATTTGCGCCCTTTTTTAAAAGCCCTTATCCCCGTGCACGACGCACCTATCAATATAACACGCTACTGAGTAAAAAACAAATACTAACAAGAACACAAATTAAATTAAATGACCGAAACAAAAATAACAACAAAAATATAATCGGGTCAGGGGCCTGCAAGCAGCCCGCCAACTGCTCCTGTCCTTTCATGTAAACCTGCCGGTTTTGAGTACACATTAAATTAATCATAACACCTTGTTTATTAACACCACGACTGTATTATTTTCATAATACTCATAATTCCAACATTAAAATCCCGAAGTTCGTAATACCGAATGTCATAATACCGATGTACGAAAAACCGAAGTTCAAAATTCCGAATGTTCAAAATACCAAAGGTACAAAACGTCAAAGTACGAAATTTCAAAATCCCGCAAACTAGTTTTCTGGCTGTTGTAAAAAAATAACCGCGAAGGCTAATGAGCGATTTGGAGCTCCCGTAATTAGAAGTTCGAGATTTTGGACATCGGGATTTTGAAATTCGGTATTTTGATACGTAACATTTAACTTATTACGTATGTATAAGTATAAAAGAAGATTGATTTTAAAGTAAGTTAAGTAAGTAACTTATTTTTCAACACTAAGCTACACGAAAACCAAAATCTGTATTCTAAAATAATAAGGGCCAGGAAATCCTTCTGTTAACTACGAAAACATTGGTAATTCTCTTGTGGCACTCGGACTGGAACACACCACATTCGGAGTTTTTAAAAGGCTTCCAAAGCAAAGAAAATAAAACGTCTGGTCTCATAAATGCATGCTACAGCGACAATGTATGCATACATATGTTTGTAGCTTCGGAGCGAACCGTAAAAAAAACCCTTTTCAGCGATATCGCTCGAAACTTTAACGCAGGTATGCAGATAAAGGAGATGAAGTGTATATTGCACTGTACTAATATATCTATGGCACCCTTGTCGAAAAGTGTTAGCCAGAGTCTTTCTCACCTTTCTATTTCTTCATAGAAGTTTGCGATGCAAGGTAAAAGGGAATTTATCATTACGTTTTAGGGTTATCGAATAAGACTACTAGCTGCGAGCTGCTGTTTTAATGGGAGTTTATTTGTTGTATGTTGTATTTCGTGTATGTATGTGAGCTTTTGTAGTAAGCCTAGGATATTTTCGTTTAGATTGCTTGAAACAGTAACAAAAATACGCTCTCTGTCACTGTCACTTAGATACATTTTTAGCAATGACGTGTATGAAACTTCGTCGTCATAAGTCACATGCATGATCAAGTGTCATTGAGGTGATCAAGTATTTATATAAAGATGTGCCCTCCAAGTAGTGACCATGTGCTATAAGTGGCTATGCTGTAACATCATACGGTGATCCATACAATGCCAATTCCAGCTACTTTTAATATTTTATTTCTCAAATACCTGTGATCAGTCACCGTAAAACGAAATTCTATATCGAATCTAAATCATTTATTCAAAACTAGCGAACCAATAAGTATTGTAGAATTGTTAGAAAGGGTATAGTTTGAGTAAAATTTTGAACAGAATTTTCAACTCGTATTTTAAGTAGAGACGGCACAAATATTCGAACATTTATGAATGGTAAAATAAGCATGGAATTTTCAATAGATATTATTGTTCCGTAGGCAGAGAATAGATTTTATTTCATAATTTCAACGCCCTTGTTTCGTCAACTATTCAATTCTACCGAGCTTGAAATATATAATATATAATAACTCTTACGAATCGAATAGAACGTGCCTCGAATGTATTGACTTTCTCAAAGGTGATATAAACGTTTTCCGCATTCGAATACAAAGTCTATATACTTTTTCATGGCATGTATTAATAACTGATGCATAGTGAAGCACAATAAGGTGGAACTTTGCGTATTATATTTTCATAAATTTTCTTGAAACTTCTTACCTTCACTCTATAAGAATAGTAATAGTATTTTAAAAGATAAACCGCATGTTTCCTTGCAAATAAACAAAACAAAACATGATATTCCCTTTTACATTTTTTTTATATCACTTAGGTGGCACCTGATGGGAAGTGGTTACCGTAGCCTATGGACGTATGTAACACCAGGGGTGTTACACTCGCGCTGCCGACCACGAAGGAACCTTCTGATGTTCGTCTTAAAGAACCCCATATTGTAGGTGCTTGGCAAAACCGCAGCAGGGAGGTCATTCCACAGCTTGAGTGTGCGTGCGATGAAGTTTCTTTCATACCATACAGTGCGCCCCGTCTCAGTTCGCAATGTATGAGGGTGAATTCCCTGCTTATGGTGATTGGTGCGATGATAGTATGTAGCAGTTGTGAGTTTAGAAATTGTGGGGATTTTTTATTATTATTATAGGATTGCGTTCTGTTGAAAATGTGTTATCTATCTATATATAAATAAATCAATTGCTGTTCGTTAGTCTCGCTAAAACTCGAGAAAGGCTGAACGGATTTATCTTATTTTGGTCTTGAAATGTTCGTGGAGGTCTAGGAAAGGTTTAAAAGGTGAGAAAAATTCGAATAATTGCCGGGAATGACATCCACGCGGATGGAGCCGTGGACAAGAACTAGTTAAAAATAAATATTAGGTGAAAATTTTAAATAACAAGATTGTAAATTACGTGGAATACTAGATGCTACATTTAAAACCATATTGCAACAGGTCTGAAGTTCTTGACTCATAGGCCACCACTATCCGTCAGCTGAGTTGGATGTTTGTCTACAATCTAAATTGTATAAAATATACTCCATAGAAAAAGTGTCTTTCTAGATAAAATAACATTGATTTTATTTTGTCAAGTATTTTTGAGCGAACTCGTGATTCAATTCGAATTGCTATCTCAAGGTTTAAGCTCAAGAGCGATGCGAATGTAACTTGTTTGTTGCATCTCTTTGATCGAGTCCTTTGTTCTCAAACCCATCAGCCGACCCAATCAAGTAAGAAATTGGTGATCTTGGATGAAACCCCGGTCCCTTTATGGTACGCTGTTAGTAGAGATAAGCTTCTTAGGACGTAGAAAATGTCTTTCAACACAGAAAATTCGCGAGGAAAATAGATTGTTAGCATTTATCGAATCGTAACGAAAATTTGATTGGTGAGGTTAAATGAAACTATTTTCGGAATAATAACGACACAAAATGTGGAATCAATGAGAATTTCGGAAGCTATATAAATAATTCGCAGAAACGTTAACGAGGAATTTACAGAGAGAGAATTTAATAAGTTATATTTATATCACTAAGATTTTGATCATTACCATTTTTACAATAAACTTGAAGTAAAGATTTGGGTAGTTTGTTTAACCAATCGTACCCGAGTTGTCAGGAATAGTTTCTGCATTTGCTGTAACCTCTGTAACCAGTCTTATAAAATACATACATTACAATTTGTAATGTTTTAGCTGAGCGTTACCAAATATTACATTTATACTGAGGCAATATATACCGTCATACCACTTCAATTACCATTATCACAAGTACATGACTGTTACAATCAGAACGAAGGGTTCGATTTAATTGCGATATACACGTCATACGACATTACTCACAGGGAATACCTGAGTTCCCTCTGGATTTTCCCTAAAGATTTTGATATATTACCACCATAGACCTTTTTTTGATTTTTAACTTTAGTAAAAAATATTTTCGGTTGAAATTTAAGAATTGACGGTGAACTGATCGGCACTTTTTTTTTATATATACAACACGTCAATTAGACTTCGCCTTGTCTGATGGTGAGCTGAAGGCAAAGTCTCAGAAAAGAGGGTCACCATTACCTACACATACCGTGTGACAATGATGACACTCAGCTTGACGGTCTCATCATATGCTTTTTGACGCCCCGCTTAAAGGACCCGGGACTGTAGGTAGCGGGGACTTATAAATAAAAATAAATAAATAAATCCAAAATTAGCGTGAAATAAGATTACGCATACGGGATATACAATAGATTCTCTTTCTTAAAATCACAGCAGTCGCCCATAAAACGTGGTTTATGGTTTATTATTTCATAATTTACTTTCTATAGAATTAGACCGTTAAAAGTGACTTAATAGCTGAAGATGAACACATAGAAGTGAAGCATCTTAGTAGTATGGATCCGAGACGCTTAAGCGGAAGATTAGCTTCACGCGGAAGCTAATCTTCTCTCTTGGTTATCTGGAATCAGGAGCGATTCTAGAGAGCCAATAATAACATAATGAATGCGTGACCTGCTAATTTTTTCCGGTGAGTATTTAAACTCAACAGAGAGCTATGCAAAGTCTGTTGAGGTAATAACATCTACACGGGATAACCTTCCTCTACCACTATCTATTCTTGGCAAGGTATCTACCTCTACCTTTAGGAATATAGGCGTGAGTATGAATGTACGTATAAGGTCGTTAACGAAGTAGACTGTCGTTGAATAATAATGAACACCAACTAACATATAGGTAGAAAAAGCATCTAACCACTTTTCAGCTAGTTTCCAAGTAAAGGAGGAAGGGTATTATAAGATTGCAACCCCATCTTATGATTTGTAAGGTTCTGACGGCGACCACTCATAGTTCGTATGACTACGGTCACATAGTTTCTCCGGCGTAGTAAAGTGGGTACTAGATATGTCGAGGGCCTGGCTAGACGCCAGCCTGCTCCGTCGCATTGTTAGGGCCGTTTTACAGTCATGCAATAAGTATGATAAATTGTAGTAAAAAAAAATATATATTATTTTATTTTATTTGTTAAGAGCGTGGCAAATGGTAATGTGATAGTGTGAGCGCTATCTATAGTCAGTCTTCAACTTTAGAGATGTTGTGATGATGTATTGATGTCGTTTTAATCAAATTCGATACAAAAATCTTTGAAATTGATCAGAATATCTGGTGGAATATTTTCAGTTATTATTTAACAAGGTAATTTTATATATGCTCGTCTTGATAACCAGGTATAATTGAAACTAGGCATTAAATAAGTTGTGACTTTTGATGATTGTCCTACGATCGTATAATAGATGATGATCCTATATACAAAAAAAAATATTCACCTCAAAATTATTCACGTACAAAAATGTATAATTTTATATTTGATGTTATTTTTTGTGCCTAAGTTATGTTTACCATTATACCTATATGTTAGAAAAGAAGAGCTATCATGATATTACAAAATTGATGAAATTCAGCACGCACCTGCGGTTTCACTGCGTGTTATATTTGAATAATTTAGATAGAACGTGTGCTTTGTGTGCAGCCTATTCACTTAAGTGGTTTTGATAACAGAGTATGTGGCCTGGCCTTTAGACATGTACTGTTGTGCTGATGCTGATTCAACTAAATACTGAGCGATAATAACGTGTGGAAGTAAGCGATGCTAGGTTAGACTGGTTACATTATCGTCACTTTATTTATTGCTGAGTTAAGTGAGGAAGTTAAGTCAGTGAATCTTCGTTAATATTCTGCAACACGGAGTGTAATAACGTGATTTCTCAGTATATTTAAATTAGTAGAAATAGCGAGAAAGTTAAGTAACAGAGGAAGAAAAAGAAACAAAATGTTGTAGAGTATTTTATACAGCACGAATTATATTACAGCTATATTAATAGCTTGTAATATACATACGTATATTTAAGATTTTTCTTTCTGAGGTAGGATGAGATGACAGCCCACTAGCTACTGCTGTCCTTACTTACTTACAACTTTAATGAAAGGAAGGTTACACACATGCCACTTGAGATGCTGGTACCTAGGTTAGAAATATTCAGACATAGCTGTGTTTATATGGCTCCACTAATTTACAACTTATTGCCAGGGGCGATTACAACCTACGTCATAAAAAAAATTGTGTTGCATTACAAAAATGGTTGGTGGAAGAGAATTTTTATACAGTGGAAGACTTTTTAAAGAAATATGCATGTCATTCGTACCACTGCAGAAATGCGATGTAGCTGCTGTGCTATTATTGTGGCTTTTTTTTTTTACGTGCGCAAAATCCCCACCGGAGCCGGTGGAGGAGGTTATGTCGGACTCGAACCGCTAAAACGCACGACGCCTGTGGGTCGCTTTTGTTGCCGAAGGTGAGGTTGACAGGCATATCCCTCGCACCCCGGCCGACCCAGGGCCATCTCTGACGATCTGGCCCTCTTCTCGGGTGTGGGGACTACAGAGTCCCCAACTCGTCCCCGGAAATGGGGAGGCGCGCCAGGCGCGCCACCGCCGCGGCCTGCTTGTGCCAGGGTGACAGGCGGCTCCACCTGTCACCCCAGGCCGGCGCTCATGGGGGGCGGAGGTCGTTCATCGACTTCCGACGCCCGAGTTGCCTTTGTACGCGGGCAGCTTGGCTTGCGATCCTTCGTCGCTCCCGCTGCCGTCTATTATTGTGGCTGCAATATTTTTAGTTGCTAAGTAGATATTGATTTCTTTTCCTAATAATCTGTATTTGCATACCAACTTTATGGCGAAATGTACTTGATTACTATATTTTTATTTCCATCTTTTGTTGTACCAGATTACAAGCAAATGAATAAATGAATTGAATTGAATTGAATTGAATTACAAACGTGTATAACCGCGGTAGCCTAGTGGTATGGGTAATGGACTGCTGAGACGAGGTCTCGGGTTCGATTCCAGGTTTTACCATGGCACACACCAATGACTTTTCCATGCTTTTCGAAGTTATGTGTGTATTTATCGTAGGTTTATAAGTGCCCGGTTAGTGGCAATAGGCTCACCACCTATTACATTGGGACCTAAACATAAACTGGCGAAATGTGGGTGCTATCACCTCTGCCTATCCCTTCGGGGATATAGCCGTGAGTTTATGTTTATGTTATGTTCCAAAAATATACTTATACAAAAAATCCTGACCAATGCAAATAGACATATCCACATTTATGCATTTTCTATACCTCACAAAACTATTGATCTACAATAAATTAGAGTAATTGAAATATTATAAGTTATCGGCTTACTTTCAACATCATTCCACCATTTCGCGACTTTTACCGCACCTACTGCTACATAACCACCCCACCCCGGGACGCAATTCTGCGCCAGAATCATGTCCGTTATTCAGCAAGTTATCGGCTTACTTTATAACGTCAATAACATAATTAAGTTTCCGCTATTTAACGTAACTGAGTTCTTCGAATAACTGGATCAAGCGTAACGACGCCGTATCTCACTGATTACCTTCTACGGTGCGGAAAATAAAGTTCCAACAACTCCTTAATAGAATACCCTTTGAATAGGTTGCTCGAGTCGTCTTGTAAATAACGCTAGAGGCCACGATGGAGGTGTCAGAAGTTGGCCAAGTTCGTGAGTTCGGCAAGCACTCCTGTACCGTGTGAGTTGAAAATACCCGAACTTTGAGACCCCTCTAAATCTAAACTTTTCTTTCGTTGACAGCGCTTGAGACATAACTTTTTGAATTTATTGTGGACTCGCGTATGTGAGAATTGTTAGAGATGCCGGTGTTAAAAATATTGCAGTTAATAGCAGGCAATTTATAACAAAATAAACTTTAAGCGCACTACACTTTTTAACTAAAAGTGTAGTGCAATAGTTTCACAATTTCATAAAATTCTTACAATTATTTTAGTCATTTTCATCATCTGTTCTTCAATCCTGATCACATCTCAAGCTTTCATGTTTGGGGTCTGGGGTTCACTTTCCTGTTTCTCTTTTTTGTAATGATTGGTTTATTTTGGTAGGAACGCAACCGTGAACGTTATTGCTACTGCCGCTATGTCTGTCTACTTGAAGAAAATTGGAATAAAAATATTCTCCAAACATGTTAGATGATATTCTATAGATAGATATTCTCTCCATTTGTCGAGGAATGTTCTTTGTATTTAAACTGAGAGGGTTAGGAATTAGATTTATTCTCAGTTTTCACGTATCTCAAAACCTTCTGAGGTTTTTGTCGATATCAGATTCAATTTTGGCCATATAACTTACAAACATGTCCGTTTTCAAGTCCTTGACACGCTGGCACAGTGTAACGAAAAATTAATGAGATGTTTACATATTTGTTAATTATTTTGTGTGCCTTAGCATAATACTTTTTATAAGTGGTATACCAGGGTAGATATTGAACCGCTGCGATTGCAATTCTAGACGGTATTTTTAAGTCTATTGAGAGTGTCATAGAAGAATACAACAGGATCCCCTATCGAGCCGCGAGCTAACATGTTATATCAGTTGATATTGTCCATTTCATTTACGATAGCATTAAAATCGGCTTGTTTAAATGAAAAAGTAATACAAAGGGTTGTTGATTTCTTATAAATTCCTAGAAAAATGGTTCACATGTAACAAAGCTTAGAGCATAGCCAATCTGGAATATAGATGAATTTTACACACAAATTTATATATTTTTTACCTTTAATACGATTATTTGAAGTTACACTCTAAAACTATGTTTAAAGTAAAACTTTAAATAATCATATTAAAGATATATGTTCTATCAGTTAAAATCGTAATTGGTTTTCCGATTAATTAACCTGTTAATTAATGATTGGTTAAAACACTAACGCATTGCAGCTAAATAATCGTTTGCAATAACAAATTAGTAATTAGCAGTTGTTTAAAACCAAAATGTTTTTGGACAGTATCTTGATAAAACGGGCAGGCAATCCACTGAACATTATGACATGGATAGAAAGATGTAATACCCGTTATTATTTTCATACTATGTTAACAAATTACACAATTTTATATGGACCAGTTGTCATATTTAGGGTCCATATAAATATTTTATTATGAACTTCGAAATGTTTAACGAGATAACTTTGACAAATATTTCGGGAATTTCCATTTATGAGGCAAGGGGCAGTAGAGATGTATGATATTGCTATTATTTTCAAGGGACATTTTATTAACCCTCCAAATCTTTGGAAAAGGAGACAAAGTTCATCTATATAAACTTCTAAGACCCTTTTATTCATCTATCATCGTTCAGTTTCATTAAAATGTTTATTTGAGACTGTATTCAACTTTCGAAAGCCATTAAAGTATATTGCCGAAATAAAATATTGAATGCAAAATTACTGCTAAAGTAACGTGGTTAAGGGCAGCATTAATTAAATTTTAATCGGGAATGCTGTTATATTCAATTTCCTAGCAAATTCCAAATGTGATTTGTTGGGCAAATTAAGCCTAAGATTAAAACGATATTTTATAAAGATCCTTCCACTTAGAGACTTATTGTAACATTGAATAGCGTTTAGGGGCATTCCTTATGTTTAGGACTAGTTATGTGAGCTAAGATCTGTGTTTTAATTTTCTTGCACGTAACCTTCACCTTTTCTAAAATAAAAGTATCCTAAGTTATATTATTGTAGTGTCTGAAATTATACAGGCATTTTAATTTTATTTATTTGTATAGATATGGCCAACGAGTAGTTGGTTGATGTAAGTTTGGTGACTGTGATGCAAATTAAATGCATATAAACTCTAAGATAAGTCGAATTAAGGCGGAGTAAGCGGATCTCAGGCTTTGGGTTAAAGCTTTAGATGCAGCCGGGTACAATGCTAAAATGATGCTAAATTCCCGGTTTAAATCAATCAAATAATTTCATAGAAAGCCTCTAAATTATTATCCTGAATTGTACATAACTTACTACTTACTTAATTAGCAGCCAGCTATCGCTACAATAGGATTCTTTCTTTGAATTTTATCTTTGAATCTTTGAAACTTAACTCAAGGTCTCAATTTAACCCCTACCATATTTGAGACTGCCTGAAGCCAATTTCTATCTATTACAGTCAACAAATTATATATATATAACTATCAATTATGATCAAAAGGCGTATGAATATACGTAATTCAATGAATTACTATGTCAGTTCGTATTTAACAGTTTACAACAATATCAAATATTGGAGTAGAAATGTTACTAATGAGTTAGTATTCTATTAGTACGAAATCGATCTCAAACGTAATGAATATTTGATTATGTAGGCTTTTGATCGTGAAATCATTATTATGTGTGTACAAGCAATATCGATATGTAAATTCGAACGTATGTCAGTGTTTACATTATATATTGTGAGCAACTGTTTGTGTAGTCGTATTTCGTTCGATAAAGAGTGTTTACATTTTTTCCGAAAAACCTAAGGTATAGGTTCGAAACCTCTTTACAAAATTGAATGTTCAAGATTTGAATGAAATTTATGTTTAGTTTATGATATTGTATTGTGAGAGATTATTTGGTGTGAATGAATATGCGCGGGAATCATGTTTACACGGGTATCGTGCGGTCCATGGCCCTTTACGGGTGCCCCGTATGGGCGGACACATTGAAGGCCAGGCACAAGAGTCTGCTGCGTGGCCTTGTCGCCTTGAGCTTATCTGAACTAAAACTTTAAATTTTTCGGAATCAACTTTCAACTAGTAACTTTCGTATACACATACACAAGTGTACACGTGTCGAAGTCAACTGTGTGACTATTTTTTCCAATTGCAGAGACGAGAGGTCATTTTTGATTCCCGTAACTTTATTCTGCCAAAAAGCAACTCTAATTGTTTCGGTCTGCTCATTTTTTTGTCACATGAATTTTCCTCGGAGTCAATTAACCCAAATTTGTTTCTAATTGCCGCTATAAAATTAAAAGAAAGAAGAGCTAACTAAGCTTTCTTAAAAATTGACAATCGAAAGTGTGGGTATTGTTGAACATTAGTATTTATAGTAAAAAATAAATATTTCCAGGCCTTTGCCTGCATTGGGACGAAATACTTAAAAATATTATTAAGAAGAAAATACTGTCGCAAGTTAAATTAAACTGTTTATAGATACTATCGCGATGTATTCGGTCTTGTTTTGTTATTTATACTGATTCCGACCTTTTGATTGCTTGCTCCGTGGCTTGGCGGTAGTGAACGCGGCCGCAACACAGGAGGCATATTTGTATGCATGAATATAGGTATTTGCAATTGCCTGGACGTGTCTCGGAGAGCACGTAAAGTCGTTGGTCCCGGTTGTCAAACCAACATCTTAGGCAGTCGTTAGTAATTGGAGTTTTAAAAAATTCAAAAAGTACTCTAGGCGCAATGCTTCGATATCGCCTTTGGCTTGTGAAGATCAGATAGCATTCGCTTCACGGAAAATATCGATGTATAACCAAATTCGCGGTGAGACTGGTAAAGTGAACCCCAGACTCCGAAGTGAAAGCTTCGGATGCGACTGGGATGAACGCTAAGAGGAAGAAGAAGATCAGTAGCTATGGTCACGGGTAGACTAAGATGTCCCACCCTTAACCACAGGAGAAAAGTTTTCGAGGCTGGGCTCGAAGCAAAGGCCAATAAAATTGTAATAATTAAAAAAATATATTATGTATATGTGTGTGTATTTTATTATTTATTTACTCTTGAATGGAGCAAGTTAAATGTGACAAAGTAAGTGTGTAATCTCCTATTTAAAAGAAATAAAAACAAAATTGGTTTGTAAGTACATTACCATAAAAGTTCGGGCGCCTTAGAGATACATATGCCTAGAATAATCAGCGGATATTGGAAACTTTTAATCTTCCGGTGGTGAGCTAAATGAAACCAAACTGTGAGGTTTAAGGTTTTATTGTCCACTCCAGTGTGCATTAAGAAATAAATTTAAGGACACATACCTAATATGTAATTAGCCTTAAATTAAAATTACACTTGATTTGAAAAATTACGCTGCTTAATCCACGACGGCGTGCGGTTTTCGTCGGTTCAAGTTCGACATAATCACCCTACATCAGTCAGAGCAGCACGAAGGGAGGGTTAGTTAAAATGCTAAATAAAAGGTAGGAATCTTCTTCCTTGCTAAGAGTGCATGATGAATAGCTCATTTTACAATACTGCTATTTTACATACAGAATCCTTTTAATACCTCTTAATACCTATACGAGTATTCACACACAGAGTGTAATAAAGCGTGCTAATATATTTTGATAGGCAAGATTTATGTCTCATTTGATACACACCTGGCGTACGTTACCGAATGTAACATTTATTAATTTAACTAAGTACTTCAATGTGCGTATGTATAGGGGGTGTGTCGAGACTCACTAAGATTTTCGGGTCCATGTCAATCTCACCGGCTCGAAAGACCAAATCATGGAAACCGAACCCTTGGGTCTAAGGTGCAGAATTTAGTATTTATAATGCTGAATGATTAAAATCCAATTATTAATAAGGAAATCGTTATGTTCATTGAATGAATCAATGTAAATTCGTAGCACCGTAGACCTCTTGTAGAGATATAGCTACACAGACTCGTACTTTTCGCATATGGATAAAGATAGGAGTTCGTGGCCTACCGCATACCGCAGCAGCACATACGCCATTTCGTGGTCATGGCGCCTGCGAGAATGCCAAAATATCGGATATTCATCATAATCCTAGACTAACACTTAGGATTATTGTACCCTCAGATTAGGGTCTTGTAGGGAACGGCAAAACTATACCACGCGAGTGAAACCGCAGGTATCATCAAGTAATATAAAAGGGATTACAAATTTTCAAAATAAATATTTTACCACAAATATTGAGAATAGCTCGCATATCGTTATTTAAGATGTCATATTTTCCGAATCACATTAAATTTCGTGCAATATCGAATCATCATCGCATATTCGCCCGTCGGAATGTCGGCGCCCGATCGCACAGTCGAGCCAAAATTGAATTTTATACTTTACGTAAATCTCTGTGACGGATGGTGATTGATTGCTCCAGCAGTTAGGCGATGACCTCTGAGATATTTGAATTTCATTTCTGTCTTTAACAGCTCTCACACGGTGTATAAGCTATAACATTGTGGTCAGATAACCATACAGGGAGGGGCTGGTTAACATATTGCAAGGTTATAACATTCGCCAAGTTGGTTTTAAAATGGGCGACCATTCTTAAGATCCCTCAGTGCCTCGAAAGAGCACGTTAAGCTGTTGATTACGGTTACCATACGAACATATATCAAATGGCAGTCGTTACCGGTAGTTGAAACCCTAAAAAGGCCGACAACTGGTATAACTATATTATTTCGATTTCACCAATAGTACAGGTTATGCGATGGCAGTCGCTTCACGGAAAATATCAAAGTCCAGCCCAGTCGCGGTTAGACTGGGAAAAGCGGACCCTGAACCCAGAGTGAAGGTTTCAGATGTGACTAGGACTAACGCCAGTATTTTGTTGATGAACTGTACAGTATTAAGCAACATTGTATCCACTTAATAATAAACCTTCAGTCTATCTATATTTCAATCAGAAAAAAGAAATTGGAAATTAACTAACGATTTCGCAAGTCAAAAAAGGATCCGTGTGTCGATACTGCTTTTTTAGGAGAAACAAACCGAGTGTTCCTTTAATGTTTTTAATTTAAAGTGCTGGGGCTGCGAAGGACTATCGGCTTTTATTTATTCAGGACAAAGGTTTTGTTTGTTCATCCTATTGGCAGATTGACAGTCTCTACAGCCCTTAATCCGTTAGATTGAAAGCACTCAATAAAATAGAAATATTATATTTAAAAGTAAATTTTATGAGCAAAGCGCTTGGGTTTCTCTGTAACAATTTATTGAAAACTTTATATGTGATAGATAGCTAACAAATATATTTTTAATTTAATTTAATTCTATGTATACAGGGTGTATTTTTGAAACGGGGCAGTAAGGGCAAGTACCTTAACCGTTGCAGTTACAGCAAAACGTTCTTAAAATACCTTCCCTAACTTTTTGGGACATTTTGAACTGCATTCACAGATTTTGTAAAAAACTTACAGTTAGCAAAAAATGCAAAAAGTTCAAATTTTTTTTTATGCCAATCGATTCTATTTCATGTGGGGATCAAAAAACTCTATGGGACCATTTTAGCTTTCAGTACTAGAAATGACAGAAATCGCCAAAAACGTTTCTCATACATTTCGTACGGAAATATGATAAATCAACTCGAAACTCATAGGTCAGGTAAAATTTAGAACTTTTTTAAATAAAAAAATCATTTAAACATTTAAGAAATTGGTTTATGAAATAAATTGCTCAAAATGATTTCCATTTTCACGAATACATAAGTCTATCCTTTTTTGCACTGAACGAATGGCGGCTAATAATGTTCTGGGATGAATATTACGTAAAATGGTCATTAATGCATCCTTGAGCTCTTGAACACTGGCGTACGTCGTCTTATACACCTCGTTTTACACGAAGCCCCATAAAAAAAAATCAAGTGGTGTTTGATCGGGGCTACGAGGTGGCCACTGTGTTGGACCATGTGTACCTATCCACTGTGTACCGAATAGGCGGCTCAAATTGGAACGTGAAAGGTGACTGTTATGTGGCGAAGCACCATCTTGTTGAAAATGAACTTTTCGCAATTCCGACAGGGGCCATTCGTCCATCTCGTTTTCAAGATGGTGTACAATGACTTCATTATACATGGCAGAATTCAGTTTCCCTTCATAAAATTCCACCATTATGACTCGATTGGACATTATACCACACACCTGATTATGACTTGCCGTAACTCTTAGTGGATTTTCTTTGGACCAATAGTGGTGATTTTTTCTGTTGTACATACCGTTATTAGAAAAATTCGTTTCGTCTGACCACAGTATGTAATTTAAAAATTCATGATCTCTGCTTATTTTTCCTCTTAGCCATCTGCAAAAAGTAAGCCTTCGAACATCATACCCGGATATAACACTTGAACTATGCGCCCATATCGATAGCACTTGTAGCCGTATTTCTTCCATATCTTTATCACAAGGGAGTGGGATACACCTAGTTCAAGGGCGACTTGCCTGGACGATACCTCTGGATATGCTTCGACATAAGTCAGAACCGCAATCTCCGTGTCCATGTCCACACGAGGCTGCCGCTTTCTTTTGAAAGAACCCTGCAATTCCAGGTTTTTCAAAAGATTTGTAATAACCTTTCTTGTTGGCACATGCCGCAACGGATACTTATTGCGGTACCACACTAATGCAGCTCCCGCATTTCGATTATTGACAAAATACGCTTCTAATAAGTCAATTTTTTCACGATTAGAAGACATTTTAGCGAAAATCCTTAATTAATAACTCATACGAAGTTTCTCAGCTGAAACTAAGTATAACACACAGATTTTCGAATCAAATTCGAAATTTGAGGGTAAAAATTCTTTTTATTTACTTTACAGTCAATTCTACCCACTTCCTGGCCATAACAAAAAGTTAGACCATCGTAGAAATTTGTTTCTGTTGCCGAAATGTATGGGAAACGTTTTTGGCGATTTCTGTCTTTCCTAGTACTGAAAGCTAAAATGGTCTCATAGAGTTTTTTGATCCCCACATAAAATAGAATCGATTGGCATAAAAAAAAATTTTTGGACTTTTTGCATTTTTTTTGCCAACTGTAAGTTTTTTACAAAATCTGTGAATGCAGTTCAAAATATGTCAAAAAGTTAGGGAAGGTCTTCTAAGAACGTTTTGCTGTAACTGCAACAGTTAAGGTACTTGCCCTTACTGCCCCGTTTGAAAAATACACCCTGTATATATATGTAGTACGAAAGGATTTTGTCCTACCCGAAAAAGCAGTGTACGTACCGATAAAAGCGTCACCTATCGGACGTAATCGCCACAAACATTCTTTTTAATCCAACTCAGAATCAGAAAGAGAAAAGTAGCTCTGATTGAAAATAACTGGACAAAGGACCAGCTTAAACCGTGGAGAATGCAAAAGATCTAAATAAAAATATTTTTTATTCTGTAATAACCGATATCCACAGCAAAAAAGACTGACATGTCGATTTTAAAAGAGCTCGTAAATTTGATTAAATTCAAACATAATCAATTTATTATTAGTATTAGAGCTATCGAGATATTTACAATGTTGTATTGTTTCGAGTTTCCGATATTCAGCAGTGTTGCAAGCACCATGATCACTAAGGAACTGGAGTATTGGCGGTAAACAGTGAAAAAAATATTAGGAGTAAATTTATCGATGTACCATCTTTCGCGTTTTTACTAGGCGTGTCAGCCCTACCATTGTCCAAATATCAATTACAATTCAAGTTTCTCATTGAAAATCACTACGAGCTTTACAAGTACTATTTTCCTTGAGTAATTTCTAGATTACAGAATAAAATAAAATTGAATCTCCGAGTTTTCAAAAACAAATTAGGCACAAGTAAACTTCCACCGTGTAGTTAATGTTTTGATGAGAGATTCGCAAAAAGTTTTCTAAAACAATTTAACGAACGATTCATTTACTTTTTGTTCAAATATTTTGATTGGTGGAAACCACTGTTTACAATTTCTGACAGAAATTATTTAATATACATTATTTTAATTTTCATTTTTTTTAATTTAAACAGACGTGTACTGATTCACATATTCATTTACGTATTTTTATTCAGATTTAAGCTGATCGTCAATTTTTTTTAGCCTTCATATATCTTATTAAGAGTTTAATATTAAAATTATAAGTTATAAAAGCCCGTATGTAGTAGTAATTGTTATTTAATTTTAAATTCTATGATGATATCGACTAATATTAACATTTTATAATATCTGTATTAGATTTGGCATAATTTTATTTTTTATTTTATTTTAATAATTTGGACATAATATACATGCCTACCTACTACTGACTATTTAATTTTGATTGCTTATCTTATAATGTTAATACGGATTTTTAATTATATTTATCATTTTATTAATTATTTGTAACTAAAATAATCAAGTAAGAAATTGTTACTAACCCAAATGAGCCAAAGTAGCTTCAATAAAGAAAAAAAAAACATTTATTTTACTTATGAAGTAACGTATTTAAAATGCTTTATTAGTTTCAAAACAAATGTTTGCGGTGAGAAATGATTCCGTATGAAAGTGGTAAGCACTTTGCTTAAATTAAAATTTATTCAAAGCAAGCATTTTCGCAATTTAAAATCCTACAAAGTCAGCAAAAAGTTCACTTACTTCTAAAATTTTCCGCAAATTGTAAACAAAATGAGCGAAGCGACAGTAACAAAAGAGAAAGAATTTAATATCCACCGCGGCACACGGAATGCCTGTAACAATTTGTTTTCTTCCCGCGAACATTCTTTTCTTTGGTCTCTTAACAGAGGTCAATGTATCAACTAGATTCCATTCTTTTAAAGTGGCAATGAATATTTTACATGGCAAAGAGAGCAATTATGTGTTTACCTGTTGACTGACCCTCAATCTGAAGTTAGCCTTGTTTCATGATTCTAATTTGACTATAGACACATACTTTGTGTAAGAACACATGTTATGTAAATACAATGATTTTGTTTATGTCGCATATATTTACGCTTCAGTATTTACGAATAGCCTCGTCCAGCAGTGGACTGAGAGTTTATTATTTAGTTTAATTTTATTATTTTTCTTCTGTGCCAAATTATGGAAGTTAAATATTATTATTTCGTTGTAAAATCAACTCATATTCAAATTCAGAGCTCAAAGAAATCATCTAATTGAAATTCACCTTCAGTTTGGGTTTCAATAGATTTACAAAGCCACTCAGTTACAAAGAAGATTATGTATCTTGTTAAATGTTCAGAGCTTGCAAGCGACACACGATAACAGATCTGTAATAGAAAGGATTAGGAACATAATAGGAGTGAAGTCCTCAAATATCCGTCTATGTCGGGTTCAAAGGATCTAGCGACCATTAGTGAAGGGACCGTAACAGTATTAGGGACGTATTGGATAGTCCACATCAAAGTGTGTTATTGTCAGATAGGAATGTTTAGTGAGCAACCACAACTGTTGCTGATATGTTGAAGTTTATAATAGTGTTTTACAGTTCGCAGTTATACAAAGTATAAAAGCGTATGGATTTTTGTTTAGGTACCGGACTAATCACAAATTAGTACTGCTGGAAACCCAGCGGGTATCACTTCACTAGGGCTAATGAAAACGGTATCGAAATCGAACTGACTAAAACCGAATGGGGCCTGGTTAGGCCTCTTTCAGTACGCTTACGAGATACGTAATTATTACTGTAGGGGTTAAATTATTGATTTGTGTTTCATAAGCCCAAGAATAAAACGATTTTATCTTGCTTTTGCGCGATTATTTATAGTCGGGAACCTGGATGTAAACTAGAAAGGAAATCTCCAGAAACGGCAGACCCTAAACACACGTCGATTAGGGTTGCTCTCCTTCCCTTCTCTCATAGGGACATTACTGGCTTTTGATTGGGAGAGGTTGGCTCCAGCATCAACACACACATCTTACAAAAGCATCCGTACCTCAAATATCACGAAAATCCTGTGCTCTATTTAATCGCGTTGATTCATTAATTGCTATAATTGGCAATGTATAACGTTGTGATCAGTAGACGATTATTTGTTTGAACGTAATTACTATATACAAATATCACTATCCGAGTTACTTTGATATTAATCAATTTCTATTTGTGTTCGGGTAGTCAGTTTTGTTCTGCGAGTTACCAAAAGTTTACATAAACGTTTATGTAATTTTGTTGTATACTCGCAAACCGGTCATTACGTGTAATTTGATTCAGATATGCATAGTATTAAATTGAATGCAGGGTATTAATTCTGGGGGTATTATTATAATTCTTAGTATTATTACGGTATAAAATACGTCCACTATTAGATGCAACGAAAGTGAGTAGGTTGTAGTACTCAAGTAGTTGCAGGCTTATCTAATGATAGACTTTGAATATTAGAACTCTTTAATAATTTTTATACAAATAAAATACCCACACCCTGGTACCATCATGGAGTTTAATTTTCTTCTCCTTACTAGCGTCAATCCCAGACGCTTCCGAAGCTTTTATCTCGGAGTTTGGGGCCGCTTTTTCCAGTGTAACTGCGGATACCTTCGATATTTTCCGTGAAGCGACTAATGTATGACTTCCACAACCTATCGATTCATTTTTTATATATAGGACACGCCAACTAACTTGACTTCACCTCGCCTGATGGTAAGCTAAACGCAAAGTTTCAGGAAAGAGTGTCACCATTACAGACATTAAGTGTTACAATGGTGGCACTCAGCTTGGCGGCCTCATCAGATGCTTTTTCGCGCCCCGCTTAAAGCCCCCGGGACTGTAGGAAGAAGGTAACACGTGTGCTGGTAATGAATTCCTGGTCTTAGTGGTGCGGCAAAGAAAAGAGTCTCGATCGATGTCAATTTGACAATTTATTGTTCTTCAAATATACATACTTTCAAAATATCAATTGGATAACACAATTAGAAGGTAGCTGAATAAAACTTACTAAATTGTTTACATAAACATGCTTTTACGAAGCCTAATTGTATTGCGATTGCTCAGCAAAATCATTATTCATAACAACGACGGTACAAGGGAAGTTAATAAAAGCGTGTTAAAATTCACACCGTTATGTATTTATCAACTTTTATTTCCTTGTTCTTATAATACAAGAAAATTTATAAAAAAAAGTTCATAAAAATAATGGAATACGATTTTATGTTCCTAGAAACATTGTTTATTGTAAAATGTTACTGCAAGCAGACGTGACCGGAGACTTTGTCGAGTTCATTTTCATACTTCATACTGTGTGATATAACGCCTGGCTGTTATTTATTTTAAATCTATTTATATTCATGGTTCATACATACGCTCGTCTTATTTAATATAAAATTTGATGAAGTAGAATATAGAAGATTTATAATGTAGTAATGTTTTTCAACAAGGTGTAATTCGGTAGAAAAATGGTGTAACCCAAAGGGTAAAAAAGTACTATTTTCAAATTATGAATTTGGCATGTCTGTACATTGGAGATAATCCTGAAGATAAAAACATGTTTTTTACAATTCTGGTCTGTTTATTCATTTTTTATACTACTTAAGTGGCAGACAAGCACACGGCCTACCTGATGGAAAGTGGTTACCGTGACCTATGAACGTGTGTAACACCAGGGGACTCATACCCGTGCTGCCGACCCTGTAAGAACAGAGAGTTTCTGTGCCATCAGTGCAGAACACAAAATCAGGATAAGCTTTTGGTCTTCCCACTGATAGCACAAAAAGTCTCCAATGAGCTCTGGCTACCCTACTTACCGTCGGGAACACAACACGAGGTTATTATAGCCGTGGCATTCTGTAGGGTGGAGGTACTTCGCCAGTCGGACTGCTCAATTGGGACGAAAATATTGTCGTGTCCTACCTCCTACGAAGATTACCGACGGAATTGGATACAGTTTTTTTGTTAAAAGGTCTTGTGTTGGATTGCAATCGGTTGAATAATACCGGAGATATGAACAAAAATCATAATAACAGATCGCCGATGGTATCAGTCTCTTTATTAATACTACATTTTTTTTTCAGATTTTATTTCTCTATGTTCTTTCATTTATGCCTTGGTAAGTATAGTCTTTGCCTATAATTGGATGAACTATAAACTAACAAAGATAATAGGCACAACCGACAGAAGGTACTATAATTGCTTTACTATATTTTAATTAGGGCCATAACAATTAAAAGTTTGACAATTTCAGCGAAATTTGAATGCGGTTGGATACATTGAGCGAAAGTTTTGATTAGCTTGTAATTCATTTAGAATACGGCCAGGGTGAAATCTAAAGCCAAAGGCCGTTGAATATATTATATAAGGTTGAATTGGGCTATTTCACTACTGCATGCAAATGATCATTCATCTAATAACGTGTATTATGCACAATAATAGTTTACTTTTACCTAAAAGTATCTAACTGTTTAGTATCATTTGATTTTTTCCATGAATTTGGTGTAAGTTTCTAACGAAAAAACTATTGTCGGTAAACCTAAATTAATAAAATAATAAGAAACTAATAATAGTAATAATATGGGTTATGAATCAAACATCTGAAGTTTAAAGAACTTGAATAGAATTCAATAGACAGTAAAATGTATAGCATTACAGAAAGTAATTTTGATACAATGTTGGGAACATTGTGTTATAATAGAAAATAGAAAGAAACCGGTCAAGTGTGTGTTAAACCACGGGCAATTTAGGATTCCGTATTTATCCATTATTGTAGTGCATATTGTAGTAAGTAACCTTCCCGGTTTATCGCGGGTTGGAATATTATTATAGCATAGCGAGACTTCTTCATTATTACTATATTAGGTAAAAAATAGTAAGTATAGCTCTGTAATTATAATATTTATCCATATGAAAAATAAGATTTTGAGTAGGCGTAAAAGACATCAAGGCTAGTCAGGGACTCAGGGCCTTTTCAGGGCATACTTGGTTCCCCGGCAACATAGGCAGATGTGTGACGGGTGGAATCGCCTGTCACCCTGGCAGAAGCAAGCCGCGGCGGCGGCGGCGCGCCTCGTGCGCCTTCCCATTTCCGGGGACGAGTTGGGGACTCTGTGGTCCCCACACACGAGGAGAGAGTCAGATCGAGAGAGATGGCCCTGGGTCGGCTACGGTGCGAGGGATATGCCTGCTAACCTCACCTTCGGCAACCAAAACGACTCACAAGTGTCGTGCGTTTTAGTCGGTTCGAGTCCGACATAACCTCTTACACCGGCTCGGGTGGAGGGGTTTCCGTGGGAATTGTGCGCACGTAAAAAAAAAAACATAGGCAGATGTGATGTGACGATCTTTTCTTTTTAAATTCGCATTTAAATATAACTATTACTACTGTAATTTTCCACATTTGCTTCAAACGAGGCTCAGGCCTTTCAGTTCTTGAAAATGGTAGAGGTAAATTCAATATCGTTTCATATTTCTCTTTGAATCTTGAAATAGCTGAATTTGGATTTTTCTGCTTAGATAGTTGATTTATAATACTCTCCGTTAGAGAGATAGCTGACAGTAATGTGGGTGTATAATATACCTCTTTCTACCCCTTTGGGATATAAATAATATATGAAAGAAAAATGGCGTATGTATTTTGGAAATATTTACGCAAAGGGTTATATAAAACCTTTTGATTGGTGGCCTCCTACTTAACGTTTAACCTTTATACTTATATAATACTGCCATAATAAGTAAAATTATTATACCTATTAATACAGAAACTAGTCTGATATTGTAAACATATCCATAACCAAAATTCTGTTGCGGCAAATAGGGTTACCTAATGAGTTTGAATTATGTAGTACGCCGTCACGTGCGCAGTGTTGATTGAGTAGATGCAGAAGTTCTATACAGAACTAGCTGATACCCGATATGCCTTATTCCTACACATGACATTTTCCTCATTTTCAATCTGAATAATCACTACAGTTTTTAAAAATAAAAAGTTTAACGCTATAGAATGGATGGTATGGGTTTGTAAGAAAATTATTTCGCGAGGGATGAGCTGCCTAGCCTATCAAGCTATTAAGGCAATTTTTTAAAGACATTTTCTATGAAAAAACCTGCCTTCTTGTTGACTGCTAAACCTAAACCTACCCGCTCCAGAGGGAACTGTCGACATGCAGTATGGAGCGGGTAGGTTTACCATTCTGTATTGGGACAAAGCGGCAGATATTACACCCGTAGCTGTACCCTAGCAGTCAACAAGAAAGAAGGTTTTTTCAGAGAAAATGTCTTTAAAAAATTGCCTTTATAGCCTGATAGGCTGGGCAGCTCATCACTCGCGAAACATACTGCATGTCGACAGTGCCCACTGATAATAAGACACACGTAGAGGAACAAATATACTTATAGTATGAGTCACGTCTGCCAGAAAGAAAGAAAAGAGGTTGTTCCATTGTCCAGGATATACGAGGAGAATTCAATATCAACACTCCATTTATACACAAGCTACAAAACCCGTTGAAAAGTGTTACCATATCATCCAACAATTTAGGATTGTGACTAGAGCTGAACACTGGCACTCAGAAAAAAATATAGAAGATGCTAAATTATAACATCGATACCTATAATATAATACCTACCTGCAGTCACGATTAACCTCATTAAAATTGAATAATAAAACAGAAAACTTCTCATAATATTTTTATTCATTCTCCACTTAACCTAAATTCACAATAGCTTCTCAATGATAAGACCACTAAAGTAAAAGGACCCGAGCTTTTTCATACAAACTATTGTGTATCCCTCTTCAAAAGGCATCGAACGTTATACATTGAACGAAATATTGTGGATAAAGGCAGGTGCGATATGAAAAACCGGCTCGATATCAAAGTGTCCTCGCTTAATGGTGTGTAATTTAAACCAGGTAACGACGCCATTTTTGTATCGAATGTATTACATCATATATGCTTTAAGTTTTACCGTGTTTTTATGACGTGCTTGCCTTGCCTTTTTGTGGCATTTACTTAGAATCAATGTTAATAACTTTCGCAGAACGGATCGTTATGGTTATTAGAGGGAGGTAATGGTTACTTAATACAGTTAAAATGTGGTTCTAATGGCCAGTTTCAAGTAAATGAAATACGTGACCTAAGTGGGCTATTTCACCCTAATGTGCTGTTGGGTAGTATTTTAACCAGCTGTATCAAAAAGGCTAAATGATTTTAAAATCATGCATGGTATGTACAGCCGACAAAGGAGATGCGGTTGCAGTTTTCCATATAAAGTTGCATGTGAAAGTGCAACCGAATCTCTACGGTCAAGGTCAGTCAAGGAATTAAATATGAATCTTTACATGTAAAGATATAGGTTTAATTATTTCCTTGGTCTTATCATGCAGGTAAGTTTGTTTTGGAGAGTTTGTGCTGTCAGTGGGAAGACTAAAGGCATGTCCTGCTTTGTCATCTACCTTGACGGCACAGAAACTCTGTGCTTACAGGGTCGGCACGGCAAGTGCGACTCCTCTAGTGTTACACACGTCCATAGGCCACGGTAACTACTTTCCAACAGGTGGACCGTGTGCTTGTCTGCCACCTAAGTGGTATAAAAAAGAATTTGGAAGGGTTCTATACACCCTTAGGTATATGAATAACATATAAACAAATATTCTACAACATTCTACACAACGCTATCTAGACCCATGGTAAGCATAGTTTAACTAGCTTGTGTTATGGAATCTAGAATGCGGATAAAAGTACTTTTTTTTTAACGTGCGCAAAATCTCCACAGATACCTCCCCATCAGAGCCGGTGGAGGAGGTTATGTCGGACTCGAACCAACTAAAACGCACGCCGCTTGTGGGTCGCTTTGGTTGCCGAAGGTGAGGTTGACAGGCATATCCCTCACACCCCGGCCGACACAGGGCCATCTCTCACGATCTGGCCCTCTCCTCGGGTGTGCGGATAAAAGTACTTAGATACTAGATATGAAACAGTACATTATAATAAATTGTTAGACGTTAACAACATATCGTTTTGGGGTGGTGTCTTGATTTCCAACCAGGCTACTTTTATTGGGCTCCATGTTCAGGAAAGTACATCTGTCAAACTAAAGTGGTTGTAAAACACAGACATAAAAACACTTTTAGTTGTAACTGTCGCCACATATTATGTTTGTCAGCAATGTTCTCATACTCCTGATTTTACTTTTTTGTTGTATTTAAGGTGTAGTAAGTATAAAAAAACTAGATCATTGCAATAAAACCACTTTTACTTTCGGGTTGCTCGCCGCTTTGCCTGTGTGGATGCGAATAAGTAGAATCGACAATTCAACAAGAGATACACTTTTTGTAAATACATATTTTATTATAATGTGGTATCTCTGGTATAATAAGGTAGATGGCTAATATCAAATTTTATTTAATAAATACTTATTATATATATAATAAATGTAGAAGATGACTGTAGAATGTAGAATGTGAAGATGGATGTGCAATTTAATTTGAAAATATTTATTTTTAATCTAACATTGAAAATTTAAAAAAAAACGCTGTGGAGCCATGATCATGACGCCATTCCACATGTAAACAATTAAACGTCATTGAACGGTTACACACAACACTGTTATTTTTACATTCCTGTGCAATACAATGCAATAAATAGCTTTTTTTTTAAGTGCGCAAAGTCCCCTCGGATACCCCCCACCGGAACCGGTGGAAGAGGTTGTGTCGGACTCGAACCGACCAAAACGCACGCCGCCTGTGGGTCGTTTTTTGGTTGCCGAAGGTGAGGTTGACAGGCATATCCCTCGCACCCCGGCCGACCCAGGGCCATCTCTCACGATCTGGCCCTCTCCTCGGGTGTGGGGACTGCAGAGTCCCCTACCTCGTATACTCGTCCCCGGAAACGGGGAGGCGTGTGAGGCACGTCAACGCCGTGGTCTGCTTCTGCCAGGGTGACAGGCGGTTCCACCAGTCACAGTCACCCACCACCCCGGTCGTTCATCGACCTCTGACGCCCGAGTTGCCTTCGTACTGCCCGCGTACGAAGATTGGCTTGCGATCCTTCGTCGCTCTCGCTCACGCTGCCGCTCCCGCCCCCCCTCCTCCTTCACGAGCATTACTTGCTCACAGAAGGAGGCGCCGGCCGCCCACGCAATAAATAGCCTCCCAATATTGGGAGAGGTTTAATCCAGCAGTGGACTGCGATGGGTTAGTTGATTAAAAGAGAAATCTGAGTTTTAGGTTTACTGGTGCGCATGACACAATATTTGTCATAGTAGTAACTTTAAATTGATATACTTGAATATAATTTAAAATTAGTGTAAGGGTAGTGTAAGCGAGCCGTGTGCTTGTCTGCCACCTAAGTAGTATTAAAAAAAGAAAAATAAGTGAAATTTCCTTTTAAAAATGAAAGTTAGACAATGCCAGAGCCAACCATTGACAACTACCGTCTACTATACTACCTAAGAATGAAATGAGATTTTATTACCAACATTATGGGGGAAAATCTTAGTCTGGCAATAAAAAGAGCTATTGCTATTCCTCCTTCACAAAGTTTACAGAATCACGTTATAGAGTAATGTGCAGATTAACATAGATGACAGCGTTTTAGTTACTTAATATATAGTATTACTAAGTTAATGGTTTATTCATAAAATTACTATAATTAAAATACATTTTTAAAGATTTCCTGCCCCCAAAAATATGTATTATAACATAATGTAGGTATGTAATAATATTTTATTTTTCAGTCAAATGAAACGTTTCTTAACCATTTCAGAACTGTTTTAAAAAATGGTCAACTAGCCTATTATGTTTTTAGAACATTCGATTTCAAAACTTACGAAAAGTTAGATACTTATTGCAAAATATACTTTTGTTTGTAACAAATCAAATATCAATGATTCTGAAGGTTTAATAACCACATGATAACATACGTAGGTAGGTTTTGTTCTGAAAGATCATATGGAAAACGTGTTTCGAAAACGTAGTATTACTGAATCACGCCGCAAATTTCTGTTTCCCTTTCTTACGTAGAAGCAAAAAATTATGAGAGCTGCAACTTTATTAGATTACACTATTAACTTTAGTGGTTGGTTTTATGTACTCTTTAAACACCAAAGTTTATTGGTAGGGGCGATATCAACAAGCGCAGGTTCGGCTACAAACAATAAAATACAGGGTTCACGACCCCTCTTTACTGTAGGAGGAAAAATTATGCAATAAATACAAGTCACCCTCAATCGTTTATTGGCACAATCTATGGTAGAGAAAAAGTTCAGTGCTATTACAGCCTGTTTTGATAGTCAGATTTTTTTTATACAACTTAGGTGGCAGACAAGTACACGGCCCACCTGATGGAAAGTGGTTACCGTGACCTATGAACGTGTGCAACACCAGGGGAGTCACACGACAAACACCTGTGCAAACAGAGATTTTCTGTGCATTCAATGGACAATGGACAAACCTTTAGTCTTCCCACTATTTGGAACTTTCTGAAAAAATAAAAACAACACATAAGCAAAACAACCTCCCATCTTCTTCGTCGTCGTACGTCTTTAACCATAACTGTGCATGTCGGTCATCTTTATTTTAAGTATATTCTATTTTATAAGTAATTGTTAGAATTCAATTGAATTTAAACATACAATTAGTTCTACCCACCTTTTTTAATGTGCGCAAAATCTCCACGGATACCTCACCAACGAGGCCAATGGAGAAGGTTATGTCGGACTTGAACCGACTAAAACCCACGCCGACTGCGTGGGCCGCAGATTGCCAGAGGTGAGATTATCTGAGACATAACCCTCGCACCCCGGCCGAGTTGTACCTACCTATCTAATGTTTGCATGTCACGATGGTTGGTAAAATCTGTCTTATGCTCTTTTAAATTGTTTGTAACCTTTGTACTTACCACATTTATTGCAAATAAATAAATATTATTATATTATTATTATTCGAATCTTAGTCATTACACTACTGACGAAAACCGCTTTCTAACAGAAATTAGAGGGTTTGACGTAACAACTAGTAATTTTGCTTAGAATTACTTTTAAAAAAATGGTAATAATATATAATTTGTAACTTTTAAGACTCTCCGGAGGTTGTGATAGTTTGGGTAATTCGCATTGGACACAAATTCGAAAAAATATTGTTTTGGTGCTTCATATTATGGTCAGTTTTTGCTTTTGAGAAATTAATGCAACTGTGCTAAGTAGTCGTTGATAACGATTCACCTTTAATTTTTTCAATGATTACTTTCAAAAGTTCCTTTGCAGGCAATATTCGAACCCACGATCTTTCCCTTACAGGGGGAATGCTCTGACCACTGAGCATCTTTTTCTTTTTTTACTTGCGCAAAATTCTCACGGATACCTCTCCACCGGCGCCGGTGGAAGAGGTTATGTTGGACTCGAACCGACTAAAACGCACGCCGCCTGTGGGTCGTTTTGGTTGCCGAAGGTGAGGTTGACAGGCATATCCCTCGCACCCCGGCGGACCCAGAGCTATAGTATATAGTGCAGCATGTGCAACCCCGTGTCCTCGCTCGCGTCGCAGTGATGGCACTTAGACGTTGGCTCTTTCTCCATCCGACGCAAATACTTCCCGAAGTACCCGTGCTCGGTGATCATCTGCGTCAGACGGTACGAGAGGCTGCCGTGTGGCCTCTCTAGCCACTCCCCCAGACCACTGAGCATCTGGCCTCTGAGCCATCATTGGGTGACGCGCGACGTTAGCATACTAAATTCTTTAAAATTTCATTCAATTATTGAGAAGTTATTATTTTTGACAATAAGTTGTAACTACATATGGAAGGTAAGAGCACTGCTAATAGATAATAGCAATAGTATAATAGTAATATTATCTTATCTTAAAACAAAAAAAAAATTACAACATTATACACAACGCTACCTAGACCCATGATAAGCATAGCTTAACTAGTTTGTGTTATGGAATCTAGTATGCGGATACTTTAATAGTTTTTTTTTGTAAATACATACATATTGTACATAGAAGAGGTGAGGAGGTAGGACATGGCGGTATTTCCGGATGAAGAGGACACAGCGGTATTTCCGCCCAATTGAGCAGTCCGACTGGGGAAGTACCTCCGCCCTACAGAATACCCCTGTTATAATAACTTCGTGTTGTGTTCCCAGCGGTGAGTAGGGTAGCCAGAGCTCACTGGAGAATTTGTGCTGTCAGTGGGATGACTAAAGGCTTGTCCTGCTTTGTCCTCTACACTGACGACACAGAAACTCTGTGCTTACAGGGTTGGCAGCGCGAGTGTGACTTTCTGGTGTTACACACGTCCATAGGTCACAGTAACCACTTTCCTTCAGGTGGGCCGTGCGCTTGTCTGCCACCTAAGTGGTATAAAAAGGAATAGAAACACCCAGACCAATACAAACATACATATTCATGCATAAAAATATTTGCACTGAGCGGGAATCGAACCCGCGTCTCCTGCGTAGCAGTCGATCGTTCTACCGCTACGCCATAGAGACCGTCAATTTATTCACTAGTATTTGTATATTTATTTACAAATATTAATCTAAAACTTTTAAGAATTGATATGGACCAGACCTTAATCCGATTATTATTGTAAAATTATTGTAGAAAATCGTTGGATTTCAGTTGGTTCATGTGCAATTTAATCGCTACGATATGTAAAAGAATATCCATACAGTAAGCCAGCTTTACAAGATTTTTTTTAATAGGTTTTTTGAAGAAATTTATGAGGAAACCCAATTTTCAGTACTAACATTTTTGCTTTTTTAGGAATGACAAATCCAAATTTTATGATTATTTTGTGTATAAATGAGACAACATTAAAAGCTAACAAACACTTGTATTACACTTTTGAAAAAAAGTAATATGAAATTTAACATCAATATGGATAGCATTTAGGAAGTACTGTTTTTAAATAAAATAAATAAAATATATTTTATTTCGAACGCATTGATTCATATTTTGTTAGTAACAATATACTTAGGACTATATTAGTAAACAAATTAAATTACATTTTAAAACTAAACTAATTACTATTTAGAGACCAATTGTACGGCAGACATACATCTACGCGTACAATGGTTCAAAACAGGCGAGTCGTGCCTTTCAGCAAACATTTGCAAAATACTGTTGGATCTGGCCCGAACTCTGCAGAGCAAGGAGGCTGTTTTTTTGCGCCATATTGCAGCGAAATCATTTGTATGACTTTGCGCAAACATACCCGAAGCACTGCAGAAGCGAGGCAATCCCATCAGCATTCTATAGCCATTATTATATGAGACACGTAACTGACTGCGGCTGACGACACGCTGCGTATAGTTGGTCCACAAGCTGCACGTGTAAAATACTTGGCAGTATGTCTTAAACAAGGTGACCCTAACTGGTTCACTACATCGTGCAAACCTGCGGGCCACCATGTTACATCGCACCGCCAGCGCCCTACGTTCCCTCTCGATATCAGCTTGGTCCTTAAGGTCATCAGTAACATAATGCCCGAGGTATTTAAATTGATACACTCGCTTAAGCTCACACTTATTCAATATTATAGGAGGTATTGATTCTGGGCATTTACCACCTCCTGCCTCAAAGACCAAGTACTCGCTTTTTTTTTAACATTATATGCTAACCCATGTTTTGCAGCGTAACACTCACAAGCCCCAAGTAACTCCCTGAGTGCCTTGACAGTTGGGCTCAGCAATGCCATATCATCAGCGTAGCTGATATTGTTAACGCTTATATCGTCAATACGACAGCCGATTTTTTTGTTACTGAGCTCAACAATCAAGTCATCCATATAGACATTGAAGAGCTTTGGAGATGTTATACCCCCCTGCCTTACACCACAGTTCAACGCGAAAGAAACAGAAAGCTTACCGGCCCATTTAACATTATTCACCTGATTGAGGTACCAAAACTGAAAAATACGCACCAATTCAGCTGGCACTTTTCTCTCCTGTAGTTTCTCCCACAATATATCATAAGATACGAGGTCAAAAGCACGGGAAAGGTCCAGAAAACACGCATAAACTGGTGTTTGACGTTGGGTGTAATATTGTACAGTATGTTTCAAGCTTAGTATTGCTGTTTCAGTGGACAACCCAGGTCGAAACCCAAATTGGGCGTCATGTAACCCGAGTAGAGGCTCCAACCTAATATCCAACAGGCTATCTAGCACCTTTGCCATGACGGTAGCCAGTGAAATGGGTCGATAATTACACTTGTCAGTCGCATCACCTGTCTTGTTCTTAATTACTGGTATCACAATAGTTCTCATTAAATCACCTGGAAGGTATGAGTGACACAAGCAAAGTGAATAGAGCATGGCAAGAGCTCTAGGCAAATGAGGCCCGGCGTACCGAAGGTGCTCGATGCTGAGACCATCATGACCAGGAGACTTTCCAGTCGTCATTCTATCAATAACCCCAGCCACATCCTTAGCGGAGAAACGAACTGTATCGGTGTCACGACAAACGCCAGCATCGACCACCCCCAACGAACGGCCAAGAGGTGACTCTAATTTAAAATGCTCCACAAACATATTTGCAATGCTGTCAGGCAGATCAGCACCGCCAACGTTCACAGGAAGGCTAGGTCTGGTATTCAGTTTATTTGTGGCTTTCCAGAATTGTTTAAAGTCCTTACCTTCACGATGTGAGGCGATAATGTCAAGTTTAATTTGCTCTTGGTGGTTTTTGAAGATCGAATTTAATTTATCAAGCGGCCAATAATAACAAAATTTAATACAGAGTTGTAAAATCTTGAAACAAACTTTCAAACAAAATATAAATAATGGAAATAGCTATTAAATTACAGGAATAACGAACTCCTAAATCTGTAAGTAAATTTCGGGAATTTCATAGGTAAAGACCTAATATGACTAAAAAGACATCTGGGAGCAATATAAATAAATAACCGTCAAAAAGTAACATAAACATTCTGATAGCACCTCCAAGGGATAATTACTTTTGATGACTGTAATACTCACCTTTATGATTTATGACCAAAATTAATAGTTTCGGTCAAAAACTTTAAAATATTGGGGCTAATGTGTTTTGTTTTGTATGTCCAAAACTAACAAGTGAATGTTTATTTTTATGAATTTGAAATTGAAACATGCGATACTATATTTACGTTTTGATCGGTAATTTAAATTTTATGACGATAATGCTAGATTTTTTACTTTATCGACATGCTTAATGTTTCTGTATTTATCTACTTAAAGACTATAATAAATATCATATTTATATAAAAACATCACATCATCATTAGAATACAAGCATAATACATCTGAACAACCGACTGGTTCCTGGCAGAGTAGAATTTGGACAACCCCATCTCAACCCATGCGGTATCGTACAAGGCGACTAAGGGATAGGGTTGTTTAAAATCAGACAAATATATACAGTCCAGACTCAGCCTCAACTCAGATGCTTGAGTCAACAATAGTGCCCGAAAGACAGCAATAGGCTCACCCCCTTTTACGTGGGACCGAATTCAATGATTGGTGATATATGGGTAACACCAATGCCTAACCCTCCGGGGATAAAGGCATGATTAAACGTATGTATGTACATCTGAACAATAAACAAGAATTATGAGATAACATCACGTACATTTTTTTAAATACTCCATGAATTACTCTCAGATAAGTTTTACTAGTAGTGCATTCGCAAGGATTTAATTTTCGTGAATAATGTATCAGCATAGTTCACGGACTGCACTGGCCTTTCTATTTAGTTTTACGGCAATTTAAATTCTGATTAAAAGTTTAAATTAAATGCTCTGCCAGGATCATGTAACAGACTGCTTTGACTATAATTTTAATCAATTTTGTTGGAATGTTTGTGTTCAAAATTCTATACTACTTTAAAAAAACTTTATTTACGTTTATTATTTACTATATTTAACGAACTCGAGGAAATAGTTTTTTCTGGTGCAGACATAATATTGGAATGGCTGGTTGAAAAGGTTGCAAGCTGAGCGGAAATATTTCAATGGTAGTTCCTACATAGGACAACACGTGCAGGCCTTAGATGTCACCCTCACACTGTGCAGAATATACGAGCAAGAACCAAGCGGTTTGGAACTCTTTTCTTTGCCGCACCACCAAGACCTGGAATTCATTACCAGCACACGTGTTTCCTTCTTCCTACAGTCCCGGGGCCTTTAAGCCGGGCGTGAAAAAGCATCTGATGAGGCCGCTAAGCTGAGTGCCACCATTGTAACACTTAGTGTCTGTAACGGTGACCCTCTTTCCTGAGACTTTGCCTTTAGCTTACCATCAGGCGAGGTGAGGTCAAGTTGGCGTGTCCTATATATAAAAAAAAAGCAGAAGTCAAAACTTGGCCAATGGAGTAGTAAATTAATATAGGTAATTTTCATTCAGAGGTGTCATCATATAAATTGTTAGAAATAGTGAGTTTCACAATCTGTCACAAGAGGTATTGTTTACGGTGTCACGAGATCAAAGATTTTTTTTATCTAAAAATATTCTACGAAAAATGCGCCTAAGGAAGTTTTCTCTTCAAAAACATGAAAATTATAAAGAAGTTTGGCGTATTTCAATAAAAATGGGCTACTAGGTTTTATTTCGAAGCTAAATTGTTGGTATGAAATTCAAAACGATTTTGTAAAACATTTCTGTACATCGACAACGTTCTTATCCAAAGTGAGTAAACCATACAAAGAAAATGCCAGTGCGGGTAATCCGTAAGAAAACAAAGTTGAATATTTGTTTGTTTAGCTGTCAGTTGTATAAAGAACGAGGCCGAGTATTGCGCTGACAGTACAAATAAAAACAATACTTTTCTATCAGGAATATCAGTTTGAATATAAGCTGTACGAAGGAATACGAACGTTCAATGGGATTAAAGGATGCTAGTCACTCATCGACATAGTGTATTATATATCCAGTTATGAGATAAGAATATAATCTATAAGGATGATAAAACTGATAAAATGGAAATAAAGAATGAATGTATTGTTAGTGTCAAAAATAGATCATTTGGAGGTTCTTAATATTAGTTCTTGAGTACCTAAACTAATTGAATTTGATATAATTTCTTGATGAAAATGGTGGTAAAATATTAGAATAGTTTATATCCTGTACCTGATCAATAATTTCCATTCATTTATCAATTTAATTATAAAATTGCGTAATATAATACTTTACTTTAAGTTTGGACCTGTTGGCTAAGTAAGGTCCTCGACGCCAGATCTAATTATGTACTCCAAAAATTCTTATCCAATCCAACTTCATAATCAAATAGCATAAGTCATAAATCACTAAAAAGGTAATTCTAGATCTGGTGAAATCGATAATAATTAATAGTCTGAACAGTCTGTAGAATGAAATACTCAGAACTAAATAATACAAATTAATTATTTGATTCTGAGTAATTCAATACAGATATCGATAGCAACAGTTCTATACAAAGTATACCATATGAATATTAAATTACACTTCATTAGGTATCACTGTAATACCTGACGGAGTAGGAGTATTAATAACCATATTTTAGAGGCCGAACCCAGTCTAGACGTGCTTATTTGACGCATATTGTACAGGGGTAATTTAAACGTACGATGGATATGCCGATATGAGGGGGGGATGGAAGATATCCGTGGGCATTTTGAGCATGTAAAAAAGAGATAATTTAAACATGTTGTTTCTAATATTACGATGGTAAAGCACCAAGAAGGAGGTAGGACACGGCGGTATATCCGCCCGATTGAGCAGTCCGACTGGGGAAGTACCTCCGCCCTACAGAATACCGCGGTTATAATAACTTCGTGTTGTGTTCCCAGCGGTGAGTAGGGTAGCCAGAGCTCACTGGAGAATTTGTGCCGTCAGTGGGAAGACTAAAGGCTTGTCCTGATTTGTCTTCTACTGACGGCACAGAAACTCTGTACTTACAGGGTTGGCAGCGCGACTGTGACTCCCCTGGTGTTACAGACGTCCATAGGCCACGGTAACTACTTTCCATCATGTGGGCCGTGTGCTTGTCTGCCAACTAAGTGGTATAAAAAAAAAAAAAAACTGTTTTTTTTTCTGTTGAAAAAAACTGATGAAATCGGGATGGTTTCAATTTATTATCAGCGCATAATATAACGGAGTGCGTTTTAATAATTTTAATAATTTATATAATATATATTTTTTATTTTATAATTTTATTATCATTCTTCATCATTCTCTAAGCCTTTTCCTAACTCTGTTGGGGTTGGTTTTCTAGTTTAGTTTCTTTTTAGATTAGTTGAACTTTTAAGGGCTCCAACTACCCCTACTGATACAGATGTTTCTATGGTGACTGGGACCGATGGATTAAAGTGCTCTCCGAGGAACGACCGGGCCAGTGCAAATATCCATATTCATGCAAACAAATATTTGCACTGAGCGGGGATCGAACCTGCGTCTCCTGAGCAGCGACCGCGTTCAATACCGCCACGCCACAGAAAAATAAGGGACTGCTTATATGATTATATATTATACTGCTTATATATATTGTAGGTCAATGTATTCAATATCAAAGTGAAGACATACATACTAGATTGTAACACTCTCTTCGAAAAGTGTCATATGCCAAACAATAACTTAACCAACTAAGGCGGACGGAGTGCGGCAAAGGAGGGTGGGACCAGCTTTCACCTGTGATGCACGCGCGCCATTTATAAACTTCACGAACTTAAAATGACATGCAATACATGAAATTAAAAACAGTCGAAACTGGATTAGTCATAAACCTACGTGACTGAAGTTCGACTCCAATATAGCATTGCATGATGCACATACCATACATGAAACGGTACTTCAGGACTACTTGACTTTTTTTTTTATCATTATTATTCTAAGACGCATTTAAACTATTTTTTAGCTATGAGTTGTATAATAGTTCCTTTGGTTTTAGTTTTATTTGTTTATTATTATTTTGTATATTTTTGAAATCAATGTCTAGCAACAAATCAAAACATAATATTATTAACTAACTGATGTCAGGGGCATGCATGAAATTCAGTTCCCGTTTCCATGACCATCTTTCTTTTTTCTTCTTTTGTTCAAAACCTTCCATGGAACTTACGAACAAACGAAAAAAAAGACGAATAGGTAGAATCGTTGTCGAGATTAACGCTTCGCCACGTCCATTTTTACTTTTAAGTATAACGTGTAAAAACAAAATAATACCCAGCTAATGTAATGTATAATGTAGGTTGACGAACAAAGTACTCAAAATGATTTAACGCCTTGGTTCCTTAGTTCGGACAGTAATACAATTTTAATCAGTAAAACAGATTTGCTTTTAAAACCGTATTATTCATTTTGAGACTTTATAGTCGAGATCATTCTAAAGCTGACTACTATTTACGTTACTAGAAATCAAGTCTAACGTAGTTTTACACATCAGGGGAATAAGATCGAGTGTTACTTATTATTTTCATTCAATGAAACAGTCTCAAAATGATCTTAATACCAACGTTTTAAGATCAAATGAGACTTCTACTTCTTATTCTATTATGACTACCAATATCATTTAAATAAGGAATTATAATTAATTGTATGCTGTCATTAATTAAATTTGTATTAAAACCTATGAATATTTGTACGCTGGAGACAGCAGAATATTATGTACAACCAACTTTGTAACAACTTTTATACAATATTATTACAAATTTAAAAAAAAACAAATCTGTTGTCAAGATCGATCTGATGCTGATTGTATCTATCATATAATTTTCAATACATTAACGTACTTACTCAACTTTTTCTTATCTTTATCACATCTCAACCTCTACACGAACCGAACAAACATTAGCTTATTCGTTCCATTTGTGGAAATGCAACATAAAGGAAACATCAGGAGAGAGGTCTTGCTTGGGGCTTTTAACATTTTTATGGAAGCACGATGGATTGTATGTCGAACTCTTTATTCTGAACTTTGAAATGCACTTACATTCACTTAAATGACATCATTGATATGGTCTGGCTTTTTACGGTGTATGTGAAGCTTTGTGTCGGTTTGTTTTGAGTAAGATAGATAGATAATACTTTATTGTACATCAATAGATTTACAGCAGACACAAGTTTAATTAAAATAGTAATAAATTTAAAAATAAAGCTGTTAAATTTTTTACACAATGAAAGAGTTTATGACATATAAAAATTAAATAGAATAAATTAATGACTGAGTAACAAGTAAAACTAGATAGTAGTAGCGTATAATAAGAAGTAGTCATGGGTATAATAATTATATTGTTGACATCACTGTGTTACTTTGTAGTTACCAAATTCTATGGGATAAGCTCAATCGGTAATGTAGTTGTGATAATAGATAAGACATCGAATACATTTATTACAATACAATATGTCAAAACTACTAATCAAATAACCCGCCCCTGATCGCTCCCGGTGCAAAAGTGCCCATAACACTTGCTGCGTTGCCACGTTGGATGGCAATGGACAGCCTTTGGACCAGGAACGACCCGGAACGAGTGTCACCGGTCGCCTCGATGAGCCTCTGTCCGATTTCTTTAATAAGGCTTTTAGCTTCCTTATTAAATTGTAAAATGACTATTATTTGTATATGATTTTGGGTTTAATGTATCTTACATGAATATATTAAACTTGAAATTTCAGGCAAATCAAAGTAACAAAAATCCTAACATCTAAACATATTCACGAACAATCACATTCTAATATTAGCAAGAAGGGGCACCATAGCATTATGTCTGACATGTATACTGTACAGTATATCTAACAGCCATAACGTACCATAAAACTTAGTTGATATAAGTTCGTATCAGCGGACTGAAAACTGAAAAGTTCAAAACATACTTTTAAACTTTGCATAACTAAATTCTTTTAAAATAAATCCCACTAAATTTATGAACATTCGAATTTCGTTCCAATATTCATGACGAAGAGAAAAAGGTGAGCCATTTTCAACAAACTTTAGCGTACCTAGTTAAGATTCAGGCTAACCGGAGTTCGCATTTTCGATACGAATTCAAAAAAAAAAATTATATAAATCATAACGAGACAAGTTCAAATTTCAATTTACGTCTGTTTAGTTTAATTTCTATTCATACTGTAACTTCAGTAGAGAAGAGAAGGTACATTAAACTTAGATCACTTTTTTGACAGCCATTTTTAAACCGATCGACTTATTTATATTAATGCACAATTATTGTTGCCCCTACTGATGGCATTGTAAACTTATTATTTTTAAAATAAACCAACGTTTTCTTATAAAACTAAACTAAAGTGTTCAAGAGCTCTTAGTAATGGATTCTTCACAATGGTTTTTTTTGGAAGACCTAGCATTCGCCAATATCATTAAGGGCAATTAGGCAATTAAGTAACAAAAAGACTTATATGCATAGTTAAAGAAACAAAATTACCTTCATGGTAATGAGATAATATTATAATGCAAAACATCATACCACAAAGTTCATAGTGGTAATAAAAAAAAAAAAGTAAAAGTACAAAGTTTCTCCATAATTATTACAGCTCTTATGGATGAAACAAACCATGATAATCTACAACAGTTGTAATAACTTTAAAAAATATTTTTCCGTACATAGAAGAGTAGTGGAAGTTTTACGATAAGTCAGACCGAGCAACAGCTAAACTCCTTATTTCAGTTGTTCACGGTTAGTATCGTCTCGATGGCTTTTGTTTAGACATTATGGGAATGTACGAATTGCTGTGAACATGGGTTTTAGTGTCTAATATCTTTAGTGGTTATTTTCTTTTGCTATCGGAAAATACTTTAGCCGCTCGATTACGCTTGTTGTGGTATCACATCTTTTATTATGTGTTTTTGTGATATATTAAGAACAAAAATTTTGGTTGTTAAGTTTTTTTAAATAATAATAACAATTAAAAGAGAAACAGTCATGGTATAGTTAAATACCTATATAGTTAATATATTAAACCTACCTAAATACCTAATAATAATAGATAAATACATAAATAGTTAAATAAACACTCGAAGCGTTGGTAGCTTAGTGGTTAAGGAATCGGTTTTACGATCGAGAGATCCCGGTTTTGAATTCCGGCTATTACACTACCGACGTAAACCCATACCTTACCTAACACAAACAATTTAGCTTAGCTGGAAGGGTTATAATTAATTTCAGGTGACAAAATGCAAGTATCACCACCCCATCTCATCCGAAGGGTGTCGTAAGAGGCGACAAATGGAAATATACGCAAAACATATCACTGCGAGAGAAGGAAAACTCGAAATAAAATCCTGTACCAACCCGTCTGGCCAGCGTGGAAACAGTAGGCCAAAGCCTCCCAATATTAGGAGAGGCCTAGTCCAGCCGTGGACTGCGATGGGCTAGTTTACAGATTTGATTGATTGTACTATTCTTAAAAAATAATTTGTTGTTAGACACACTCAGAATAAAATTCATTCTATTGATATAATTTACTATTCAAACAGCACGTTTCTGTGTATCTCTAAAGAAATTGACTGTAAGTTCAAGTATTTTGCCAACAAATAGCGAGGTTCATCTGTATGCATCATTCCCTACGTGGGATCATTGTGGGATTTACATTACTATGTCATTTAACTCATTGTAAGTCTAAAATATGCAGAGATTTCCTGATTTACAAATGTATGTGTTGGTTCACGGTGGAGTAGAAAAGGGTCACTTCACCTCTTCCTGTGGGTGTTGTAGAAGGTGACTAAGAGATAGGGCTGTTCTCCATCCGATAGTAAACATACAGCCCAGGACTAAGTACCCGCTTGACGACAGTAGGTTCGCCTCCTGTTACGTGGTACTGAAAATTATAGCTGCCGAAGTGTTGATGTCAAAACACTTCTGCCTGCTCCTTCGGGGATTTACAAGAGTGAATGATGTATGTAATGTAATGAGTATTAGTAAAAATATTTATGTTTTTTATACAACTTAGGTGGCAGACAAGCGCACGGCCCACCTGATGGAAAGTGATGGAAAAACTTTGTAAGAACGGAGAGTTTCTGTGTCGTCAGTGCAGAAGTCACAATCAGGACCAGTCTTTAGTCTTCTCACTGACAGTAAAAAAAACTCTGCAGTGAGCTGTGGCTACCCTACTCACTTTTATTTCTATTTATTTATTTTATTAATGTTGTTCTTTTTAAATTTATCTGTTAGTACAAAACTACTGTTAGCTAAATTTGGTAGTGGCTCATGGTTAAAGTAGTTAGTTATGAGTATGTTAGTGCATATAGCAGTCCTCAATACCACTCTTAGGATGGGAGTCGATTCTTGAAACATTAAGAATGTGCGTCGGAGAACACGTTAAGTCGTGGGCTCCAGTTGTCATACGAACATCTGTGACAGCAGTTACGGGTAGTTGAAGCCCTAAAAAGTTCGATATCCAGGCCTTATTACATAAATTCAATATCACCATGGGTTTCGTGGAAGTTATTTCGTTGTTTATTAGGACCTCGCTACTGATGAGGCTAATTGCTGGTCGAATAAAGATAGAATAACAGCACAAACCATCACTAAATGTACTCACGAGAATTATTCTCTATTAGTGACTGTATAAAAGTATTAGTATAAAGAGAATATCATAAAATAATATGGCTTACATAAAGACAACTACAATATAGGGTTCATCAAGAGTGGCATCAGAAGGTTTCTTCGTCGGCAGCGCGAGTGTAACGCCCCTGGTGTTTCATACGTCCATAGGCAACGGTAACCACTTTCCATCAGGTGGGTCGTGTGCTGGTCTGCCACCTAAATGGTATAAATAAAAACAAAAAACTTTTTATTACTCAAATAGAGTTTTACAATAAAAGCAACTATAGTTGCGGCACGCTATGATAGTCGTTTTGATACGACTGGTTTTGCTCGTTTTCTCTCTTATTGGTGCGCTTAATATTGGACAACAAACTGTTAGACAAATAACTATAGAAAAATATGGTGAGACTGGCACAGAAGAAAATAAACTTCATAGACCAAAAAAGAGAAAACGAGCAAAACCAGTCGTGTCAAAACGGCTATCATAGCGCGCCGCAACTACGGGCATTAAGGTGATAGTCAAATAACGAGACATCACATTGCCAATAGTGTTTAAAGTGAAGTTGTTCAAGCAAAGCACTGAAAACTAAGATAGTCAAGTGTTCACAGTAATAACTTAAATTCGTAACGTACAGTTTGCCACTGTACAGAATAAAAAAATACAACCAACAAAAACATGGGATACTCAAATGAGTTTAAAATTTTCCAAGGGCTTTTCCGGAAGGAAATCCCGTGTGAAGGAAAGAAAAAAAAACAATGCACACTAACAGAATGTTTAACCAACCTTATCTATTGTTTTGTTTTGTGTAGAAACATTTCATCATAACAAAATTGTCAAATAAAATTACTTTATATAATTTAATAGTCCAAAAAGTACTAAGTAATAAACATTTCAGTTACAACAGTTTGTAATAATAGAATCGTCTATATTACAACATTTGCAGAAATATTTGATACTTAATACGGTACTTTATTACACGACTAATTACAGTCACAGAGATCTGTGACTTAGTGAGAGAGATCTGTGACTTACACCATAGCTTTAATTTAACATTTTAATTCATATTCTGATATTATCCGCGTGGTTCTCGGCAGAGTAGAATTTGCACAACCCCCATATTTTCCCATGCGGTGTCGTACAAGGCGACTAAAGGATAGGACTGTTTAACATTAGACAGATACATACAGCCAATACTCAACCTCAGATGCATGGTTAATGTCAACAATAGTGCCCGGAATACGGTAATAGACTCACCCCCTATTACATGGGACCGAATACAATGATTAGCGAAATGTGAGTGTTAATTCACCTCTAGCTTACCCTTCGGGGATTAAGGCGTGATTATTTGTATTTGTTGTATTATATCCTGATATTTTTAATGTATCTTAACGTAAAAGTACTGAAAAATAAATATCTTTAATATGTATTTCTGAAACTCTGCGTTATTTTAGTCACCTTTTAACATAAAAGAATGTGGGAACAAAGAAGATTTATAAAATGAGTACGCGGCAGCATTTCGATACAACAAAATTGTTTGTAATATCTTAGAAAATGTAGCCGAATAATCAAAAGTCGTGAACGTGTTTCTCTGTAAATTGATGACGTAGCAATTTTTCTAAAATGGCAACATTTCGCTGAAATAACGCGTAACGATTCTATTTTTTGCTTGCTCTTATTTATTCTAGCAGACTTAATAATATCGAGTTGTGCTGCTAAATGATTTCTTACAATAAGATATTACAGTCCATGTAAGCATGTTTTAATGAGATGAACTTATTTTAATTTTAGAATTTAGCACGTTTCGTGTAATTATGATAATATCAAATACCTTGTTCACCTAGATCAGTCAATTAGTAATTTTATTAAAAGAGTTTCAATATTTTCTTTTCAAATTTTGCTTTACAAATAGTTATTTATCTACTATCTTCAAGCGTATGAATGAATCTATCAATCTTCTTACAACTCTTTTCAATAATCAAATTAGGAGTTAACCAGGCGCAATGTCCTATCGACCGTTAGTTGAATGTACTGAACTACAAATTATCCTCAAACTGCCCTAACTCTAACTTTATAATTATACTTACCTTATTTATGCAGAGAGAGGAGTGCTTACCTGTGTACATCTGACAGTTGAAAGACATATTTCAGTCAAATTATTATCTTGCTTATAATTTACACAATATTCCAGGCAAATTTGAATTAGTTCACGTAGATGGCTTGTCACCTTCTACGAGTGTCTTAAAATGAAAAACCGTTTTTTATCTTCTTAAATAATATTCATTGATGAAATAAATAAATATTATAAACTCTCATAGACGGATCAAGTGTTGTTTTCTGTTAAGATAACAGGATTAGAATCAAAGAATCAATTTCTATTATTCAATTTAAGCACCTAAAGATCAAATTTGAACGTGAATTTTACAATTATGCTAAGAAATATTATAAAAATAATAAGTAATAACAATAAACTGTTAGAAAACGATTCTTTCGCTGGTTTGGTAGGTTAGTTCTGCTGAGAAGATACCAGCAGGAAACTCAGAGAACTATATTAGAACTAGATTTCTTTTTTAAATATGGTTTTGTTTACAATAATTTGTATGTTGTGCGAGCAAGCAAGACACTTAGTTTGATTACGCATTTACATCATCAAGATACCCATCTACTTTACAATAACCTTTATTCATACATACATACATACATAAAATCACGCCTGTCTCCCATAGGGGTAGGCAATTTAATTCGCTTCTATTATAAAATATATCTAATGGCATGTCAATCAAATACTGAGGAATTTTATCAAATATTTTTATACAGCTGCCTACAGATGAATCACCGACTTTGTGAAGCCTGAGTTTTGGTACAACAAGTTATGATGATACAATTATGATGGGGTAATAGACTTGTGGAGTAAGTGTATACTTTTATTGACTTCACAAATAAACTAATCAATGTTCTATTTTTCTTGCCTAAGGACCGTGAAACTATTATATTAGATACTTGTTAATATTTACTACATTATCGTTTAGGACTAGTAGGCAATACTCGTACTTAAACTTGAAAGAAAGAAAGAAAATATGTGTTATTACAAATAAAAAGCCCACGACCTCGTAATCCGACCTTTTCGTTCGATTGATTGGACGACGCGGACTCTTTTATCTTGTTGGTCCGACCAGCTTGTTTATTTGTGGCGAGTGCGAGCTGTTTCGGAGGAGTGCAACCACATACACTGTAACAAGATATTTTTATACATCACACTGGCCATTACTCGCGTCTCTCTCTGCCTGCGTGAATGACGGATATCGCAACCCAACACAGTAACAATAGCAATAGTTTGTGTTTTAGGCATGAAAGCATGTCAGACAGACAGAGCTACCTTCACAAATATTACATTAGTTGTAACCTTTTGTTGTAAACCTTTGAGGGTGCCAGGCCCCTCTTCCCCACTGGGCACTATGGGCACGTGCCCAGGGCCCCGCGATCGAATGGGACCCCCTAGTTCCTGCCAGATTACCAAATGATAACCGATATTTAGGTATTACCGAAAAACATTAATTTTGAAAAATCTGATGATAATGACTTACTACAATACCTACGCTTATTATATTAGCTTTAGTTTGCCGCATGCGGATAGCTATACCTTGTACAACATAGCTTGAACTTTTTGACAGATGGGTCAGTGATGGGAAACAGAAAATATCTATTGGTGTATAAAATGTGTTGGCTAAATATGTGGCTGTATGTATGTTTTAAACTATTCAAACTAAAAAAATTCATTCGTCAATCAATTTTATTGCACTAGACATAAAAACATTGGGTAGGTACCATTCTTTTCAGTTTTTCTATTTAAATTTTACTTCGAAGCAATAAAAACCACTTAAGACTTTCGGAAAATGCTTGAGTCCTTAACAGGTACTCTTATGTTGTGTGTCTATTCTTATGATTATTATCAATTTTTAATATTATTAAAATAAGAAAATATTGTTCGTCGTTGCAAAGTTATATCGATTTCAGATTTGACATCCGTCAAAAAGAAAGATCAAACTAATAAATAAACAGGGTATAAGTACTCCACTCTCTCTCAAAAATGAGTTTTTCCGATATTAGTATATTTAGGTTAATTTAAATACCTATATGTAAGTATAAGAATACAATTAAAAGAAAAATTATTAAATTAAAAAAAGAAGAATTATTTGATGCGGTGTGGTTTATGTCTTTAAGAAACCTATTCGAACGTCATTCGTAATACCAAAGACAAAAAAGGGAAATTCCCGACTCCCGATCGTCGTTTGACTTGACGAACGGGAATTCCCTTCAAGTATTTGTCTGCGATGTTGTGGCGTTTGTTTTGTTTGTAGTTGTTAGTTTGTTACTGACTGTGCTTGAGCTCTGACAAAAAAATAGTATTGTTTGATTAAATCGTCGTTTGTCTGTTTTGTGTTAGCGAATATTTTCGTTATAAAATTAATTAAATACTGAATTATAATATAAAATGTCGAAACGGTCATATCCTAGTGGATCTGAAAAAAGGAAAAAAGCTCTACATCAGAAAGAAGTAATTGAAAAGTTACCAAAATTAACACACATCATATTTTACTACTACTACTGGAGAAACTTCTGTAAGTAGCAATCAACTCATAAATGTTCCACATGATGACTCAGCTCAATTACAAATTGCGGGAATTTCTAAACCTTCATGTTCCAATTTTGAAAAAGAGATTGAATCAGAAAACGACTATTGCTACGACGAAAGTGCAACGACTTCAGTAACTTCACTAAAACCGACAACTCCAACTGTGTCAATTGAACAGCAGTTTTCCAACACAGAAGAATTAATATCGCACGATCCCGCCGATTATTTTCACGAAAAGTTTGTTGAAATAAATGGCAAAATTTTAATTCGTAAGGGACCAGTATATTTTCAAAATAAAGATTCTGACTTTTCCGAGGCATCCAGAACCTACAAAGATGGTAATAAATTAGTGACGAGATATTTCAACAAAGCATTATTTATTCGCAAATTAAAGAACAATGAAAGCGTCGAAAGAAAATGGTTGCTGTATTCGCCTTCCAAATGCTCTGTATTTTGTTTTTCATGCTGCTTATTTAACCCAACTGATGTTAATCTTTGCTCTCGGAATGGATGTAATGATTGGAAGCATATTAATCACATAATTTTAACACATGAAAATAGCCCAGCGCATAAGCAATCTATGATGACTTATCTGGCACGAAGTAAAGCGGTTGGTAGAGTAGATATAGAGTTATTATCTCAACATCAAAAGGAAGTGGATTACTGGAGAAACGTACTTAAACGGATTGTAGCTGTTGTAAAATTTTTGGCATCGAGAGGGCTTCCATTTCGCGGCGACAATGAAATCCTAGGATCTCCAAACAATGGAAATTATTTGGGTTGTGTGGAATTATTGAGTGAATTTGATCCATTTCTTGCAGATCACTTAAAAAAATTTGGGAATCCTGGAAAGGGTAACATTTCTTATTTATCAGCAAATATCTGTAATGAGTTTATTGAAGTAATGGGAAAACAAGTTCTAAAAAAAATTATAAATGAAGTTAAATCAGCAAAATATTTTTCCATAAGCGTTGACAGTACGCCCGATCTGTCTCATATTGACCAGCTAACTTTCATCATTCGATACGTAAAAGACTGTCTTCCTGTTGAAAGGTTTTTGAAATTTATACCTATTAAAGAGCATAAATCTAAGTATTTAGCGGAGACCATCTTAAATTTTTTAGAGATACATGATATTCCCATAAAAGATTGCAGAGGACAAAGCTACGACAATGCTTCAAATATGTCGGGAAAGTATAGTGGTCTACAAACAAGAATCAAGGAAAAATGTGAATTTGCCACCTTTATACCATGTGCAGGACATTCACTAAACTTGGTAGGTGTCCATGCTGCTGGGTGTGTACCGGAGGCATCACAGTGTTTTGAAATAGTTCAGAAAGTGTACAACTTTTTTTCGGGCTCTACCCACAGAATATATTAACAGAACATTTAGGTTCAAAAAAAGTTGTTAAGAGTCTTTCACAAACCAGATGGTCAGCCCGAGCTGATGCAGTAAGTGCTTTGCATGGGGGTTATAAAAGAATATTAGAAGCTTTAATCACCATCGCAAACGATACTGAAAAGGCACGAGAAACAAGAGACGAAGCCCTTAGTCTGTCTAGAAAAATGGGAAATCTAGAATTTATTATACTGACGGAAATCTGGAGCACCATATTGGAAAGAATAGACAAAACAAGTAATTATCTTCAGAAAGAAACAATAACACTGGACGTTGCAACCAATTTGTTGACTTCACTTTATGATTTTATTACTAACCTCAGGGATAAATTTGATAACTTCGAATCATCTGCCAAAGAAAATAACCCAGAATCTGACTACAAAGATCTATCTCAAAGAACAAGACGTAGAAGCTCACGGCTGATTTTTTTTGATGGCTCTGCGCCATCAGTCCAATTGAATGGAAAAGAGCGATTCAACGTAGAAACCTTTCACCCAATAATCGATACCTTGAGTGTTCATCTAAAACAGCGACAAAGTTCATATGAGACCGTCAGTCAACGTTTTAGTTTATTTTTTCACTTAAAAACTCTGAATTCCGAAGAGATACGACAAGGATGCAAAGAATTTTCTCAAATCTATCACGAAGATGTAAATGAAAAAGAGTTAGAAATAGAATGTCAACATTTAAAAGAATACTTAAAAATGTTCAGAGTGAAAATGAAGCATCTAACAGTGTACAGGAAGTATATAATCTATTAAAGCAAAACAAAATTGAAGACACATTTCCTAACGTAGAAATTGCATTGAGAATATTTTTAAGTATGATGGTAACTAACTGCAGCGGAGAACGCTCCTTCTCCAAATTGAAACGAATAAAAAATGAATTAAGAAGTACAATGCTTCAAGAGAGATTAACTAGTTTGTCGCTGATGTCCATAGAATGTGATATTCTCAATACCATAGATTTTGAAGATGTGATTAACGATTTTGCTCATCTTAAATCTAGAAGGGTACCTTTGCAATCAACATAGAATTAATCTAAGGATTTTATGTTAAGCGAGTTACTTTTGTAGATTATTTTTTATATTTCCTATTTTTTTATAGTTAGTAACTAAATAAAAATAAATTTAGAACCTTGTTTGTCTTTCTTTATCTATTGTAACTAAATAGTGTTTTCTCAAGGTCCTAGGGGCCCCATGATCCTAATGTGCCCAGGGCCTCAAATAGTTTAAAGACGGCCCTGGAGGGTGCCGTAAGACGGAGGCGGTTTGATCTAATATAAAAAATACTGTGGAAAAAGTACAAGTGTGTTTTCTATATGTGCATTATATGATTATACATTATATAATTTGTACAAGACATCAAAGTTCGTCTCCTCTTTGCCATAAATTGTAAAGACAAATTGGTTTAAAAAAAGACCTTTGATGTCAAATTTTACTCATATAATTAATGGCGTCGAAGGGACATTTTAATGATAAAGGTAATTGAAGATACGATCTTCGTTAAAGTGACTGATGTTATTTTATTCGGCAACAGTATTTATGTATTCAAATTTAGTAAATTTACCTTTTCCTACAAAAACATAGATACAGGTAAATTTCATTGTAAATATAGGTATTTAAACTGTCATGGTCACTGACATCAGTATCAGAATAAACGGGATATTTACCATGTTTCATTATTTTGAGTGTCCGATATTTCGGCGCTGTTGCAAGCACCATGATATATATATATAAATATATATAAAGCACAAAGATAATGAAACATGGTAAATATCCCGTTTATTCTGATATTCATTGTAAATGTTATTTTTAAACTATCGCAGTGTGAATTCATAATTATACAACGGTTCGGGACTTTTCGGGATTAAATCATGGAATTTAATATTTCTGCCGACGTTTTGGATGCGTTGTAGCACCCGTGGTTACGACTTGACTAGCTTGCATCCGAAACGTCGGCAGAAATAGTAAATTCCATGATTTAATCGCGAAAAGTCCCGACCCGTTGTACAATTATGAATTCATTGTAAATGATAGTATTTCATTAATAAGAATATACGAAATAAGGTACTAAAACCAATTTTCGTAATTGCATTTCAATAAGATTCTTAAGATAACTGGAACTACATATGAAGATGATATTATGGTACAGTAAATATTGAGCAGATCGTTGTTTGTTTTCTGTTTCGAATAGCAAAAATATATTACTCCTCCACTAATCCTACTTTCTACAAATAATATAAACGTGTTAGCAAAAATGGTTGGGATGAATAAAATGATTTGTTAGTTTGTTACTCATTTACGCTCAAACTGCTGAAAGAATCTGACTAAAATCTGCTTCAGGAATATATTATGGCGTGGTAAAACACATAGACTACTACTAGCCTTTTTTTTATACATATACATTAAGGTTTCATGTGCATACAGTACAGACATAATCTCTAATAACCAAATTGATTCTCTGAACCTCACCTTATTTTATCTCTGGACTAGGTCCCCGTGGTTTGTAGGAAAAGAACAATTATAGGAGGTAGGACACGGCGGTATTTCCGCCCAATTGAGCAGTCCGACTGGGGAAGTACCTCCGCCCTACAGAATACCGTGGTTATAATAACTTCGTGTTGTGTTCCCAGCGGTGAGTAGGGTAGCCAGAGCACACTGGAGAATTTGTGCTGTCAGTGGGATGACTAAAGGCTTGTCCTGCTCTGTCGTCTACACTGACGGTACAGAAACTGTGCTCTTACAGGGTCGGCAGCGCGAATGTGGCTTCTCTGGTGTTACACACGCCCATAGGCCACGGTAACCACTTTCCATCTGGTGGGCCGTGTGCTTGTCTGCCACCTAAGTGTTATAAAAAAAATCAATAATTCCTCGCAGACGGAGCAGCGGGTAATAGATAATTTCTATTTTTCATTTATATTAAATGAATTTTTCATAGTGTTTTAGCAATTTGACAACTGCATAATACATTTTTAAAACTAATACTAAGTACACAATACGAAGAAATAAGGAGATAAGTACACACGAGTAATAAAAATCCCCTTGACTCTTGAGTACTCAAAATGATCTTAATACCTACTAATAATCTTATTACCAAACTGTTTTATTGATTTAAATTGAATTTTCGTCGGAAATAAAGGTGTTTTTTTTTTTTTTTTTACGTGCGCAAAATCCCCACGGATACCTCCCCACCGGAGCCGGTGGAGGAGGTTATGTCGGACTCGAACCGACTAAAACGCACGCCGCCTGTGGGTCGTTTTGGTTGCCGAAGGTGAGGTTGACAGGCATATCCCTCGCACCCCGGCCGACCCAGGGCCATCTCTCACGATCTGGCCCTCTTCTCGGGTGTGGGGACTACAGAGTCCCCAACTCGTCCCCGGAAACGGGGAGGCGCGCCACGCGCGCCACCGCCGCGGCCTGCTTCTGCCAGGGTGACAGGCGGCTTCACCTGTCACCCCCAGGCCGGCGCTCATGGGGGGCGGGTGTCGTTCATCGACCTCCGACGCCCGAGTTGCCTTCGTACGCTTACGTACGCGGCAGCTTGTCTTGCGATCCTTCGTCGCTCCCACTGCCGCTCCCGCCCCGCCTCCTCCTTCACGAGCATTACTTACCGGCCGCCCACGCATCCGCGCAGCGAACCATCGCCGCGAGCAAGGTGGAGAGCGTGAGAACCCTCACTCCTAGGGCCGCCACAAGCTCCTGCCTCGGCGTCTCCCACGCCGGACACTCGGTGAGCGTGTGCGGACCTGAGTCCTCGCTCGCGTCGCCGGAAATAAAGGTGTGTACCAAATATTAGGACAATGAGTGAACAGGAAGGGGGGAAAACCAAAGCATTAAAATCATTTTGAGTAATTTGCTAGTCAAGATCGTTCTAATGCTGACCGTATACACACTTGTTCACTACATGTCACGTGCCTTTCATCTTATACGTGTAATTAAATCTTGTTCAACGCTCACAATCGGCTCTCATGTTTCTGAGTATCCGGTACATACTCAAAGAAACAAAAAGGCTCTTGAGCCGGAAGTTCCGTGATAAGGAAACCGGATGCCGATCCCTGACTAACGAACAACTAGTAACAGCCATCCAAAAGTAAGTGAACTCCGCTTAGCGCTTCAACTGCACCATAATGTCCACTTTATTAAGAATTAAGAGAGGGGCGGGAGCTCAAGATAGGATGGTTAGTTCTATCTACATGTTAACACAGTGTAGTCATGGTAAAGTGACGTGAAGGCAAACTTCCTTTGATACTTCAGCCCCGAAGAGTACTCGACTCTCAAATGTAATTATTGGCGAGGAAAATTTTTAGTGCAGTAAAACTATTTATATATAAGTGATAATTGAAAACGGCCATTCGAATAATAATGAACCCTTGTGGGGCGGGGGCATAGAAATCTATCTATGACGGTAATATTATCTGAAACCTTAGCATGGACTTACCTTCTCTCACCTTCTGAGGGGTAGGGAGACGTAGTTTTGAGGATGAGCGCAGTTCTTGATCCTCAAAACGAGCCTGGTGGACTAGCCTTCTCGAGGTTATCCTTCTATTTTTGGTCTAATTCCCTAAGAAATAGTAGCCACGGTACCCTCCGGGTATACCGGCATACCTCCGAGAGAGGTCATGTTTCTGCGTGTTCATCACTGAACAAAAACAGGTGTGGGGATTGTCATGATTGTTGCCCCAGAGTCCTAGATGCCATATCCTAATAGCAGTGATAGTGGCCTCTTGCTTGATGTATATCTCCAGAGGTACTATATAACCTCTATTGCTGTGGTTGGAGTGGTTTGCATGCATCCATAGATTGATGAGTAAGTCAGCCACTTTAGCCTGGCAATCACGGTAGACAACTGTGTTCGAGTTCACCATACCAGAGCCACATAGGCTAGCATGGGCCTAATCACTGCTGTGTATAACCACACAGTTATTATTGGTGAGAGTCTCCATTTATTACCCATCATTCTTTTGTATTCTTAAAAGGCATTTGTTCAGTTTGTTTTGAACGTGTTTGTCTCAGATTAAAACCCCCGTCTATCCTACTTCCTACTAATATCATAAATGGGAAAGTTTATGAAGATGTTCGAGTGTTTGTTATTCTATCACGCTCTAACGGCGGAACTGATCTGGCTGAAATTTGGTACAAGGATACATTATAGTCTGGATCTACTATATCTACTGGTTGTTGGAACGGGATCAAAAATTCCACGCTAGTTACCAATAAAATTACTAAAATTTGGGTTTGTTGTAGTAAATATACCTACAGATTACCGATCATCTGGTGACTGAATGTATTTTTAGATAAAAAATTAGGGACCACATATATTCTTACTTAAGTTAACCGTTTGTGACTTAAAAATAGAGATTACACAGAATAAGACGTTTGATAAAAAAAGTCTGCTTACTCTTTAGTAATATAGTCACAATGGAATTAGGTCTTTGTTACTTACAGTTAAGGTATGTTTTGCTTGAGCCTTCCATTAAGTAGTTTGCATACGGATGCAGTTCATTACACGTAAGTACTGTGTAATGAAAATGGAATCCCTTGAGGAAAGAAAGTGGAAAGTAGCGTAATGAATTTGTAATTACCGAACTGTATTAAGTTAAGGTTTACATTTCCTTGAGGATTTAAAAGCAATCTAGGAATTAAAATAAGTTTTTTGCTTACAATTTATTACATGAGTAGGTACTACTAAATACTTTAACAAGTTCTAGTTATCCCCTAAACGAAGTAGATTTAATTTTTTGGCGTATGTACAGTTTACTAGCCACCTTAAAGATTTTTATCTGCTTCATAATTTAGTTACGTAGGTGTACAGTACCGTAAAAACTATACATGACACAAAATTACGTTATATTTTAATTACAGATCCCAAAATAATATTTTTTTTAAAAAGCTTAAAGTCGTTATGGTGGTACATTGAAAGTAGAAATAAAGTACATTCGAAGTTCTCCAATTTTATATATTTTCAACGTCTGGAAAGTTCTCAAATTTAGATAGTTACACAGTTGCCGTGGTCGAGTTTTAAAATAAATATGAAACCAAAAGTTATATCAAAGTTTCTGCTATTAATAGTAAAAATGTTTTAAATTATATTTACTGATCGATTGACCGTTTATAATAATATCCGAAGAGGGACAAAATAATTGCATAAAAACATTAGAAGTATTGAAGAGGAAATAATCAGAGGGTGAGTTGTAGCCCAACCCGTAGGAAATTACACATGAAAGGCAAACCAAAATGTCTTGCGATTAAATCTGTCTGTACTCGCATTTCTGTCCCATCGAGTCATTTAATTGAGTGGAAATACCGAACGTTTGGGGTCGTGTTCCAATTTATATAAATTCAGAGAACATATGTTTACAAATTGCAGGCTATTTATTTAATATGAGAAAGTTAATCTCTATGTACTGAGATATGTGCAGTCATATAACTTGTTTATTTTGTAACTTGAATAACATCCCGAGAGGTAAAATATATTTTCTTCAATGTTACAGATGAAATGAGGCTAACATTGCCTCAATTTATTCGCAACATTGAAGATAATATTTTATACCACGGTATACTCGTATATCTGTCACCCTTACTCGCACTGACCAACCGTTCTACGGATACGAACAGACACATTTAAGTTGGTTTAACTTACGAGGGATATGCCTGTCAACTTCACCTTCGGCAACCAAAAACGACCCACAGACGCCGTGTGTTTTAGTCGGTTCGAGTCCGGCTCCCACCGGCTCAGGTGGGAGTATCTGTGGAGATTTTTCGCACGTCAAAATAAAAAAGTTGTTTTAGCTTTACGCCAGTTCTATCTTTTATGTTAGCGAATTGTAATGCACAGACGTCACACGTTACGACTGTGATTAAAATTTGTTACTACGCAGCAGTAGTGCCCCTATACACATATTACACGGCTAGCATTTAGCTTTTGTCATTGGCACTTCTCGTAAGAACTGGACATGTGAAACAATATTCTATTTATAAGTACAGAAACCTTCTTGAGAATTCATCTCACCGTATTTGAAGATGACGTAAGTATTTTGTGTTCGAACGTATTAAAACTATAGTGTTTCGTCACATCTACCTTCTTCTGAGACTCGCGGCCATTGTCACTAACATTGTGCTGTTAGGGATCAAACCTCTCCTCACCTAACGAGTCTGTTTCGACTAGAAGGACGTTTAATTCAAACTGCCACCTGCTGGTCCGTGCTCATGTAGGAATACCAGGCTAAATCTGAGCCTTTGCCGCTTTCTCTTTGGACCGTATCATTGCCTCACACAAGAAGGTGACGTAGCAGCATATCACAAACTTTGTTCTTCTGAGATTTAAAAACTCCGTACATATAAATTAATTAATGGCACATAATGCTCCAGGGTTAAAAAGATTTTTAAATGTTTTAGGGTTGAAATCAACTATTAAAGGGTTACTGAAACCTAAACCTGAAACAACCATACGGCGAAAGACGTCATTGTTCAACAAACTCTATTCGAAATCTTGTTAATGAATACATTCACATTTTCAGTTTGTATAAAACGTTAAATTTAAGTACAAATTGAAATTTAGAATTAAATTCGTACTTTTGCCATTGTAAACATCTTGTCTTTTCAAGAACGTACATCAAAGTTTGTTCAAAAACTTTCGGGACATGTTGATGTCAAGATGTATTAGAATTTCGTAATTGGTACAATGGAAGACTTAATTCGTAAGTGTTTGTCCATATGGACTACTTTATATAAGTATAAACACTAGCGAGCACTCGTGACTTCATACGCATGGAGTGAGTTAGACTTTCAAGCAAACTAGCATCGCCAGTTATAACTCCAAAAGGGGGTTGATTTCTAAGGATACATTATTAGTACACCTCCACACCATCTATGGAGCATGCTTTACCTTTTAAATTTCAAGTTTCTCACTTCAAAAACATAGGCGTTTCATACAAACTTCCAACCCCCGTTTATCCCCTAAGGGGCGAAGTTTCATAAATTCTGTTCTTAGCGGATGTCTATATTCAACAGGGAACCTCCTGTCAAATTTCAATATTGTAGGTGTTATAGTTTCAATTGTTGCAGTGAGTAGTATTTCACTTATTATAAAGACTAGCGGCCACAGGCGACTTCGTACGATTGGACCTGTTACTCCCTTAGGGATGAAGTTTAATAAAATTCGTTCTTAGTGAATGTCATTAAATTATTACTCGGGTATAGCATAAGTAGAGACCAGCCCTGGCATACACCTTTCGATGTACAAGCACACGGCTGACCTAATAGGAAATTGTTACCGTGTGAGACACCAGGGGCGTTACACTTGCGCTGCCGACCCTGAAGAAACCGTTTAATGACCCTCTTAAAGAACCCCTTGTTGTAGGAGCTTGGGAAAATCGCAGCAAGAAGTTTTTTCCACAGCTTGAGTGTGAGTGGGAGATTGAAGTACCGAGTGGTGCTTCTACAGTTACGGAGTATTCGTCCAGGCGCGTAGTTAGCAGAAGGTCTAGTATAGAGCTTCTGTGGGTCTCTATTTCTGGTGTTCTAATAATAGAATGCATCAGTTGAGAGAACCTGCAGGTCAGTGCAAAGTCGTGAACAGCCCTTCTAGCAAAATCAGTTCTAGGAGACCTGAGCCACTCCACGTGTTGAGCGTTGAAGTCCCCCAAGAATACTACATAAATGACAACAATAGAGGCCATACAAGAGAGGTAAAGGCACAAACAGATAACAACAATACAGGCAGAGCTTCATACATTACTGCGTAATGTATAACGACTCAAGGCTCAATTTACATAACTAATACCTACTCGTACCTCATAATGAGTATAATCTCATACTTTTCTCCCTCCGTGCTAGTCAGAGATAATAGCCCGCCATCTGCAGCTGTTCTTATATACTTCACGTAATTCCATCGGTTTCAAGTGCTTTGACCGGCTCTTTTTAGGGATCCGTACCTCAAGAGGAAAAAAACGATATTGTTATAGGATCACTTGGTTCTCCGTCTCTCTTGTGAAGGTATCAAGTTGAAATCCATACTAAATATTTAGATTTCAACACCTTGAAGCTGTGAAAATATCAAATTTATAAGTCAATTCAATCAAAAGATGCAGAAGTAATTGTAGCAAATTAATGCAACAAGAAAACTGTGAATCCATCTTTCTTCTTAAGGCAGCTCTACACATTAGCCAACATAGCGGTCACTCATACAATAGCGTCTACATATTGACACTTGTTAGAAGGTCGTTCAATTTGCTCCGCATATTGGTCGTGCGTTTAGTATGCCATTCCCTATTATAGAGCTCTACCAAGCCAAAAACTGTTATTAAAATCCCATAAATTAAAAACGCAGAAATAAAAACAACGTATAACCACCCAAATATTAACTTTAATAAATTCTTTCACACATTGACCCAAATTGTCGCAAACTGAACGAGTTTTCAATTAGTTCCGATGTTTGCAAAAGTACAAAAACTCTTGGTGTATATTTTTGCCAACAAATTCACCACTATGTTATCTAATGTGTAGAGGAAGCATAATTTAGTTCCACCATTCAACCATTACGTTTTTGAAAATAAATAAAATCTGCCTTTTTTATTTTCAGCAAGCACAATGTATTTATTTTGTTTTATTTTCAAATTAGTCTAAATATTTAGGTGTGTGACCAGTATTTAGTTTACAAGTGCTTTTTACGTACAACATTTTCATAGTCTCCAAAAATTAAATATGAATGAGGTACCACTCGATTCAGAATGGCATGTATGCATTTCCTAATATTTAGAAATATCTCTGGAAGTATATTATAGTCGTAACTGTTTTTTATATTTACTTAGTCTGGCCATAAATACTGTTACAATTCAAATAAGAAAGATATTACATTTGAATTTGGAATCTGTCATTTTTATACGATTGTTCATTGTGTTTTCTAATTTTGGCGCCAATACATTGTACAATATTTTGCTATATTAAAATGGACTGGGGTGATAAAGAAAACCGAATTGCTGTGATTGCATTACACAAAGTTGGTATGGAGCCGAATGTAATTTTTAAAACTCTCCATACGCTTGGTATTAGTCAAATGTTTGTGTACCGGGCTATTAATAGGTACAATGAGACCTTCTCTGTTTGTGACAGAAAAAGATCTGGCCGTCCACGTAGTGTTCGTACGAAAAAGGTGGTCAAAGCAGTAAGGGAAGGAATTCGAAGAAATCCTGTCCGAAAGCAAAAGATTTTATCTCGGGAGATGAAGATAGCACCCAGAACCATGTCGCGCATTTTAAAAGATGACTTAGGACTTGCAGCCTATAAGAGACGCACTGGTCATTTTTTAACTGATAATTTAAAAAAGAATAGGGTGGTAAAATCGAAGCAACTACTGAAGCGGTACGCAAACGGAGGTCACAGAAAAAATTTGTTTACGGATGAGAAAATCTTTACAGTTGAGCAACATTTTAACAAACAAAATGACCGTATTTGTGCTCAAAGCTCTAAGGAAGCTTCCCAATTAGTCGACAGAGTGCAACGTGGGCATTATCCGACTTCAGTGATGGTTTGGTGGGGTGTTAGCTATGAAGGAGTGACTGAACTGAGACTGAGAGATTTTTGTGAAAAAGGTATCCAAACATCGGCACAAGTGTATCAAGATAATGGTCTTGAGAAGGTAGTTAAACCCCTTAACAACACCATGTTCAATAACCAAGTATGGTCCTTCCAACAAGACTCAGCGCCAGGTCATAAAGCTCGGTCCACGCAGTCTTGGTTGGAAGTGAACGTTTCGGACTTCATCAGAGCTGAAGACTGGCCGTCGTCTAGTCCCGATCTTAATCCGCTGGATTATGATTTATGGTCAGTTTTAGAGAATATGGCTTGCTCTAAATGCCATGATAATTTGGAGTCCCTAAAACAATCCATAAGATTGGCAGTGAAGAATTTTCCCATGGAAAGAGTGTGTGCTTCTATTGATAACTGGCCTCAACGTTTAAAGGACTGTGTTGCAGCCAATAGAGACCACTTCGAATAAGCTTTTTATATTGTGAATTGTTTTATATTTATGTATTAAACTAACACACTGTAAAAGTAATAAATATTATTTGCAATAAAAAAAAATGTTTTTTCTTCGTAACATTATTTATGGCTAGACTAGGTATATAAAAATAACACTTGCCATAAATTTAGACTGGGAAAATGATGATTGCAGTTAATTTAAACCTTAGGGACAATACAGTTTTCTCTATAAAGTTGTATTTCTCGCCTTATTTTTATAGAAGTTTTCAACATAGATTTCGAAGGTAATCATCAGAATGTATTGATAGATATTTTTATATTTATATATTATTTTTCTATATTTTTTATATATTTCTACTCCATATGCTTGATAAACACCATCGCTACAAGAGCTAACACAATTATAGATAATGTATTTTCCAATTTCGATATTAAATCTGGCAGGTATTTTCCTATTTCAGCCATTACTTATAAATCTGAATCTTTAATATTCTAGTAACCGATTTTCATTTTCGATATGAACTGCTATTAAATTATTCAGGACTTATTTTGGGGAAAATACAAAGTACATACATTTACTCACGCCTTTTTCCCTTCGGGGTAGGCAGAGGCCACAATCCACCATCTGCTTCTAACCTTTTTTTTTTACATGCGCAAAATCCCCACGGATACCCCCCCACCGGAGCCGGTGGAAGAGGTTATGTCGGATTTGAACGGATCAAAACGCACGCCGCCTGTGGGTCGTTTTTGGTTGCCGAAGGTGAGGTTGATAGGCATATCCCTCGCACCCCGGCCAACCCAGGGCCATCTCTAACGATCAGGCCCTCTCCTCGGGGCTGCTTTTATCCTTTTACATGGTTGCACATCCTCTATCAATAAACCTTTTATGTACGCCCACCATTTATTAGTGCTAAAATACTACCTTCAAGTTGTACCAAGTTGAACGGAACCCTCGATGTGCTAGTTCGACTCGTACTTCACCGGTTTTTTATAATACGTAATCGTAATCAATTTGATCAGTGAAAGCTTTGTGCGGTCGAACACGACTTGCCTGCTCAGCTGCTCAGATACCTTATGTACCGTAAAACGGGGCATATAGAAATCAATTGCTGAATAGAAGCAGGTAGTGTGGAACCTCTTAGCCTTAGGCCCTCCTAAAGTCCCTACTTTACCTCACTGTGTGTGTTCTACCGCCTATATAATGGCTTGTGTTCAGATGAATTGTTTGACATGATGACCACAGCTACATTCTATCATCACACCTCTCGCCATAGGCAGGGAATTCATCCTCACACATTGCGACCTGAGACGGTGTGCACTGTGCGGTATTAAAGAAACTTCATCCTACGCACACTCAAGCTGTGGAATGCCCTCCCTGCTGCGTTTTTCCTAAGCGCCTACAATATGGGGTTCTTCAAGAGGGTCATCAGAAGGTTTCTTCATGGTCCACAGCACGACTGTAACACTCCCGGTGTTACAGTCGTCCATAGGTCACGGTAACCTCTTCCCATAAGGTAGGCCGTGTGCTTGTCGGCCACCTAAATGGTCGTTAGATTTTTAAAATAATTTATTTAAGTATCTACCCAGGTTTGTGAGAATTGTGTTCTTTATTACATTGGACTAATCCATAGTTTCACTTGAAAGAATATAACCACAGAATTTAGCTGACTATTTTATTTTTATTCACCCCGTTTTACCAGTTATGTAAAACCTATATGAGTTTGGTAAAATAATTAAGTTGAACAATAATATAAAGGATATCATGTACTAGATGAAGCATAAATATCATGCAAAAGGATACACTGGATAAAACGATGTCTTTGTTCCTTTTTCAAAGAACATTTTATCATTATTCCAAAAAAGCTCTGTCATAGGAGTTTCTGACGAGATTTCGACTTAATCAAACATTTTGATTACATTCAATAGATCTTAGTATTCAAATATCCGAGGAAAGGCAGCCACTCGATATAACGAGTGAAAATGTTTTTTAGAAAGGAAACATCTTTTGTTGTATAAGAAAGAAAATCATTTACAATGTGTACCGGTACTAGCGAAACGACACATAAAATTACAGAATAATGACGATGTCTGAGGGTTTCAATGCTTATTGTGAGTATACAAACCAGTTGTTTTTAAAACAGAAAGATACCAGGAAGTCATGGCGAAATATTAACGTTTTAAAGTTGAAAATATTATTATTTATTCTGTGACGTAGCGGTAGAACGTTCAACTGCTATGAAAGGGGCGCGGGTTCGATTCCTGCTCAGTGCAAACATTTGTATGCATGAACGTATATTTGCATTGGTCTGGGTGTTTCTATGTTTAATATGTAGGTATGTATTTACATAAAAAGTAACTATATATGTTATACTACATGTATATGTTATCCGCATTCTAGATTCCATAACACAATCTGATTAAGCTATGCTTACCATGCGTTGTGTAGAATGTAGTAGAATATTTATTTATTTATTATTTAATTAACTTTGTAATAATGTTAGTGTGATTCTGTGTTAGCATTTTTTTGTTTTAAATCTTAATTGATATAAGGTAATACCTTTTTATCAGGTAGCGGTTTGAATAGTCAAAAATCGTGACACTATTTTTATCTTCACTATAACAGTAAATTTAAACAACTCAGTACAAAACTTTCTTGTTTATTTTTTTTTTTAATTTTAGTGAGCAAAACAGTGTTTTAAAGTAATGAGCCAGCGAGTGCAGACCAAAATCCAAGAACTTATAGTAGGTATGAAATGTTCATTATGGATTATAGGAAATGTCATTTCTTTTTCTAAGTCAGTGAATACAGACACGGATCTTCACAATAAATACGGAAAAGCAATTTTTATGTACTTACTTTGGAAGTAGCGCATAGTAAAAGCTTACCGAGTCTATTGACAGACCACTCTAAGTGAACGTTTAGTCTGTGGTAAGACGCAGGTAGTATATATCTGCAAAACACGCTTTCAATGCGCCCTTTGGGATATTTTCCAACAACTTGTACAGCGTTTTCAATACACAAGCACTTTTGTATTGAAAGCAAAAACATTTCCATCGCCAAAATACTACCCTGAGGTAACATTTATTTGAACGTACCATTTTGTGAACATGTTTTAAGGTATCGTTACCGATTAACTGAGAAATAAACACTGACAAAAATAAATATCATTATGAAATTACATAAAAGGTAAAACAGTACTAGTAATCATATCTATTTATTTTATGAAAAAAGTAAATTCATATTTTGCGATCTGAATATTGCATCCAGTCATGAAAAAATAGTGTGAGTAGGATAATATGAATTCCAATATTTACACGAGGGGAAATGGCTCCGCGCTTGACTTTAATGTAGATGATGGATATGAATTTTAAATTAATTGGATTTCATTTTTATGAATATAATATGAGAGCCGTCTTTTTAATTTACAGCTCGTTATAATTCTACCATAGATAATTTAGATTTTAAATATGAGAACGGTACGGATTGCGCGTTATTAAGGAACCATAATTTGGTAAGTTAATGAGCAATCCGTATATCCAATGAACATACAGTCTTAGTGTATAGTACAAAAGTTCCCACTTATCTATTTAAGTATTGATGAAGGTTTAATGCAGATCGTAGTGGCAACAATCAGACAAACGATACATAACTACATACATTTATAATTGCAATATTACCCGTTAGCCAATAAATTGAGGTATCTTAATATGTCACGTTATTGCCAAATTACTGGTTGGCATGATTATGTATCTAGTTGTTAAGTTGTTAGCAGAAGTAGCTTCATAAAGTGCCAAACAAGATTAGAATGCGAACATCACTGGGCAAATCAAAACAGTGTACGTCACTAACTATTTTCAAGATATTTAGGATTAATTAAGACACTATTCTGAGCACACGTGAAAGACATTTTCTTCTCTTGTTATAAACACTAGTATTACATGACGGTCAAGATAGTATAAATAGTATCATCTCTCGTTTAACACTGAGTTTCAAGCTCAAGTTTAACTTAACGATCTAATCAGAAAGGGTCATCTGCCTCTCTGATTTGCTAAGCACCTTATTTTTGCGAGCTGACCATACACGCAGAAAGACTGTTGTTGTTGACTGTGTGACTGACGATCGTCAGCTGAAGACCCTCCCTAAATGATGCGACAGGCGTATGCCGCGCCAAATTCTGGTGTTTCTATAACAGTGGTAGGTACACAGTGCACCTTGTTCTAAAGATCAATTAAGACGAACATTTCTATGAATACTTACGACACCAACCATTAAATACAGCAGCCTAAACTGCTTCTACGAATCTAAAAAGTCAGAAATATCTACAATTTTTCTTAACGTTACAAAAATAAAATATAATGTCAACTGTATTACTCAACGAAAGCCCTGAAATCATTACAGTAATTGAAATTCTACGAAAGTTGTAATACATGTAAAACCATTCCTGATTACCAATTTCCTTGGGCCAAAGTAATTTGAGTGGATTTAATATTACATATTATAATAGAATCCTGTTTCCCACATCCGCAGGCCAATTGTCTAAATCCCTATTTCTTCTCATCCGTTCCAGTAATTGAGCTTCTAATTAGAAGCTGCGTACCGTGTTTACGTGGATTATTTGCCTTCAATGTTGTGTTTTGTTCGGAGTATTGTTTTAGTATAATGTGTTTGCCATCTCGAAAAAACTTTTTTGGTAAAAATGATTATGTTAAACTATAGCGGGTAGTATTGATGCTTTTCACTATCATGACTTATATAAATTATTCAAAATAACTCACACTAAAACTCACATATTACATTCTACATAAACCACTGACCGTATCAATCAAATAAAGCAATGAAATTGTAAAACTAATTAACATAGGTTTTGACCTTAGGAGAATTAAATTCATCTAAGGTTTTGACTTAGTTTATTTGGTACCTTTATATCGAAAATTGATATCATTTGATAGTCCACTGTGAGTAAGGACAATTGCTATTCCCTATAACTAGCTCAATCAAGTGCACCTATTATAAGACAATTCTACAAAACCGTACCTACTAAGAAATTAAAGTCATAAATTTCTAGTTCTAGTTCCTTGCACTTATAAGAAATTGAAATGAATGAAGTAATAAAAGCTTCTAGAAATGGTAGCGGTAAGCAATAAATTTTCTAAACTCAGTCACAAGGGCGAGGAAAAACTTCTACGCACTTCTCGGTTTTGTAGCCAATAGTTATACAATTTGTAGGTTCTCGAAAAATTATCACGAATAAACTAAAATAACTATCTGTAGCTAAATATACGATAACATTATGATGTGCAGAGTTCTATAAATTTATTGGTTTTAATATATTTACATAACGTAGATGGAAATTATCTATTTTAAAATATAAAAACAATACTTAATATATTTCTACAAACCTGCAGATTCAGGCACCAAACAATGCCTTCCATCGAGAGTGTGCTCAAAAACGGAAAGCTGATATAAGTTCAATCTTATTTTGTAGTTTTGATAAAAGTGAACCTTCTAATCGACAAGTAAATCAAACTAGGGACCTAATGAAAATGTGAACCGCAAATACCATGTACACAATGCATTATCACATATTCACTGTTTATCGACTGAAGACGATGTATTCAATTCGGTAGAGTTGAACTATGGTGGAGTTCTCAGATTTTTTATTTATTTTATTTTTTATACCACTTGGATAGTAGACAAGCACACGGCGCACCTAGAAGAAAAGTGGCTACTGTGGCCTATGGACATGTGCAACATCAGGGAGGTTACACTCGTGACGCCGACCGTGTAAGACCCGCCTAATGCCTTTCTTGAAGAACCCTATATTTTAGTCACTTGGGAAAACTACGGTAGGGAGTTCATTCCACAGCTTAAGATGTAGTAAAATATGACTAAGAGGACTTTTATATTTTTTATAAAGTAAATGGACAAGTGAACCGGGGTCAACCTCGCAGAGCATTCAATAACCCAATTAATAATTAATGTATTATTGGAAAAAGAGCAGGATGGGAAAACTTTAATGAGAGTAGAGTAAGCTAGTCATGTAGTATATAAGAATATTAAGAAGCACATGATGGGCTGTTGCCGCTGCCTACTCGGACTGGAAACAGGCGTAACTAGGTATGTATTTTTTATAACTTTGTTGATAAAATTTTTAAATCTATTGTCAGCAAGGCAGATGAAGACAAAACAGACAGAAGACTGTCAAAATTAGTTTTAAAAATAAGAATATAATAGTTAGTAATGAAATTGCATGGAACTGGAATGAAAAATAAAAACCGGTATAAAATACTAGTGGTATCGATTTAACATCGCAAGAGTTACGCATCACTTGGTGAAAACATTGTTCCCAACGTGTAATGCGATAAGCTGGCCCACGCTGCAGAATTCCCCTCACGTCCCAAAGCACATTTTCACATACATCTCGGTAAACGATAAGGCCAATAACGAGTTACGATACTCGTGACAACAAACAATACACAAGACAAATAGGCGTTTTATTCCGTTTGACAATTTGAGTAACGACAATATACGAATACAATTATTTAAATGGAACCCTTTCTCATTTTGAGTGTGTCGTGGGTATTTTTTGTTGTTGGTTCAGTTGTATCAGTGACATCGAATGGTTAATATCATTTAATATATAAAGCCCACAGTCAAATCTGGTTTGCATTATATTAATGAGTGATAATGTGATATGATGAATGAAAACAGAATGCAATGAGTTGATGCAGTTTCAATTCTCACTTTTTATGTGTGTGTATAATTTATTGCCTCGGCTGCGTAAGATGGAGGCTCTAATAATCTCGTGTTGTGTTCCCGGCGGTGATCAGGCTAGCCAGAGCTCACTAGAGCGTGTCCTGCTTTGCCTTCTACACTGATGGCACAGAATCTCTCTGTGCTTACAGGGTCTGCAGCGCAAGTATGTCTCCCCTGGTGTTGCACTAGTCCCATGGACGAATGCAACGGTGATCGCTTTTGATCGAGTGGGCCGTATGCTTGTTTGACACCAACGTAGTTTAAAAGACGTGATGAGATAGACGAAAGTGAGAGAGAATTTAAATAAGTCAAACATAACATATCGTCATCACAACTTACTGTGATAATGATATACCTAACAAATATTCTATATAGGTAGATGGGAGTGTACCTATTTGAACATGGTATGAATACCATTGTTAGAGGTTCAATAAATCAGTCTTTGGCATATAAACTAGTGTCTAATTCCTCCTCTCTGACCAACATACTTTACTCCTAAACGCGTTTTATTCCTCAGTGTAAATAAGCTAAGTGTACATTCGTGAATCAAACAATTGTTCTCATGAGCTTCCAACTGTTAACAATTTTCAATATCTAAGTCAACAAAATAATTTCTGTCTATTCTCTTATTCTAAAAAGTCCACCATCTTATTACAAGTTTTGTTTAACTTGCTAGTTCAGCATTAATTAGAAGTCTGTCTGTCGGTTTCATTTTTAAGAATTGCTGTTTTAACCTTATTTGCATAGGAAAAAAGGAAAAAGCCTGAGTTGAATGAGAAATTACGCTTCAAGTTAACGAACATTAAAAGAAAATTAAAAACTGACTTGATTATCAATATTGAATGTTATTACTTTTTCATAATATCTAGCGACTGCTGGTTTGGAAACAATTCAAGGTGATTTTAAATGACTAGCTGAGCTGGAACTAGCTAACTACATAAGCGAATACACAAACAACCAGCCATTGATTGAGCGGACCGTTTTTTATAGAGTGAGATACCTCGGCATCAGCAGAGAAAAAGTTGTTTACCAAAATGCAGCCACATTTTGCACTCAAAGCGGGGAAGGCACTTGAATGTAAATAAATAAATGCTGTTTATGGCGATGTTGATGAATAATACAGAAAGAAGAGAAGAAATTATCGGGCTACAATTACCTTACACAAAGAAGGAACTGTAAAACATAATACATAAATGCAATATTTTGTACATCAAATAAAATGAGCAAATGTGAGCAAGCAATATTTGGTGGAGAGCTTAGTTGATTCAGTCCTCCGTAGTAAATTGTGATTGTAACTACTTCGGGGGCATACAGGTGTGATCATATCCAAAGTAACCAACCGACACTCATACATTGTATGCGTTACTATTTACACCGGATTACAGCTATGCCCTAAATTAGGGTATTTTTTTAACCTGTAAAATATTCCCACCGATACCCCTCCCCACCGGAGTCGGTGGGAGAGATTATGTCAAACTCGAACCGACTAAAACGTACGACGTCCGGAGGTCGTCGTTGGTTCAAAGAATCAATCAATCAAAGAATCAATTTCATTTATTCAGTTTAGGCACACAAAGAGCACATATGAACGTCAAAATTTTACAATTGGATATGTCAAGAAATTATTTAAAAATATTAAATAATTTAAAAATAAATCATTGGAAAATGATTCTTTCGCTGGTTCGATAGGTTAGTTCTACTGAGAAGATACCAGCAAGAAACTCAGCGAACTATATTAGAACTAGATTATTTTTTACCGGCGGTGAGGTTGGCAGGCATATACTTTGCATCCCGGCGGACCCAGAGCCTTCTTTCTCGGTCTGACCCTCCACGAGTGCGGGGACCATGGAGTCCCCAGTTGTCCCCTGAAACGGGGTCACGCAGTCGCTCCTGCCCCGCCTCCCCCTTCACAAGCATTACTTGCTCGCAGAACGAGGCGCTGGCCGCCCACGCATCCGTCCAGCGAACTATCGCCGCGAGTAAAGTGGCTAGCGTGAGAGCTCTCACTTCTAGGGCCGGCACATGCTCCCGTCTCGGCTTCTACCACGCAGGTCATTCGGTGAGCGTGTGCAGCTCCGAATTCTCGCTCGCGTCGCAGTGATGGGACTCGGACGTTGGCTCTTACTCCATCCGACACAGATACTGCCAGAACCACCTGTGCTCGGTGATCATCTGCGTCAGACGGTACGAGAAGCTGCCGTGTGGCCTCTCTAGCCACTTCCCTATGATGGGTCTAATCGTCGCTAATACGGCGTGCCCCCTCAATATTATCCTACATAATGTTCTCCTTATAATACTGCTATCAATTCAAATAAGTACTTTTGAACCGAATTTCACAATAAATATACACGTTATTGAACACAACATAACATAAACTCACGCCTATATCCCCGAAGGCAGAGGTGCTAGCACCCACATTTCGCCAACTTATGTTTAGGTCCCAATGTAATAGGTGGCGAGCCTATTGCCTTTAACCGGGCACTTATAAACCTGCGATAAATACACACATAACTTCGAAAAGCATCGAATAGTCGTTGGTGTGTGCCATGGTAAGACCTGGCATCGAACCTGAGACCTCGTCTCAGTAGTCCATTACCCATACCACTAGGCTACCACGTTATTGAAACATTTATAATAATATTTTCTTATCTTGATGTCTTCGTAGATACTATAACACAATGTGTGGTAGTGACCGTGTGTAGTAGCTAACATCCTAACCTTTTAGTATAATGATAAACCAATCATATTATTACCACATAAATATCTTTTTCGGTACTAAATCCAGTTTTCTCGTAATAGCTTTGTAATATTCCACACACCGATATTATTACATTAGCGCGAGCACACAAAAACCACAGTTCGTAGTTTTAATCATGTAATGGCGTCTGCACTGGACACTGCCTTTGTTCAGTTTTTCATCCATCAATTACTAACAAGTGAGCAGAGTAAGTGTTTGATTAAAGTGTTTATGTTAACTAAAATAGCAAAAAATAAATGCAATGCTTTTTTTGGAATACAGGCCTGAGTTTACAGAGATCGTGGGCATGTATGTGCTATAATGTATTGTGGTTATAAGTATTAAAGTATTTTGTGTTATTTAGCCTAGTGGTATTGGTAATTGACTGCTGAGACGAGGTCTCGGGTTGGATCCCAGGTTTTACCATGGCACACACCAATGACGTTTCGATGCTTTTCGAAGTTATGTGTGTATTTATCGCAGGTTTATAAGTGCCCGGTTAATGGCAATAGGCTCGCCACCTATTACATTGGAACCTAAACATAAACAGGTGAAATGTGGGTGCTAGCACCTCTGCCTACCCCTTCGGGAATATAGGCGTGAGTTTATGAGTTTATGTATGTATGTGTTATTTAGTACACCTACATTGGCCAAAGCATAACAGCCACATAATATATAATCCTATTTATAATAACCAGTGGACCTATCATAACATGTTCTTAAGAGGCATGGAGCTATACATCATATATAGGCCCATCCCTCTTTCTTACTCTGGATTACGAATTAAATTATCCTATAAAATTGTAAAACAATGCTCTAACAGTAAATTTACAACCTCTGTGACGTAGTGTTAGAACGTTCGAATGATACGCAGAGGGTGCGGCTTTGATGCCCACTCAGTGCAAATATTTGATTGCGTGTATATGTATGTCTGAGTGTCTTTTCATGAATACATTACAAAAAAAACAAGCATTTTTAGATTCCTTCTTCATAATACAAGTTAGTCAAGTTAAATCTAGATAGTGTGGAATATTGTAGAATTTTGTAGTAAACAAAATATACAACAAAGAGTTTTGTTTTTCATGCAGAAAAATATTTTCACATCAAAGATTAACGAGTCCAAACAGACCTGTCTTATGCAGAAACTTGAAACCTGCCCATTACAGACGTATAACTTCTCATTAATATCTGATAAATTGTTTCCTAGTTCCCATTGTTCTAATAATTGCTGACAGGCAACCGCGGGCAAACAATGCCCGACGATTATTATCACAATACTCGTGAAAATCTCATTATCTCCAGATATCTCACGTTATTCTTCGTCTCCCTTTGTTTATATGCTCGTATCACAAACAAACGGGAATTAAGGATTAATAAGTGAGCGACGACATTTTTATGCTATTTAAAAATATCATTAAATTTTGAAACGGTTTTAATGCAGGTGCATATGAACTCACTCCTAACACAAAAAATATGCTTAGCGTTAGGGGAATTAGTCATATCGATTATTACTAGAACTTTAATGGTCTTTTTTACAAGATGGACACACATAAATTTTTACGTAACATGTCCGGAAATCTATCCGGTTTAGGCAACCGTCGTCAACCAGACTGGCACTTTGTTAGATAAGAGCTTTTTTCCGTAATAAAGAAGCATAATGGAATTAAATATGACCATAATAAAGAGGCATAACGGAATAGCAAAACAACCTTTTTGGCATGGCGGTAATGAACGGGGGCGCTATTTTCATTTTTTTTTAAACCACTTAGGTGGCAGACAATCGCACGGCCCACCTGATGGAAAGTGGTTACGGTGGCCTATAGACGTGTGTAACGCCAGAAAAGCCACACTCGTGCTGCCGACCAGGACAAAGCGTCCTGCTTTGTCTCTAAACTGAAGCCTTTAGTCATCCCACTGACAGCACAAATTCTCCAGTGAGCTCTGGCTACCCTACTCACCGCTGGGAACACAACACGAAGTTATATATATATATATCCGCGGTATTCTGTAGGGCGGAGGTACTTCCCCAGTCGGACTGCTCAATTGGGCGGATATACCACCGTGTCCTACCTCGCTAAAATGCCCAATGGTATTTCGTGCTGTACGATGCACGCTATCCATTCAAAGATGCCAATGTGAATTCCTTATGGATCAATAACTATTTCAGTTTTGTCTTTGTCTTATAGAAGTCTTTAAGTTTCCTATTTGCTTCCTTGCCTGGCACAGAAAATGAAGACAATTTTAAAGGAATTCTCAATTTAATTGACAATTTAGATGAATGTCCTGTCTTGCTTAATTGCGATTAAAGCGAAGCATTTAAGCAATAAAATAAATGGCATCAAGGTGTTAAGGTTTACTGCAAATTTAAAATTAAAATGGCGTTGCTTTACAACCAAATAAATGTCTACTATAAAGTTTATATTAATTTGAATTTGACTTTTCATTCATTTGATTGTATTATTCAAGTCAAGTTACTTTGCTTACGACCGTAGAAATTTATCAAATGCTTTCAAAACCATGCCAGATCAAAGCTAGCTAATTCAACCCTGGTTGTGTACAAAACCCCTTCGAACAAGTCATGCAAAAACGCTTTCAAATCGCCAACTTAGACATGACGAGAGCAATTTCCCTTCTGACATAAAACACAGGAATAGCTGAAGTCTTTTTTTACGCTAAATTGAACTAAAAGGCTTTCAGTGGCAGACAGTGCAGGAAGCGGCCGTCGCCGGACATCCGGTTTTACGTGCTTCAGGACTTTACATGCAGTTTTTTTCTAGTTTCCTCTTATTTATAGCCCTCTATAATATTCCTGGAGTATCCAGCAGGAGTGTTAAGTAAATGAACGGTGGACAGAAGAGGCAGGTAATTGATATTATGTACCGCTTAAAGACTATTATTATTAAGAGTAAAATAATTATGTCGTTTACTTAAAAGATATAGTGGTAGTACGGGAGTGCAATATTTTTTTGGCTTTATTTAATTTAATTCTTTATTGCGCTCAAACAGTACAGAGATCATAAAAAAGGAGATTGAGCTTAACTCAATATGAGTACTCTCCCAGCAAACCTTTGAATGGCAGAGAAGCAGTTTTACACATACAAACATACATACACCTTCGTACATACATACATACATACATACATATTATATGCATATACACATTTTTTTTATATAGAACACGTCAATTAGACTTCGCCTTGCCTGATGGTAAGCTGAAGGCAAGGTCTCAGAAAAGAGGGTCACCATTACTTACACATACCGTGTGACAATGGTGACACTCAGCTTGACGGCCTCATCATATGGACCCGGGACTGTAGGAAGAAGGAAACACGTTAGCTGGTAATGAATTCCAGGTCCAGGTGCGACAGAGGAAAGAGTCACCGAACCGCTTGGTTCTTGATCGGATGTTCTGCACCGTGTGCGGATGACATCTAAGACCTGCACGTGTTGTCCTTTGTAGGAAAGGGGAGGATGGGACTAATTGACAGAGCTCATCAGAACACTCACCATGGTACAGACGGTAAAATACAGCCATGGACGCAACATCTCTACGCATCTGTAAAGGTTAGGGTGTTCGTGACCTCGGGATTCCCAATGATGCGGACCGCACGTCGCTGCAACCTGTCGAGAGCATCTAGTAAGTACTTTGCTGAACCATCCCAGAGATGCGAGCAGTATTCCATACAAGAGCGAATTTGTGTCTTGTATAGAAGACACCGCTGCTCCGGCGTGAAAAATCGTCTCACTCTATTCAGGACTCCGAGTTTTCGTGAGGCTGTTTTGATGATACTTTCGATGTAATTTTTGTTATTCAGGTTGCAGCGAACATCCATACCTAGGATATTGAGATTGTCCTGCAATGGCAGTGGCGTGCTCTGAAAAGTGAAATATAGACTACATTATTGTGATAGGAAACGTTCTCTTGCTCTTCTCTTGAAGTCACCTGCGGGAGAAGAGCAAGGGAACACTCTGGTCATAAAGAGTATTACTACCGCGAATGGTGTGAGGTAGTACAATTTAAATCAATAAAACAGCATGATTTGCTCTTTTTTTTTTACGTGCGTAAAATCCCCCCGGATACCTCTCCACCGGAGCCGGTGAGAGAGGTTATGTCGGACTCGAACCGACTAAAACGCACGCCGCCTGTGGGTCGTTTTGGTTGCCGAAGGTGAGGTTGACAGGCATATCCCTCGCACCCCGGCCGACCCAGGGCCATCTCTCACGATCTGGCCCTCTTCTCGGGTGTGGGGACTACAGAGTCCCCAACTCGTCCCCGGAAACGGGGAGGCGCCCCAGGTGCGCCGCCGCCGCGGCCTGAGCTTGATTTGCTCTTAACACATTAAGATTTTATTGAGATTTTATAGTTTACATCGCTGTGACAGTGACTGTACCTATATAGAGTGGAACGGTAGTTATAGTTGTTGTATAAATCCATATTATATCGCAACATACACACACACACAAACACACACACACACACATATACATATTTACACATGTATACACGGGTGCATTTACGCACGCATTCACGCAATCGAACACCTTATGAGTTTATATTGCAATCAAAATACAAATTTTCAAATTAATAACCTTTGTATTACCAAATTAAACGAACTGTTGAACTAACATAAAACTGAACCGAATGCAAAGTTATAATACCTGAGATAGAGTTTCTAACAAGTTTCAAACGACTGGTATAAGCCAGGCCTGGTGTATGAAAGTTGATAGCGTAATTAAAATGTAGGCAATCCAACTGAGGTGAATGTGCAAACTCATAATAGGGGTACTATATATGTGTACAGATAACCCTAGATTAAGTGATGCTAATAAAATGAAAACTAAATTTAAACAGAGGAAGTAGTTTCCTTAAATACACATAATCATAGCCGTATCCATTAAATAAAACTTGTCCTGTTTTGTCTTTTACATTGACGGCACAGAAACTCTGTGCTTACAGGGTTGGCAGCGCGAGTTCGACGCCCTTGGTGTTGCACACGTCCATAGGTCACGGTAACCACTTTCCACCAGGTGGGCCGTGTGCTTGTCTGCCAACCAAGTGGCATACAAAAAACACAAATATAATATAAAATGTGTAGCTAATTATAAATAGTATAAACATTTTAGTGTTGTGTAAAATGTTGTAGAATATTTATTTTAATTTTTATTTAGTTCAAGAAGTTTATTAACGAGCTATATCCAAGCATGTCATTCATTGGTTGACATTTTCTTTATTCGCTTATCTAAAACATTGATAGGTATTATCAAACAGCGTTGACACAAAATTAACTACTTATTATACGAAAGGTAAGACAAGGAAATATTTCGCGCCCTTTTTTATCTAAGAACGAATGTAAGCCGTAACATCTGTCTTCATACAACAGCTAACGGATCGTTACGCTACATAAAACTAATTTCCCGTGAAGCCCACAAAACGACACATTTCGAGTGAAATATGTTGTCTTGAAATATGTTATCTGTACCTCGATGATCTTAGTCCACAGAATTGTCACAGATGTTATAATTGTTACTTTCTTTTGCCGAAATTACAAAATATACCAAGTTTATTTTTTGTTGGATCTAGTTATCACAAGACGTAATACCATTCAACAAATCATCTTTATTTAATAGTATAATATAATGTTTATACTATACTATTCTGTGATAGCTATACTGTAATCAATATGACCTCACGATAAGAGGGCCAGGGTTCGATTCCTGGGCATTATATCGCTGACTTAAACCCGCTCCTTAAACAAGCAATTTATCTTAGCTGGAGGGGTTTATGAGAATGTGAGTAATTTCCTTATTTAAATTCTTAATTTTAAAAAAACTTCGCTACTAAATACCAATTCCAATCATCACCTCAGCGTGGTTTCCGGTTGCATCCCAGGCTTTTACTTCGATATCCAGGGTCCGATAACTCCTACTCCTCCAGTTGGTTTAGTCAAGTATCAGATTTTCTGGGAGCGATTCTCTTCTGATCCCCCAACATAATCTCTTGGGGTTTCAATCTTGATTCACGTTCTTTTAGAGGTCAAAGTAGCAACACTACATATAGTGATTATATAGTTAGATAGTTAAAAGTATTTTCCGTTCAGATTTATTTACAAGAAACTAGCAGCAAGACCTAATATGACCTATCTACTTTATAAGTTTTCACTAACAGAAGTTAAGCTGTTTGAACCTTCGCTACGAATATGTCTAAACTTTTAAAACTTTTGCTTACAGTATTTTTGGTTTAGACTGCTAATTATAACAAAATATTTGCATTTTTGCAGCAGCACCGATTAATAAAGGCGAACCTGCTCTCCAACAAACTCTTGAATGCTGAGGGTCCCAGGATGAGTACCTTAACATAAAAGTTTCTTAAAAGCAACCGATTTTGGCTTCAGCAAAATGGGCTACTGACCTGGAGTAGCTCCATCAATGTCCAGGGATTGCTGTGATAGGTGCTGTAAACCTGCTTTGTATAAGCCCAAGCTCCACGTATAGAATACTGTGGATCGTTCCAGAAAGTTCTTGAATTATTATAGTCCGTGTGGTGATGGAGAAAGAAAAGAAGTATCACCGCCACATCCAACCGAAGGGTGTCGTTAGAGGCGACCAACGGAAAAAATATGCAGACGATATCACTGCGAGAGAAGGAAAACTGGAAATAAAACCGTCTGGCCAGCGTGTAAGCAGTAGACCTAGAGAAAGCCTCACAACATTGGAAATGGCCAAGTCCAGCAGTGGACTACAATGGGCTAGTTGTTTTTTTTTTGTATAATATGGACAGTCATTTCAATATAAGTATTAAATCCCAGATTCGTACACTAATAACATATCTTTCTTCATTGCCTTTTCCTCATCTAAGATAGTTAACACATGGTGTTTATAAATATATATGCGTTATAGTCGGGTCCGTGTTTTTGGTCGACCAATTAGTATTCTGTTACTGTGTCGTAGATAATTGGATTGTTAGTTCAATTGACGTCCAAATACCGCGTCGTTTAACAATATGTACGAGTAACAATCGTACATGTTATTGAATGCTGTTTTACACGAACGCTGAACTGCAATTGTTGTGTTAGTGTGCAATTGCAGTACAGCGTCCGTTCACACCTTGTTTAAACTGTAATATTTTACTGGCAGTTTGATTAATTTACAGCGGTTGAACAATAATAATTAATTAGTATGAATGCTTAATGAATTATTGTTTTAATGAAGTAAAGGGTTATATATCTATTTATCTATCTATACCAGTGGTAGGCAAACTTTTTTTATGAGGGGCCACAAAATTAAACCAATTTCTGAGGAGGGCTAGATCGAAGAAAACAGGAAAAATGCATTTTGTAAACCGCGATTGTGTTATGATATTTTGATAACCGCGATTGCGGTAGTGTTATGCCGGACTCGAATCGACTAAAACGCATACTGTCTGTGGGCTGTAGGTTGCTCGAGGTAAGATTGGCAGAGATACATCCCACGCACTCTTTCTTTGGGTGTGGGGACCACAACCACGGAGCCCCCATCTTGCACCCGGGTGCGGAGAGGCGCTAATTGCGCTGCCGCCTCGGCCTCTAGGGTGGCAGGTGGCTCCACCCGTCACCCGGATTAAATGCTTTCGCGGGCCGGAGCTGGCCCTCGGGCTGTACTTTGCCCATTACTGATCTAAGTATAAGTAGTATATACTATTATATAATTATAAATTGGAGATGTTTGTTTGCGATGGACGCTTAAACTATTGAACGGATTTCGATGCGGTTTTTTCGTTAGAAAGGTCTTTGTCAGATTTGAAATCTTACGTTATTTTGATTGCAATCGGTTAAGTAGATCCGGAGATAAGAGATCCACGCGGGGATAAAGGCGAGATTATTATGTATGTTTATATAACATTGATGAGAAACATCAAAGGAAGTCTGTTCGTATTCAGTAGAGTTAGCATAATTACTTACAAACAATTTACCAGATCTCACTGAAGACCAACTAAATCAACTTGAGAGACTTCAAAATCTTTGCATAAGATTTATTTTTGGACTTCGCAAATATGATCATATCTCAGAATTTCGTGCAAAGCTCAAGTGGTTACCCATACGCCTTCGCCGGAATGCTCACTTTCATTTCATCCTCTTTCTCCTATCTACCTAAAAGAACGCTTCGAATTCCTTGGAGACTCACACTCTAGAGCCTTGAGATCGTCAGAGAATCTGAGGCTGAGAATGCCAGCGCATTCTACGAGGTTCATGGATAAGTCATTTACTGTCCAAGCTGTACGATTGTGGAATGCCTTACCGGTAACCGTTAGACGTGCGCAATCTCTGCCCGTCTTCAAAAATCTGGTTACAGACTACTATTTGCGGGAATGATGAAAACCATTATCTTTCTTCTCCTCTTTGTATCCTCCTCCTTTATTCATGTCTACGCTGTTTTTGGTATGTTATATGTATGGGTGTGTTAAGTATAAGTATAATATGTAGGTGCCTAGTTGTAGGTACCGTCTCATTATAAATTATGTTTGTGGTAAGTATATACGTAAGTATAGTAAGTATAGTACGTATTATATCTATAACTATATAATAAATCAGAGTATAAATAATAATATAAAATAAATAATATATGTGCACCGAAAGACGCCCACTATATCTATCTATTTATCTAACTCACTCCATCCCATGGTTGCCTGGTAGAGATTGCCTTGTAAAATAAGGCCGCCATTTGTTATGCCACAAAACTGTACCAAATTTTGTTTTTCTGTATCAATTCTCTGTGTACAATAAAGAGATGTATTATTATTATTATTATTTACTACGAAATAAATAAACTTCCAAGGAAAGTGGTTCTTGTAGCAATATTTTTATTTCCCAAACAGTAAAAAAGAATAGAACAAAGTGAAAATTGAACAAACATATCACTTTAATTAGTAAAAAATGTCACTCGTTTTATGTTCAATCAAAATTGTAGTCTTTAAAAAGGTCAAATATAATAACCTCGTGTTGTGTTGCCGGCGGTGAATAGGGTAGCCAGAACTCACTGGAGAGTTTTTGTGATATCAGTGGGTAGACTAAAGGCTTCTATTTCCTGATTATGTCTTCGGCACTGACGGCACAGAAACTCTCCGTTCTTACAGGGTCGGCAGCACGGGTGTGACTCCTCTGGTGTTGCACACGTTCATAGGTCACGGTAACCAATTTCCATCAGGTGGGCCATGAGCTTGTCTGCCACTTAAGTTGTATTAAAAAAAATGTATAACAATTTTAGTTAATCTTGGTGTACGGGACGTTATCCTGTGCATTGACTCCTGTTGTGGAGTATGTGGTTGTTGTAGTTGTTGTGTGGAGACGAAGAAAAGATAGCCGACAGTAAACGAGTAAACGTATATTGTAGTGTTAACGTTAACAGAGTAACTAAGTGGCCGATCTTTCCTTGAGAGTATTCACTTGTAGTCGTGATGATAGTCTCTATAATTGTCTCACCGTTTAATTGTTTGTAGTGGATATAAATAGCATACATTACGAAATAAGTAATGACGCGCGGTACCAGTGCGGCCTGAGTGCAGCGTCAGCAACGCATGTAGGTACAGTCAAGACACAAAACATGCGATGTACAGTCATGAGACTGTACACTTGGTTTGTTTTCATATTAGTAATACTTACGAATTAGAATACTGCACTCACTCTACTTCCTTTGTCCTTGAATAAAATATGGAAATCAATATCTTGGAGTAAATTGTCACATTTATATATGTTTTATATTTTATTCTATAGTGTAAAGAAAATATATCTAAGTTATTTGAACCAACGTTATCTGTTCACGCTAAGCTTATTTGTAAACAACTGTGACGGTGAAAAACGACCTAAAACTTTTGTCTCTCTAAAGAGAATAGTTCGCCTATCTATTGTTTATGTCACTTAAGTGGGAGAGTCTCTATTTCAGGATGCCAGAGTATATAATACAATGATCCAGTAGATACAATAAAATACTACATTTTTGAAATATCACATATTTGTATCTAATAGGGGTAAGTAATTTTCTAAAGACAATAATGTTGCCTTGCTCGATTGCAATCCCAAATATTAGAAAAATCAAACAATATAGACTCAAATGCCACCATAAATACAATTTAAAGAAAAAAAATCCTACTGCATTCAGCACTAAACGTTTAAAAGTTTTTCCGTTGGCAACACCGTTGGCTCAGTAACAAAAGCGGATAAATCGACCGAGAATACCATGCATTGTATTCGTATTAAGTGTGAATAGACGCCATTGCGGGACGACAAAGGCATCTCTGTTTGAGATTCCTCGATGTAGGAAACATAGATAGTGCACACAATGAGACAATGGATAGCATTTTCGAGAAACAGCTCTGAGTGATCTTGTTAGAGTTTGTATCGTTCGCTGAAGTGTTGGTTTTAGTATTGACTGTAAATGGAGTTGAGACTTCTTGGTTTATAGTTTGTATTTGATTCTCGTTAATTGCACATTATAGTTGACATTGTCTAAAGACGGACACTTTCTTTGAAAACAAGGTTTAGTCTTTATTAAATATTAAGAAAGAATAGTTTTATTCTAGCTCTAGCTCTATGATCGTTTGGTCTAAATACACCCTAAGGTAGATTTAGACCAAACGAGCGAATGGTCATTCTACCCCTCTATGTCAAATTCTTTTAGTGTAAACAGTGATAGAACATTCGTTCGTTGTTCTTTCTTTGGAAACAAGGTTTCGTTTTCACTAAAATATTACACAAAATGCTCGTATTCTAGCCCTATGTTCGTTTGGTCTAAATCCACCTTTACGGAAACAAAAATAACCTGTACTTTTTGAAAACAAGATATTACACGGTGCTGTAAAATAATAAGTATATCTTTATATATCACTATTGTTATAATATCTTATACTTGTTACTACTTTATTTATTAATTTTCTATACACATAAAATATATATCTAAATATACCTACTTTAACAAAATAAATACCTTTAAAAAATAATGACCCACCGGCATCGGGTACAGGGACCAACCTACCCGTGGTTAGGACTTCACTTATTATTATTATTATTGTTTTTTTAATTTCGTTCCTTCTATATTATTGATTGACATCTGCGCTACCACTACTAGATACTGTCCAGTCCTACACTACCTACTTTGTCCAAACACCCCAAGGTGAGATCAAGATAAACCACAGTTAAAGATTATAAGGATGGTATATTTCTGTAATACAATTAGGATAACGATTAAAACTAATGAGGTGAATGGGATAAGATTGAGTCGCGCCCGATATGCTATCTGAAAGCGTACTGACTGTTTTTACTTAGGTAATACATAAAATGTTCAATGCATATCGCGCGGTGTCGCAATTTCGCTGACATGATTATTTGTTCGGTGAATGGCTCGAACATACTTAATAAAATGTAGTAATCATTTTTTTTTTTTATACCACTAAGTTGGCATACAAGCACACGGTCCACCTGATGGGAAGCGGTTACCGTGGCCTATGGACGTATGCAACACCAGGGGTGTCACACTCGTGCTGCCGACCATGAAGAAACCTTCTGATGCCCCTCTTGAAGAACCCCATATTGTAGGCGCTTGGGAAAACCGCAGCAGGGAGGTCATTCCACAGCTTGAGTTTGCGTGGGATGAAGTTTCTTTCATACCGCACAGTGCGCACCGGCTCAGGTCGCAATGTGTGGGGATGAATTCCCTGCCTATGGCGAGAGGTGCGATGATAGAATGTAGCTACGGGCATCATGTCAAACAATTCATCTGAGCACAAACCATTGTATAGGCGGTAGAACACACACAGTGAGGCAAAATCCCTTCTAAGGCTAAGAGGTTCCACTCTACCTGCGAGTATGGGATTGTCAACCAGCCTCAATGCCCGTCTTTGCAACGGGTCGAAGGGGTCAAGCTGGTATGCAGGTGCTCCAGCAAAAAGGTGACAGCAGTACTCCATGTGAGGCCGGACCTGTGCTTTATAAAGAAGGAGTTGCTGCCCCGCAGTGAAGTACTGCTTCGCCCTGTTGAGCACTCCGAGTTTTCTTGATGCCAACTTAACCTTGTCCTGCAAATGACTTCGGTATTGAACGTCGCTGGAGATATCGACACCAAGGATCCCGATACTCGAGGAGATGGTAAGCGGTGTGCCCAGGAATTGCGGCGCCACAACGAATGGGGTTTTCTTAGCGGTGAATACACATACTTGTGTCTTAGTGGGGTTGAATTGGACTAGGTTTAGTCGTCCCCAATCGGATACTCCAGAGAGAGTAGTCTCGATTTTAGACACAAGTTGTTCGCGACTCTTCTCCACCTCGGACTGAGGGATATTTGCACGGCCCGTGTAACACGTGTCCCCGGTACTGTCGTCCGCATAACAATGAATGGAGCCATCAGACAGCATGTCATTGATATGCAGCAGAAACAGCGTCGGAGACAACACGGAGCCTTGTGGGACACCAGCGTTTATGTTCATGCGGTCCGAGCAGCTGCCGTCGACGACGGCTTGGATGCTTCTGTTGGACAAAAAGCTGGCGATCCATTCGCAAAGTCCCTCGGGGAGTCCATAGTACGGTAACTTCGCAAGAAGACCTTTGTGCCAGACCCGATCGAAGGCCTTCGCTATATCATGAACTGTCATGAAACAATAATTACATTTTTATTTTTTTATTTTAATTCCTGTAATTATTTCGATATTGCTTCACTTTGTCTGATATTAATCTAAGGCGAAGTTTTAGTAATGAGACAATGAGAACGTGTCGATTAAGATAAAGAAAAAATCAAATCGGTTCAGGCGGTATTCGAACCCGCGATCTTTCCCTTACAGACGAACGCTCTGACCACTAAGCCACAGAACCTTCGCCCGAAACCATCCAAATTCTTCCATACATATATTCGTCTTATTTTCATCGTTAATCGATTTGAATAGTTAGCATACTAAGTGCTTTAAAATTTTATTCAAAAATGAGAACGTGGTTTACCTTAAAAACCTATTATAGGAGTACCTGATTGCGATGTGTATAATAAGCATCCCAATTAAGTAGGTACCCCTGTAGTGTTTATACTTTCCTTTAAAATTTGTACTCATTTTTCAATTAAAGTTAACTGCATTTTATTTGGGCATGACTTTGCCTCGATCAGCTTTATATAGCTTGTTCAAACCGCGTATATATGGGTCGCGAGAAAGTCTGGCGAATTCCCTTTGTTCTTCTAGTCAACTGCTGTCTCTTTCATTACAATGATTGTTGATATCCAAAGTGATGTTTTAGTAAATAATAAATTTTTGCATTGAAGTAAATGTACTTCAAATTAAACAATTTATTTCAATCCTAGAAATCTATTCCAGGATATCAATGTCTGTGTAGTCTATAGAGCGAGAAAAGCACGAGACCCTGGAGGATTTGCAGCTAATGCAACTGGTACTGGGAACTGGGATAGCTCTAACTAGACAAAATCACCCATTCGCAGGCAATGCAAGTGCGGATCAAGTAAAGACTCTCAGAGAATAGTTTTACAGATTTACAAGATCACTTAGAAGTGCTATTAGTGAGTAAGTCTTGAAATCTTAGTTTACACATTTATTGTCATTTATTTCAGTCAAGTTTGGGAACACCATTTTCATTTCCATAGTATCGGATATGGTGGTTCTGGACTGCACCTCAGTTTTTTATCATATAACAGGGATTGACAGACCAAATACATTAAATACAATGATTTAGCAATAAGTTGAAATTTTACAATTAATTTACAACTCTGTATTCTTTAAGTAGTGAAAAAGTATCTGTACAGACCGCCTCGGCGTAAACCACGCCGGACATTCGGTCAGTGTGTGGAGGGGTGTCGTTTTCATCACAGTATTGGCACTCAGGCGTTGGTTGTTTCTGGATCTGACGCAGGTAGCTACCGAAAACAGTCGTGTTCGGTAATCACCTGCGTCAGCGGCTACGAGAGGCCCTTTAAGGGACTCTTTAGACAGCCCTCCATGATGGGTCTTACCGCCAGTTTTACGGTGAGTCCTGCTATGAATACACTCAAAAGAGAATGCATTTACTGAATTGCAGAAAGGACGAGCCCTTCTAGTATTAATGTATCATCTCTCTGGTCATTGAACAGATTGTACCTATAACCTGTTCTGCATACGTAGTGTTGTGACACTCGAGTAGTGAAACAGAATTTATAATAATGCACTACACTTTGGCTGTGACACTTTCCCGTTGGAAGCTTACACTGACGTTGTAAATTGAAATAAATCTATATGAACAGGTTTCATTGCAATTTATTTGATGTTATCATTAACAATGTAACATCTTATCTTTACCGTCGACCTCGTCGTTCCACCACGTCATCTTTGTCGATCGACAGCCTCTGTGGCGTGGCGGTAGTGAACGCGACTGCTACACAGGAGGCGCGGGTTCGATCCCCGCTCAGTGCTAATATTTGTATGCATGAATATGGGTATTTGCATTGGTCTGGGTGTATGTATAATATGTATGTATTTACAAAAAAAAAGTTATTAAGTATGTTTATCCGTATTCTAGATTCCATAACACAAGCTAGTTAAACTATGCTTACCTTGGGTCTAGATAGCGTTATGTAGAATGTTGTAGAATATATCTTTAATCTTTACCGTAAATCTTACAAATGAAATTTCTATAAAAAAAGAACTATACTTATCCTGACGTTTCAAATACATCAGTTAGACGATTCTTGGAAAGGTATTTGAAAATTTTCGTGACTCTATAACCATAAGGAAATGTCCACAGAAGCAATTTAGAATAAACAGTAAAATAACTCAAGAAGTGGATAATAACATTTGGCACTTTACCAAGTAGCAAAACGGTCAATACGCACCACTTAGGTCTCAAGCCATGCTCTACTATATGTCTCAAGACCATGAGACAACTTAAGACATACGAAAATGTTCTCACAGCGAAAGCTTGGAGCTTAGAATACCGATTTTACTTGAAATGTCGAGTTTATTGATAGTGCTAAAGAATATATTATGCATATAAATTTAATTTTCACTTTAGTAGTATAATATCTTTCCATGCTTAAAACTTACTGAATGTCGAATGATTGTTTTTATATCATTATAACATTGTAACACTAATCATTCAAATCAATTAAGGTAGGAAAGCCGTAACACGGATATATAGGTAGATTTGTATGATTACAGGCAAGGTTCAGTAGCTTAGTAGTTAGAACATTCTGTAGGGGAAAGATCGTGATCTCGAACCCCACCTTAACTGATAAAAAAAATCCTATCTTAATCGATACTGAATTTTGATTACAAATGAGATCATAAAATGGTTTAAAAGGTCAACAGGTTTAGTTTCACACCAAACTCAGTCAAATGAAAAATGTAAACAGTGAATGTTAGTAAATAACAATGTTGACTAAGATTTGAACTAATATTTGAATTATTGGAGCTTTGCCGTAGAATAGATAAAATAGTGCTGACGTAACTTTGTGTATTTGCATATCGTAACAGGTGAAAATTTGTTGGAAATATTGTCTATTAAGTGTTATCGTCTATTAATTATTCGGGTAAACGTTTATAGTTGTTATTTGGCATATTTTGGTGTTATGTTGACTGATTTTTATAGATTTGTCATTTGTAGTAAGTCACTCAGTAGCTATAAAGTTGAACTAATCAAGTAAAAGTACCTAATTTATGTAAAAGAGGGTACTAACAATATATTACAGAAGCCGCACATTGTCGTTTTAAAGTTTGATCCCTCATCCAAAATTCAAATTACGAATATATTTCAGCATTTTGATGTTAATGAAGCTGCGAGAGCGGCTTAAGTCTCAAAATCATAATCTACTGCAATATGAGTGGGAACGTTTCAATAATATTTAAATTTATGTGAAAACTGTGGTCGTTATTTCTGCTTAATATGTATTTGTATTCTAATATAAATTATGTATCGGAATAAATTAGGTATCCTTGAACTAAATTAAGTGCTAGTTTAATCCGTAGTATTAATATAACGTGTACGAGTATAGTACATAATAGTTAGGCAGCATAATAATGGACTGATGAGATGAGGTCTCGGGTTCGATCCCAGGTTTTACCATGGCACACACTAATGACTTTTCGATACTTTTCCAAATTATGTGTGTATTTATCGCAAATTTATAAGTACCCGGTTAATGGCAATAGGCTCGCCACCTATTACATTGGGACCTAAACATAAACTGGCGAAATGTGGGTGCTAGCACTTCTGCCTACCCCTTCGGGGATATAGACGTGAGCTTATGTTATGTTTTAGTTAGGTTAGGTCTTCTTTTTTTTACGTGCGCAAAATCCCCACGGATACCTCCCCACCGGAGCCGGTGGAGGAGGTTATGTCGGACTCGAACCGACTAAAACGCACGCCGCCTGTGGGTCGCTTTGGTTGCCGAAGGTGAGATTGACAGGCATATCCCTCGCACCCCGGCCGACCCAGGGCCATCTCTCACGATCTGGCCCTCTTCTCGGGTGTGGGGACTACAGAGTCCCCAACTCGTCCCCGGAAACGGGGAGGCGTGCCAGGCGCGTCACCGCCGCGGCCTGCTTCTGCCAGGGGTTAGGTTAGGTCTTTGTGGCGTAGCGATAGTGAACGCGGCTGCTACGCAGGAGGCACGGGATCGATCCCTGCCCAGTGCAAATATTTGTATGCATGAATATGGGTATTTGCATTTGTCTGGTCGTGCCTCAGAGAGCACGTTAAGCCGTCGGCCCTGGTTGGAACCCTAAAAATCCAACAACTGGTATAACAGCAATGCTTCGGTATCGTTGTAGAGGTCAGATGGCAATCGCTTTATGGAAAATATCGAAGTTCAGCCGAATTCGAAATTAGAGTGGTATAGCGGACCCCAGATTTATAACCTTGGAATCTGGGGTCCGCTTTACTAGAACTACTAGATGCTGTACTAGACGCTGTACTAGATGCGATTAGAATTAACGCTAAGATGAAGAGAAAGTTGAAGTAGAAAAGTAGAAAATATATAATATGAATAGTTTAAAATCTGGGTGTCGTAGAAGGCTACTAAGGGATAGAACTGCGCTCCATTTGACAATAAACATACATGCCATGACAAAATGCCCACTTGACGGCAATAGGCTCGCCTCGTTTTACGTGAGCGCCACCGATATCTCTCAGGCACTTGATACTTGATACTTCTCAATATCAATTCTGAAAGTAAATTAGTATGATAGTACAAGTACTTTTTTCAAATCATAGCTCCTATTACCATATTGTTCTTTATAAATTATCGACAGTTAAAACATGAACAAACAACAATGCAGTACTTTCGTATTAAAATCTCGTAATCACGGAAAGAGGAGGCATGCACCGTTTTTTAATTACAAACGCTTTAGCACACGCTTCGCACTCAGCGGCTGCAGTGGGTAAATTAAAAAAAAATACTAAAACTGTACTAAGACTTAATTTACTAAAAATGTGTTAAAAATATTTTTACATGACAACGCCAGTGACTTCAACTTAATTTTTATATTAAATTTAAATTTTAAAAACTAAGTAGGTATTAGGATCATTCTCTCTATTACGAATAGATAGATTTACATACAAAATAAATAGTCTACTAAGTAGTTTATTTGTATATGTATAGTTAGCACATATGTTCATAGCGGTAGTTTATTTGCTATTTAATCACGCTTTAATGGTTGAACGGATCTAGGCGAAATTTGGTACAAGGATAGCTATTAATGACACATAAGCTACTTTTTATCCCGGGAATAGGTTTCCATGGGCTGCGGGAACGGGATCAAAATACAATGTGGGCGAAGCCGAGGGCAACAGCTAGTAAAGTATAAAAAATGTAATCCTTTAGGGAACATAGATCATCATGGAATAGTGATACATAGTGATTACATTTTATATTTTTTCGATAGATAATCCAAGACTGTTTTCTTCCTGGATTTCCACTGTCATGTATCATCTCTTTTCGTACGTATCATCTTGCCTCATAAATTCAGTCTGTAAGTTTTAGCGACTATAAAATAAATTGAGCGTATTGAAAACTACGAACTTTTCTAGCTGTATTTCAGTAGCAGCCATTAGGAGATTAAAACACAGGCATACCTGTAATACGCTGCGATGCGACCGCAACTCCACTACGTGTCTGTATCCTGGCGTAAAGTATGAATACCCTCGATTGTACCAAGTGCAGTCGAGGATGTAATTTAGTTAATTTGCGGAAATATATTTCGTTCTAAATAACGGCTTTGCGGCTCCATAAAGACTTAAAATTTCTTATTAGTGTTCGTGTTTCCTTCTTTCTACATACATACATACATATAATCACGCCTTTATCCCTAGAGGGTTAGGACACGGCGGTATTTCCGCCCGATTGAGCAGTCCGACTGGGGTAGTACCTCCGCCCTACAGAATACAGCGGCTATAATAACTTCGTGTTGTGTTCCCAGCGGTGAGTAGGGTAGCCAGAGCTTACTGGAGAATTTGTGCTGTCAGTGGGAAGACTAAGGGCTTGTCCTGCTTTGTCTTCTACTGACGGCACATAAACTCTGTACTTACAGGGTTGGCAGCGCGATTGTGACTCCTCTGGTGTTACAGACGTCCATAGGTCACGGTAACCACTTTCCATCAGGTGAGCCGTGTGCTTGTCTGCCAACTAAGTGGTATAAAAAAAAGAAACTAAGTTGTATAGGCATTGGTAAATTTACACCCACTTTTCACCAATCATTGATTTCGGTACCACGTAATAGGGAGTGAGCCTATTGCCGTCTTTCGAGCACTATTGATGACTCAAGACATGCATCTGAGGCTAAGTCTGGGCTGGATCTATCTGTCTGATGTTAAACAGCCCTATCCCTTAGTCACCTTGTACGACACCGCATGGAAAGAGATGGGGTGGTTCAAATTCTACTGTGCCGGGAACCACGCGGGTCTTTCTAGTTCCGCGTAATTAACGCATGGTGTGTAAAAGCATCTTATGAAACTGTTAAGCTTTCGATCACCATTGTAGCATTATCGGTTTCTATAATGGTGACCTTTTTTATCGAGCAGAAATTCCGTCCCCGCCGGAGACGGCGGAGTTGGTTATAGCGGACTTGAACGACTAAAATCGCACACCGATTTAGGTCATCAATTGCTGATTAGATTGATCCCGATTCCTGAAATATTGCCTTTACTGACGTGACCTAAAAAAATGTAGTTGTTGTTTAAATGGCAATGGGTAATTTAAAATTAGTGCAAAGAGTATTCATCAGACAACACACTTGCATTGTGGCACCGAGAGGCGATAGTTTTGGACGTGTCTGGGAGCAACGCCGAGATAATTATGATATTTTTTTATACAGAATGCAAAGACCTCAGGAAAGAAAGTCATTATTACAGACACCATCGATGTAATGATGGTAGTCCTCAACTTGACGGCCACGTCACACCTCGCTTGAAGGATTCGTAACTGTAAGAAGAAGAAAACACGCACGATAAATGAATTTAAAAATGTGTTTAAGGTTTTTTTTAATTGTAATGCAGATAAATGTATGCAGACATGTTATAGATGAGTCTATTACTGCCGGTAGTTATATTCATTACACTAAAACGGTAGTTCCAAATAGGATCTGATTTAACAGCTATAATTTAACCACACCACCACAAATTGTGTCGTAAATGAAATAACTTCATTTATATGCAATAAAGCTGAATATAATGGCGCTTTGTTAACAGATGGTGGAAACAGTGTTACAAGTAAAGGGGAGACCACTCATGAATATATAAATCGATCTTAGAACGCTCACGTCACATCCACTATCGTCTGTGTTAAGAGCAGTTTTGAAGAGTGGAAAATTTCCGCGAATAGAATATTACAGTTTATTTATATGGAAACTGAAGAAAGTAATAAAAATTGCCAAAGTATCAGGTACCTTATTATGAATTAGGGACATGATACTTTGGAGAGATTGTTCGCTAGTAATAAACATTTATATTCTAATGTAAAAATAAAACTGTGTATTTATCGCAGGTTTATAAGTGGTTAATGGCAATAGGCTCGCCACCTCGCCTACTACATTGGGACCTAAACATAAACTGGCGAAATGTAGATGCTAGCACCTCTGCCTACCTCTTCGGGGATATAGGCGTGAGTTTATGTTATATTATGGAAAAAAGAAAACTGCTCACATTTAAATCTATACTCATTAAAATATTACTCATTAAAATGGGACTGAGTGATTAAAGATGTCCCATTTTTAGTCTCGGCTGCTGATAAAGTAGCCGAAAGCGAGTTAAATATAAATAATACCAAAAAGGAATGGCAGCGCGAGTGCGAATTCCTTCCTTGGTGTTGATCATGTCCATAGGCCACGGTAACCACTTTCCATCAGGTGGGCCGTGTGCTTGTCTGTCAACTAATTTTGTTTAATTTTATTTATGCCTCTAATATAATAATTAGTACCTACGTTGTCAGAGGAACATACTTTCATCAAGAACGAAGTATCTACTATTCTTAAAGCTGAGAAAATTAACTTTTAGATGCTTCAAGATTTCATGTTTCATCTTGAACATAACCACGAACTAAACCTACTTATAAATAAAGGTAATATTATAAATTCATTTTTTTATTTAGTTGCATTTCCCGTTGGGATTTATTTTATTTAATCACAATGTATTACGATCAACGTGGAACATGGAACAAGACACACCAATTTGTGTAAAAGCCTGGACCTTTTCGTTATCTTTTTTTTTAGGAATCTCTGTAAACTTAGAAAATAACATATAAATTCTACCATTTCATTCATTACAAGTATTACTCAGGCTTTGACATTTTCTGTAAGTTTTGTTGGCATTGCGTTTATATTCCCCTCATTTTACTATTACAGAAAAAATAAATTAATTCAAACAATTCTAATTATAATCACCTATATAATTGAAAATTAAAACTAAAACTATTATTAGATAGCTACTAAAATATACTAAAATAAAAATTACATACAAAATGCTTCATGAAATTCCTATAAAAGAAATACCTTTATTAGATAAATACTATGTTATTATTAATAACTCAGGCATATCCATAACCGTATAACGTTTCATGATATATAATAATGTTAACGAGAATTAACGCGGTCACGGTATATGTAGGTACATACATAACTTTGGTTTACCTGACGTTTCGATCAGGTTACACCGTTTCCGTTAGGTTTATTGTAAACGCTCTTTATGGTAAGAAAAATGATAATGCTGGATCAGTATATTAGCCCTAGTATTTTCTATGGTGTAGTCAACCTACAGCACCCATCCGAAGAGCACCAGTCTGAAAAGCATCCAGCCTTGTCCACGAAAAGGTTTTTTGTTTTTGATGTGCTATTATTTTATGGTACAGCTGGGCGCTCTAAGTGGACTACACCATTTTTATTAGTGTGAATAAATAATGTCAGTGGTCAGTTATTTTTAATCTTTCACCAGGGTAACCCTAGTTTCTAGTTGTGGTAGTACCAAGAATAGTACTGCAACAGTTTAAACCAAAGAACATCAAAGCCCTATCGATTGCGCCGGCCTGGGGGTGACAGGTGGATTCGCCTGTCACCCTAGCAGAAGCAGGCCGCGGCGGCGGCGCGCCTGGCGCGCCACCCCGTTTACCGGGAATGAGTTGGGGACTCTGTAGTCCCCACACACCCGAGAAGAGGGCCAGATCGTTAGAGATGGCCCTGGGTCGGCCGGGGTGCGAGGGATATGCCTGTCAACCTCACGAAGCGACCCGCAGGCGGCGTGCGTTTTAGTCGGTTCGAGTCCGACATAACCTCTCCCTCCGGCTCCGGTGGGGAGGTATCCGTGGGGATTTTGCGCACGTAAAAAAAAAAGCCCTATCGATTTGCCAGGCTAAACTTGAATACTGATTCTTAAGGATTTCAGAACCCAGGTGGACCTCACTCCTTTTCTACCCCAGCAGTGTAATTATAGGTTATATTACTATTAGTTAGGGAGTGCTAGGCCTGTGAAAAATGTTCAACAGAGTTCCTAAAAGCAGTGGAAATTGAACAAGAAGACCAGTAATCTCTCGACCCCGAGGAAAAAACACTTAGTACCAAAGAGCGTTTGTGGAATCTTCAAACCAGCATACATACGCTGGCCCACTGGCAGCCCTATAGCCTGTCACTTAAATAGAAGTATACTGAGACGCTTTTCGCATAAAGTAAATTCAACAGACATAAAAAGCTTTATGTTCATTTAGAGGGCTGAAAAGAAAAACTACTTGCAATCAATAACCATTAATAACAACCAGGCTGGCAAGTGACAGAGGTTTTCCATTATGCTCCATTCTGAGCCAACTAGTTGTGCCCTAAAGTTATTACTGAATAACATTCAAGTTACTTTTTTAAGAACAGTGATAGATCTGAGATTTATTTGTTTTTTATTTCCGCTAACCAGTGAATTATATTAGGATATTCTTGGAATGACAATGAAACGTTTAGTCGAACACCATTTATTGAGCTTCAAAGTTGTTACATGTGAGTACCCTACTTATTTTAATATCAGAATACATTATAACCAGCAAAAATTGTACAGTGTAACTGGAAATAAAACTCTAAAATTTTTGTCATTTGCATTTGAGATGATAGAATAAATATTCGCCAAAAATACAAAAACACAAGATTTGAGTATAATTTGGACTAATGTTATAACTTCTTCACTTAAGCATAATATAGGAAAGCAATTAGTAATGGAGTATTGGACTGGAACCTGCTAACGACCAATACCAACTAGTTATTTATACTACCTATCAGTTTAATGCTTCACGCGACTGACGAACTTAAAGATCAACTAGTAAGTTATGTAATACGGATAGTACAAATTTCGTATAATAATAAGCAAATTAGATTGACGGACAAAATTCTGGCGTTGGTAGTAGTAGTTGGTCGTAGTTTTCGTATAAATAGTATTTGTAAACCCGGAACAAAACATAACAAGTGTTGAATATACGGAGCATTAGAATTAGTGTTCTACGAAGGGTCTACGGTGCTACGAAAGTACAGTGCTACGGTTCTATATTGGTTTTAACTAATATTCGTCGATTTTGTTACAATTTAAGAAATAAATTCTACTCATTACATTTTCAGGCTCGCTATCGCTAAGAGCAATGTGTCAGAAAATGAGAATGTTAGGGATTAGGCCCCAGTGTCAATCAGTGGTTGCTTTGGTAATCTTGCTTCGTAATTGTACCATAAATCCAATTACCATGTGATTCAGGATCAATCAGACCCTGACATTAATACATTTGATATCCTGACTAGCTAGAAATCAAGTATATTTTCAATATAAAGCTACTGACAACTCAAAGCGTTATTATAATATATTTTCATACTGGTTCAGCACTCACGTAGGTTTCTGATCCTTCTGATGGTAGGATCTGATATTAACAGAAAGGTCCGTTTCTTACTCTGGAACCACAGTACCGTGATATGTCAATAATTATTGCCACAACTTTAGCAACGCCTAGGTGTAACCAAGATTTGTGGCCATTATTTTACTATGCCAATCAATATACGAGTAGCAGACGATATACAGATTGATATGATACCTAAACTTGGACGATGAACACAAAATGGCGGTTATAATGGAGAATACGCAGAATAAAAAATTGAGCTTTAAATTAAAGAAAAAACATGTTTACAGATTGGTGAAGATAGGTTAAGAAATGCGCCCTCTAGACTGGAATTGACAAACAGGCTGGCATAGATACGGTCAAAAGCAAAATCGGTCACCTTGCCGATACGGAGACTCATGCTAGCACGGTCAAACAGCACAGATCAAAAATCTAAACATTTAAAAAAGACGCAGGTTATGCAGGACTCGAACCGACTAAAACGCACGGCGCCTATGGGTCTTTGTTGGTTGCCGGAATTTGAGGTTGACGGGCATATCCCTCACACCCCAGCTGACCCATACTCGGGTGTAGGGACAACGGCGTCCCCATCTCATCCCGGAAACGTGGTCTGCTTCTGCCAGGGGGACAGGTGGTTCCACCCACCACCCCTCATGGGGGGCGAAGGTCATTCAGTGACCAACGCTCGAGTTGCCTCAGTATGCGGGCAGCGTGGTTTGCGATTCTCCTTCGCTCCCGCTGCCATTCCCGACCTGCCTCCTTCGCGAGCGATTACCAGCTCGCAGAAGGAGGCACCGGACGCCCACACATCCGTACAGCGCCGATTTACATTCTCAGGTTGCGGTAAGAGTGCCTGGAGCTTGCTGTACACAAAATGGACGATCAGCCGCAATCTTGATTAGATTTTATGAATGAATTTCGTAGGTATTTCAGCTCTGTATGATATATACTGTTAGGTAATTTACTGCCATAATCATTGCAGTAAAAGCCCGGTAGATGGTAAGGTAGTGTGGTACCAGAATTAGAACAACACATAGAATTTCAGAAAGTCAGTAGATTGTATTTGAAAAAAAAAACTAAATCAAAAAACTAAATAAGTCTAATGCAAGTAATAACTTTTTAATGTAATGCCAATTAATCAATCTCGTGATCAATCTAAATGTATTTGAATTTCTAATTCAACATAAATGAAGATACATTTTTTATTGTAGAAATAACTCTAATATATGTATGTATGTATGTAGATATAGTAAAATATGGGAGACAGGCGTGATTTTATGTATGTATGTATGTATGTATAACTCTAAAAATGATTTAACTAGCAAATAAAAAGTGATATTAAATATATTTTTTCCATCAAGGAGCAGCATAAAAGTTTAAACTCTCTAATGATCTTCTCCTTATAATTTTCCAAAATTATTTCGAGTGTACAATAAAAATATTTCAATATCTTTGGAGCTTGAAAGGGACTTTGTTCCAATTTCTTTGGAGGGCTTAGCAGTCATCAACGTCTGTGAGTGGCAAATGAGAGCAAATTCAACGTAGATGTCAAACAAGCCAACTCAAAGAGGCTCTAATGAGTCCCCTATTCAAGTGTTTCGGTATTCAACGTCTTTGTAGATTGAATATACCTGCGACGACGTTCCCAATCAGCTTGCCATCTAGTCTAATTAGTATTACGACATGAAACTAATGATTTGGTATATCGTATTCAATTTTGAGTTTCCGTGTGTGAGGTATAACATTTGATCACCATAAGTTGTATTGAAACAATAAATACCTAATGCACATAATTTAAACTGAGCTACTAAATCGATGTTAGTGAATTATTAGTTTCATTAAAATGAACAACTGAACAATTATGAATTTGTTTTTGAAATCACTTGTATTCTAACTTATTACTTTATAACCACTGATGGCTCTAATATATTATTTATAGGGACTAAATGTACCTATTTATCTTCTGCATAGAATAAAATATATAAATAAACTCATGTCATATTTTGCGACCAAAAGCTGTGCAAAATATGAAATAATTTATTAACCTGACTGAACCACAAACTGAATGAAATTTCTTTGTTATTATACTTTATTTTTAAAAGAACTAAGTTCCAAAGAATACCTAAGTTATTTTAATATAGTAATTACTTAATTATCTACGACTTCTAGAGACTTTTCAAATACTGATCTTATTACTTATAATGAAAACAGGTGTACATGTCTTTATCTAGTTTTTAAAGAAGAAAGAATGATATTTAATTTATTTTCGTACGTTCTATAACAAAGCTAAGCCAAAAATTCTAAACAACAAAAGACTACCATCCTATAACATATAATTTAATGAAAAGCTCAGAATAAACAGGACACAAGTGCAAGCGGAAATTAAAGGGACCCAACCGTATCCGTCTGTTGTTCCCTTATAACGTCGCTATAGAAAAACAACAATATCCCGTACAAACAAGAGTCCTGATTAATGTTTTGGTTGGCCGATAAAATATAAAACACATTGATGGTTTATTAAAAACTATATTGGCTCTGGAGAGGTTTGGGATTGGCTGAATTTGTTTATTTAGGACGGCACGTTGTACGTGTTAGCAACATTGTATGAACATTATGTACTACATAGTTACCAAAGATTTATTTAATATACTTTGTAGATTATCTTGTTACATACATGTTCAATGTACATTATGTGTACATTCCTTTTTTTATTTTTTATACCACTTAGGTGGCAGACAAGTACAAGGCCCACCTGATGGAAAGTGTAAACCATGACCTATGGACGAGTGGAAAACGCAGAGAATCACACTCGCGCTGCCAACCCTGTAAGCATTGAGAGTTTCTGTGCCGTCAGTGTAAAAGACAAAGCACTGACAGCACAAAATCAAACACTGAGCTCTAGCTGTCCTACTCATCGTCGGGAACACAACACGAAGTTATAATGGCCGCGGTATTCTGTACGGCGGAGGTACTTTCCCAGCCGGACTGCTCAATTGGACGGAAATACCGTCTTGTCCTACCTACCTACCATTAAATACAAGTGGTACATACTTAACTAGACTGAAAACTCAGAATCAAAGAACCGAACTACCTAGTTCCATTAATATTTTTGAAGTTAAAACTTCAGGCAAGCTTGACTGAGAGGTTATCTGGTGAATGTTCCACGCGAACATTTGTAAACGATTATGGCTAGGAGTACCTATTTGACAATTTGAAAGAAAAAAACATTTCTAATCATACAAGGTATCGGTACTTCTCGCGAATTAAGTCATGGAACTTACTATTTCTGTCGACGATAAGTGTAATGGTGGGTAGGCGCTCAAAAAGTGTTCCCCGCATACCTCTCGACGCTCAAAGACTAGTCAAGTCGTGACCACGGGTGCTGCAACGCATCCGAAACGTCGGCAGAAATAGTAAGTTCCACGATTTAATTCGCAAGAAGTACCGATACCTTGTATAATTATGAATTCACACCGCGATAGTTTAAAAATAAAATTTTCATTTCTGTCGGTATTCCTGGAGTGCCAGAGTTAAAAAAGAGAATAATATTGTACAGTAATTACTTTGTCCCAACAAACAGCATCAAGGTATATTGGTAAATTAATTCTGAATATAGAATTTGAATCCCTTATTAAGGAGTAATACAAGCCAGTTGTATTAATGGTATAGCAGCCACAAATGATGATTAGTTTTCCAAGCATCAAAGTAACCCGAATTTCCATCCACATACTCGCATAGAGAGATGTATATCTTTTCATGTAATTAATTTAGAACACTCAACACAGCCATAAAGACCCTATTCATAGAATTGAGCGAGAGTGAATATACTCAAGGCTTTTAAAAGGCACTTAATCAAACCTACATAAGTACATACACCTCTAATCATACTAATATAACTTTCATACAACTTCCTTTGAAGTACCAAGTATTAGATTATGTTGCAATATATAGTGATTCATGTGGCTTTTCTATGTAATTATAACTATCCTATATTTAGCCGTTTCAAAGTCAGCTTTGGTATTTGTATGACAATTGTATAAAATTTTAGAAAATGGTTGTTAGAATAAATCGTGCCTCCTGCCGGCAAACTTATGAAACATTTTTTCGTATACGAATTACCGTTTATTTGTTAACGGTGAATGCGAGAATAATCTCGCACTAGCCATTCAGGTCCAGGCAAACACAGTATAGTGTGTAATAAATATTTATTTTGAATCATGTTTTTTGTAATTTCTGTCTTAATGACTATAATACTTTTCACTATTTACTTAAAGCTATTGCATATATACATATATTCATACCTGTAAATCTCCGAAGGTATAGGCAGCGGTAATCACCTACATTTTGCCATCTATAATTTTCAGTATACCCACACAATAGGAGCGAGCGAAGGGGATAACTTAAGGTTCTTCATCTTCATGGAAACGTACTGTCCTGATTGTATCTGAGACAAGATGGCCTCGAATCTCAGGTTTGCGTCTCTTCCCACGATCTTGGGCGGCCATGGTAGTGAGACCATTTGCACGCATGTCACTCTTTACGAAGTCGAGTCAGGACTTTTTGGGAGTTGGGACTACCCCTTCTACCTGGACTCGGCGGGGATGCCATTACCAGTCATTTGTTACCCACGTGTCCTGGTATTTGCCGCAAGACGTAGTTGCAACAGTGAAGGTGGCTCTCTTGCATTTTATCTGAGAAGTCACGGTCATGAAGGCTACCGCAGATGCGCGATTTCCTCACGCGATCTTTGTGCGTGACTCCGCACGTGCACCGCATTCTTTTTACCTCGGTGTGTCCCTCCAGCAGCGGCCACGCCTTACAGTCATGTAAAGGAACAGGCATAATGATCGTCTTATAGACCTGACTCTTCAACCTAACTGGCATTTTAATATTGCATGTAACGCCAGTCATTTCCCACCACTTGGCTCACGTGGCTACTGTTATGACGAAAACTATAGTATTAAAAACGTTTTGACTCATAAATCAATCGCATATTTTTTCTGCACTCAGCTGCACACCCGAAGACAAAAACTAAAAAGCCAAACGTTCAACACTTCGGCCAATTCCAAGCCACACTTGATTTTTTTGGTGTGCCACACACATCATTCGTCTATCATAGCCTGCAAAATTGAACCGACGCTGACGTAAAAAAGCCAGTACTAAAGGCAATATTTTTTCTGCTTCGTTGCATTTTCCGGAAATTACGCCATTGTATATAACAAAAACGTTACTGACATATTACTTAAAAACAATGTTACCAAAAAATTAGGAAACAACCAGGTACTGAAAATAATTAAACATAAATAGTGCGATTGCTATGGAATTTAATTTACCCTTTATTTTTAATAAAAATTTACCCTTGATAAATATTTTGCTATTTAGTAATACATTTAATAGCTTTTGTTATAGGAAGCATCTTAAAACAAAAACAAAATATTTCTCAACTTGTTTTTCATGATATTATTGAATGTAGATGCAAACATCAATGATAAATTATTATAGCTTGATCCTACCTATAAGTGATCTTTAAATGTCACAATATTCGCTGATCGCCTACTTCATATTCAACGGCTTGGCTCCCAGCAATCATGGACACTCGTAAAACCTAACGATATAAAATTTTATCCCTCCACAGAGCTTTAATAATAACCTTCAAAAGATTTAGGGTAAACGCTTGATCTTGTAAAGTTAAAGCTTAGCACGTTATTGAGAATGTAATATCTTTTGCACATTAGACTCAGTAATTTAGATACAGTATATACTATTCTGATGCTAGAGAAATAACAATTTAGATAGAGATATGAATCCTTCATAAAATGTACCTATATATCTCCATACTCTCTCGTGTCTATGTTGTTTTGAGCACGCATTCGAGATAATTTTAACTCGATTTCGCGCTCAAAAATAAGTTGGTTTTATTTCCTACTCCACAAATTACTTGTTTCGATTCTTGGACGATAGAAAATGGTTACAATGTACGTGAGATATAAAATTGGCGAGTATGAGAGCACATTGCCCGAGATATCACATTTCATTCGCAGGGTATTCACTCGAGGGCTATACGAATCTCTCTTGACTGAAATAACTGTCGCATAATGTTGATATAAAACGGTAGTGCGACTTCGAGGTAAGTTAGTTGAAATCTGCTACGAACGCTCTGAACAGTAGAGGTTTAATTTAACTACTTGCTTTGATACCTAGCTTTGCTGTGCAGTTTAGCTTGTAATTTATTAAGCTATTCCGTTTTCAGTTAATTTAAAATTTGATGAGAAAAATAATAGAATTGAAAGATATTGCATTCTATGGCTTTTACGATGATATTTGAAGCAATCTCTCGTATTGTATTTAGTATTATTTACAAGTCTTTATCATGAATTGCTGCATTGATACAGTTTCCCTTAGAGAGAATGAGCTAATATGGTTATTCTATTTTTTTTATTAAATAAAATTGTGGCTGACAAGCACACGGCCTACCCGATGAATATACACAAGGAGCGTCAAACTCATGCTGCCGACAACTAAAAATCAAATATAGTACGAATGAAATTCGGTTCAGAAACCAATTCTGAACTAATAGCAGGTCTTTCAGGAATTAAACTTGGATTCCAGTCTTGTACATTAGAGTATAAATGAAAACACTTTCAGGTATGTTCGTGTTACCTACATGCATCGCTTGAAATATAGATTAATACATTCTAACAGATGTAGAGTTCAACACAGTGTAGCAATTCCCGGAATTGTTTTCCATCAATTTACTGTCTAATCCCGCGTCTCGTTAGGGAGAACTAGAATACTTTTATTTCCTTACACCGACAGTACAGAAATGTAGTCTTTGGTGCAATGAACGTAATAGTTCCACTAAATATAACATAACTACCGACGCTCAAAGGGACCTTGATATCTTAAATGAATGGCTTAAATATAATTTATTAACCATTAACGCATCTAAAACTTCTTATATGATTTTCGCAGCTAAAAACAAAAAAATACCTCAGCACCCACCTCTAACAATAAATAATATGCAACTACGCCTTTCGAACCAAGAGAAATATCTAGGGTTGTTGATAGACGATAAATTGAGCTGGAAACCACATATTAACTACGTAAAATCAAAATTAACATCGCTACTGGGAGCCGTATGCAAAATAAAAAATATTATCCCAAAAAAAATAAGCACAATTATATATAACTCTTTAGTAAAGACACACCTCGAATGCCAACAGCTGCCGTTACAAATTTAATTTATTTACAAAGAACTGAAAATAAAATAATAAAAGCACTATTTCACTATCACTATCGGACTCCAACAAATCAAATATATCACGAAACAAAATACTAAACATAAAACAACTATACATATGATGTATGAACTCGTTGCATTTGCTACAAACCTCAGTGGTTTCTAAATGCACTGTAAATAATTATGTATATATGATGTTTTTAAGGTGATAAATAAAAAAAAAAAAAAAAAAAAATATACATGACCTGCATTTTAGTTAAAAAATTATAACCAATTCGATCCAAACTAATTTATAGTTGTCTAAGAGGGAATCAATTCACTTGCTAAGAAACAGAGACAATATTCAGTTAATTCGTCCACGTACTAACTATGGTAAAAAAACGATATTATTCGATGGAGCACAGCTTTATAATAAACTACCTAACAACATTAAAAATATTGATAATTTGAATGTGTATAAGGGTAAACTCAAAAACTATGTACAACAAATGTAATCATTTAAAGTAGGCAGAATAGAGGTAAACATTTATTGTAAATTTCAAAATTATTGTAAATCTCATTTTAAGTGAACTTTATGTTTTTATGAGAAATAAATGTCTTTAAACCTATACCTAAATACAGCAAATAATATCTGGGGCAGGTAATTGCGAATCGCATATATGATTGATAAGAAAAATTAATTTTAGCCCTACGGCTCCTGAAAAGTAGCCTACTTTTCAGGAGCCTGGAACACACGGGGGGGGGGGGACAAGAATAGTGAGTGATAAATTTCAGACAGTATCAAGAGATTTCTCCTCAATTTAAGCTCTTGTGGTTCTTTTCATTCAGGCAGTGCAATACTGAAAAAATGGATGGCTCATAATTTAAATAGAAAGTGTCTTTTTCCTGTATTGAATAATGTTATTTCGATGTCAAATTTTCTTTCCATTTGTACCAATCAGTATCGTAATTCAAGGCGAATTGTATAATTAATTGAATCTATTGAGTTGAAATGTTCATTGTTAATAGATCATCAATACAATTAAATTGAGTTATATTGGGAATTAATATTATTGCTCTTGATAATATGTTATCATCTTGTCTCTAGTTCATAATTTCTGGCTGATGTTTTGGTCTTTTCAATTTCTCAACAATATCACAACATATCCTAAGAGTGTACAGGTATAAGCAGTACATATTAATAATACTAATATTAAAAGGCTCCGTTAGACAGCTGGCTCAAGAACTTGATGCAGAAGCTCTAACCACAGGTAGCTGTCCCTGTACCCGATGCCGGGTGGCATTATTTTTTATATATTTAAATGTGTGTTTTTTTTAGGTAAATTTAAGAATATAATCTAATATGCTTATAAAATCATCACTGCGACGCGAGCGAGGACTCAGGTCCGCACACGCTCACCGAGTGTCCGGCGTGGGAGACGCCGAGGCGGGAGCTTGTGGCGGCCCTGGGAGTGAGGGTTCTCACGCTCTCCACCTTGCTCGCGGCGATGGTTCGCAGCGCGGATGCGTGGGCGGCCGGCGCCTCCTTCTGCGAGCAAGTAATGCTCGTGAAGGAGGAGGCGGGGCGGGAGCGGCAGCGGGAGCGACGAAGGATCGCAAGACAAGCTGCCCGCGTACGAAGGCAACTCGGGCGTCGGAGGTCGATGAACGACCTCCGCCCCCCATGAGCGCCGGCCTGGGGGTGACAGGTGAAGCCGCCTGTCACCCTGGCAGAAGCAGGCCGCGGCGGTGGCGCGCGTGGCGCGCCTCCCCGTTTCCGGGGACGAGTTGGGGACTCTGTAGTCCCCACACCCGAGAAGAGGGCCAGATCGTGAGAGATGGCCCTGGGTCGGCCGGGGTGCGAGGGATATGCCTGTCAACCTCACCTTCGGCAACCAAAACGACCCACAGGCGGCGTGCGTTTTAGTCGGTTCGAGTCCGACATAACCTCCTCCACCGGCTCCGGTGGGGAGGTATCCGTGGGGATTTTGCGCACGTAAAAAAAAAAAAAAAATATGCTTATAAAATCAATAATGAAATCCTAAAATTATTTCGGTACAAATCACTCAGCCATTCAATACTAATACAATATACAAACAATACACCATACAATACACAATACACATATTCAAAACTATGCTAACGCTTAGCTTGTTATCATAAATTCTAGAATGAGTACATTTTTTTATCCGCATTTAACAATGAAATATAAAAGATGATTTTATTCATATGTAATGAAAGCTATAAATGAATATGCCGATGAAGTCATCGCCCCTCACGCCATCTACTTAGGTAGCTACATTAATCCATCATTCAAACTGTAGACGTATTAAAGTCATGATTGATTTTAGAGAAACGCAGACGAAACAGTTAACACTTGTTTGCGTTTAATAAACAGGCGCATGAGATATAATAGGTTTATAGCCATAAAATATATGTATATACTATCCTTTGCCTGTGGCTTTACCCGTGAAAAATAGGTTGACGATTTGCCATTCTATTTTACAATACGCCGGCCGACGTATTGACATCACATACGTTGTCAATTGTCATATCATATTTCCTCTTGTCTAGGGGGTCAGGAATCTTTTACTAGCATAAAAGTAGCCTACGTGCTATTCCTATCGCTATCTAGCTATCTACAGAAGAATTTAAGAAGATAGAGCAATAAACATCTATGTCAAGTTGTTTTTGGGGTCTCACCAAAATCTTCGAGGCCCCAGCCCACCTTACTTGTAAGCTGCTATACCTGTTGATTAACGAACAAGGCTCTGGCGCAGTCTGTCCTCGCATGGTATTCGCAATATGAATACGACGTCCCCAAACGTCGAGGTCTCTGATGCAACCAAAAAATGTGTCATAAAAATACATACATCCTCAGAAACTTTTCAAATGTGTTTACATATTTATTTAACCGCGGTAGCCTAGTTTCCCAGGTTTTACCATGGCACACACCAATGACTTTTCGATGCTTTTCGAAGTTATGTGTGTATTTATCGCAGGGTTATAAGTGCCCATGGGGAATCGAGTACCACTAGGGCTGACTCATTACGAACCTGGCAGAGACGCTGGGATACAGAGGAGAAGGGAAGAACAACGTACCTTTTCTTCCCTTTGGTAGAACAGCGGCTTGTATGGCATTGGGTCGAGCCGGACTATGAGCTGTCCCAGCTCCTCACTGGACATGGATGTTTTCGAAAGAGATTGTATGACCTTGGCCTTGGCAGCGAAAGTGTATGTTTCTGTGGTTTGGAAGATGAAGACCTACACCATGTGCTGTGGGTCTGCCCCCTGTATCTTTGCGCGCGCTTTGCGGCTGCGGAGCTTTGCGCGCGTTTGGCACGAGAGGCGCAAAGCTCGTGAGGTCTCTAACGGCGATGAAGCCTGTTAGTGTGGCGTGCTGCCCCAGAAAGGGGAGAGAGCGAAAATGGTGGGGCACATAAAAAAAATTGTAGGGAGTCAAGAAATGCGCGCCTGAAAGAGAGCAGACGCCAGTAGGGTGCGCATCTCCCAAGATTCGGCCCGTTATAACCAAGATGGTTGGCAGGGCCATGGGAAGGAGGTGGGAATAGGAATAGGTTATAAGTGCCCGGTTAGTGACAATAGGCTCGCCACCTTGGAACCTAAACATAAACTGGCGAAATGTGGGTGCTAGCACCTCTGCCTACCCCTTCGGGGATATAGGCGTGAGTTTATGTTATGTTATGTTATATTTATTTTTAATAGACACACCAAAAGTATACATAGAAGTCGTAGACATCGTAGAATATAAAGTATAACTAGTTCTGATATGTACAACAATTAGTGGCATGTACAGTTCATACCATAGGATAGCGTACGGTTATGTGCCGATTAAGAAATAATTAAGATTTAAGATTTAATGAGTGGGCAGGCAAAGACAATGTATGGTGTTAATATGAAGGACAATGTTAGGATAACCATTGTTTTTTATTTATTCATATACAATTGTATACATTTGCATCACACGTATTTAGGTACCAGTAAACGGGAATGGTTTTCATTGGTACCCATTTACAATTAATCACATAGTTGATTAATTGTAAATGGGTACCAATGACCATACACGACTGTATTTACATCCAATTGAGGTTAACAGGGTCGACAGCGCGAGTGTGACTCCTCTGGTGTTACACACGTTCATAGGCCATGGTAACCACTTTTCATCAGGTGGGCCGTGTGCTTGTCTGCCACCTATGTGGTATATAAAAAAAGCAATCGTTTACTTACCCATTACTAAAACAAATCACAAAACAACGCTCATCTACACTACGCTGGAGAGAAATAGGCGTGAGCGTAGGTATGTAATTATTTATTTCTAGTAATTATTTATCTAATTATGCATCTATTCGTCGGTTCATAATAATTTTGTGTCATCGCTGCAGCGTATACACCTAATTAAATTACTACTTAATAAGACACTAGCAATGTTTAGATAAATATATTCTAGAGTCATAAATAAATAATTATGTTATTATTTGCCACCGATAGCTTACAGTTTCTCTGCGATGAAAGTAAAATTTAAACTTTTCATCATAGTATTAAGCATACTGAAGCTTAATCAGTTAGCCGCTCAACGTTTTTCAGTAAGAAGATAAAATTGAACGCTGAAAGGGCACTTGAGCGATAATGAAGCTATCTATTGGTAAATGACACGGAAAAACGAGATTAGAATTCGCTTTCAATAACAGTAAAAAATAAAGCTTTCGTTTATACCCCGGACGATTGTTATCGATACTAAGAAATAAAAGCCTTTCACGTATGGGTCTCTCACATATATAGGCCATTAGTTTAACAATTGCTATACTTTTTATATAGGTACTCATAGATTTTATTTAAGTCTTAAAGTTTAAATAATAAATGCTATAAACGGTTTCATTAGTTCAATGACATGATGGTCCGCAAGCCAGCAACAAGTTTGCATGATCATTTGCCTCCCAGATGATATCTCGTACAATGGTTAAAAAAGTTGCATTATTAATTTTCGTGGTTGCCAGCTGTGACTTTGTATGTGGTTAAGCAGCGTTGACAGCTCAAACATGTATACAAATCTGTCGTTTCCTCCCAGCTGAAAATTGGATACATTACAATTAATCCAATGTCTTGAAGAAAACAAAACGTCAACTACTGATAGAGCGGTGGAAACCGTGGTGGACCTCGGGATCACGAAAATTCATAATGCAATTTTCTTAATCATTGTACGAATTATCGCGCGGGAGGAAGTCATTGACCAAATTTATACGTGCCTTGGGGACTATAAGGTTATGTTTAAATGGGCACTCGATTGGGCTTTAGTAACAGCACAGAGTTTGTAATCATGCCCAATATGATGCCAATAAGCTAGCCATCTAGAACGGGGAACTGAAAATACAGGTGATGGAATGAACAACTCTTACGAATTAACATGGCACCTGGCTCGAAAACAACCCTCCTCTCGCCTTCCCGTACGAGGCCCCGCTCTCGTCCTTCAAGACTAGCTCAGCATCCACAATACTATGACTGTTACACGTTTGCCTAAGTTTGAGTTTCGTAGTTTTATTTGAGATTTGTTATTGTTACGTTAAGAGATTATAAATTATAATCTTTTACTATAGTGTAATAAATATAAAATAACTAGTGTGATGGTACACTGGTTACTCAATGATAAGAAATTAATAAACCCCACTAGGTACATCTGTAATATATTTGTAATTTGATATTTATTATTAGGAGTCGTTCACTTATAGTCATCTGGCTTGCATCGTTGTTATTTCGACCCTCCATAAATCAGATAAAGCAGACCTTTTGTTTAAAACCCTAAAGTGAGGGTCATTGTTTTTGCAACGCTTAAAGAAACTATTAAGACGCTAGATTTATTACGAGTGTTCCATAGAAATTGGTAAAACACGTGCAGGCTTATAAAAACAAGGGATGAGGACATCTCGGGAAGGGTTTTACGAGACGGGACTGACCGTAGAATCGGGGCATTCGACTTGGGTCTGGAGAGGAGGTCGGTCGTTGGAAGCGAGCTCGTCAACTGGTGAAGGATCGGGGTCATAGGCGTTACTCGAGTAAGTTAAGGTGTAACACTATCAAGTGAAACACTATCAAGTCTCTACACACGTGGTGAGTTGCTTTCATATATTAATCTTGTAATTATAGTGATTGTTTTATAGTGATTGTCTTATAGTGATTGTTTTATATCAATGTTTAAGTACTTTTATAATGCTATCTAAGGTTGAGTAATACAGCGATTTAGGTATAAAAGTGTACAGTATAATTAATCAACCTATTTGTAGAAGTTGCGAAATGCGTTCATGGTTGTTACATGGCCTTTAGACTTGATGAATGCAAAAGCACCACATGTAAAGAGTCAGGCGGCAGACCAGGGACCTGTTGTTGCGAGACCTGGGGATATCCTCAAAGGAATAGTCTTGGGTCGTCGTCCACGTACCCTGCAATCTACAATCGATGGCGGCTTTGCTTGATGGTGAGCATGTGGTGAGCATCGGGCGTATTGGTGAGGAGCAAGTTATCGTACCGAGGTCGTACCCTGCTATCGTATAATGCAATTACAGCCGTCTGTGATAACTAGGACCGGGTGTGGTTCGATTCCCACGGGAGACCTAGCGTCGAAGTGCAGCTCTCTCAAGCACAGAGGCCGGTGCGACCAGATATGACAGACGGAAGATTAGGATTTAGAAATCCTATGGTACGGAGACCGAATCAATGAAGTACGGTAGCTTGTAAACCGAATTTATACGTGCGATTGAATATATGCGAGATAAGTAACAGACATCAGCGTATTAAATTGTTTATTGTATATGTCTTGAGTATTCTCTATTCGCGATTGCATACTTTGTCCATTGAGACGGCCAATGCCAGTGGGGAAATTATTGTCTCTGGATGAATTTCACAATATCTGAGCGGCTGGCGGAGCACTCATATCTCCCCTCAGAAGAGGGGAGCTGGCACATTCGACATAGCTTTATGTCGAACGTGTAAAATCGAAATTTACTCAGCTTTGGTTAGGCGCCGTACCATCACAAATGGTGCCAGTGTACCAGGATCCTCGTCAGAAAATGCATTGATTCAATTCAGTGCAACGAGGTTGAACTGAAATGGGTTACTACAAATAACACAACGTAGAATAATTTAATATATAACATATCGTAAACGGTCTCAAAATGGTCTGTAGTGTAAACAAACGGACGATGTGGCGTTATTAAGTAAGATATCTTACAATGCAACGTACATTCAAACAAAGGCAAAATTTGTTTGTTTTGACATAAAATACTTAGTGTTTTAATTATGTAAACCTATATATAATTTAAAACCTTGTGCTTACAACGTTACGTATGGTCAGTCAGTGGGAGGTCAGAAGAGTTGCTTCCGGGAAAGTCGTTAACGGCTCATCCGAAACAACATGCGGACCCCGCGCTCTCTAGTATTTACATACTTGGGGGAGATTGCGGTCGTGGCCGTCTATTTCACGCCGAGCCTACACCGACGCATAGGGGAGTACCGGCAGTCGCTGGAGCGACTGACCGACGTCGTCAACGCCTGTCATCCTCATCCGGTTCTTGTGCTCGGGGACTTCAACGCCTGGTCAGTGACCTGGGGGTCCCGGCACACGAACCCACGAGGTAGGGCTCTGGAGAGCTGGGCCGCTAATCACGGTCTAGTTCTCCAGAATCGCGGGGCCGAAGCCACGTTCGTGACCGCGGAGCGCAGTTCGATTATCGACCTATCGTTCGCAGGCGCTTCGCTGTCGCACCGTGTGCGGGACTGGCGTGTTGTTGTGGGGGTGGAGACACTGGCGGATCACCGATACGTTCGGTTTGATGTCTCCCCCCCCCCCCCCCCGCGGGTGATGCGCCGGTCATACCGGCCCCACGCGAGCCACGCTGGGTGCTTGGGAGACTGAATCGGGAGGTCCTCCTGGAGGCCGCCATCGTACAGGCCTGGGCCATTGCGCCGGACAGGCCTGTCGATATCAACGATGAGGCGGTGTGGTTCCGGGAGGCCATGACTCGTGTCTGCGATGCGGGTATGCCTAGGGCACCACCCTATAGTCCGAGGCGTCGGGTCTACTGGTGGTCTGCGGAGATCGCGAGGCTACGGCAAGCCTGCGTGATCGCGCACCGCCGGTGGACCAGACTCCGTAGGAGGCGTAGCCGAACCGCAGATACGGAGCCCCGAGTGGCGGAGCTTCATGTGGGATACAGGGAGGCCAGAGATGCCCTCCGAGCGGAGATTAAGCGGGCGAAAGCCGCGGCTTACAAGGAGCTCATGGAGACGCTGGAGCGGGACCCATGGGGGCGGCCTTACATTATGGTAAGAGGAAAGCTGCGCCCCCGGGCCCCGCCGTTGACCCGGGTTCTCCAGCCAGCTCTGCTCGGTGGAGTGGTCGAGTCCCTGTTCCCGGCGCGAGCGGAACACGTTCCGCCGCAGATGACTCCGCCACCTCGGTCACCTGTGGCGCCCAGTGTGGTAGTTGACGACGAAGTCCCCGAGGTCACTTGGGTAGAACTGGAGCTGGCGGTGCGAAGGCTTAGAGCCAAGAAGAGCACCGCCCCGGGACCCGACGGCATTCCAGGCCGCGCGTGGGTCCTAGCTCTGGGAGAAGACGGTCTCGAACCCCGACTGAGAGGGTTCCTCAGCGCATGCTTGGAGCGGGGCCAGTTTCCGAAGATGTGGAAGACGGGGAAACTGGTCCTCATCCGAAAGGATGGTCGCCCGGCGGACGAACCGTCCGGCTACCGGCCCATTGTGTTGCTCGACGAGGTGGGCAAGCTCTTTGAAAGAGTTATTGCGAAGCGCCTCGTCGAGCACCTCTCTGGTAGGGGGCCGGACCTGGCGGATGCCCAATATGGCTTCCGCCGGTGGCGGTCCACCGTGGATGCCATCATGCGCGTGAGGACTTTGGCGGAGGAGGCAGTTGCCCGGGGTGAGGTGGCGTTGGCGGTGTCCTTGGACATCTCCAACGCGTTCAACACCTTGCCCTGGAGTTGCATCAGGGAGGCACTCGTGTACCACGGTGTGCCTCTCTACCTCCGCCGCATAGTCGGGGCGTACCTGACGGAGAGAGCCGTCATCTACCCAAGTGCGACCGGCGTCGGTCGGCGTGAGATGTCGTGCGGTGTTCCACAGGGATCGGTTCTCGGGCCGCTACTGTGGAACATTGGATACGACTGGGTGCTTCGCGGTGAGCTTGCGGACGGCGCCGCCGTCACGTGCTATGCGGACGACACGCTAGTGACGGCGAGCGGGGCTACACACCGCGAAGCGATCCTGAGGGCCACGACTGCGGTTGCTCAAGTTGTGGAACGGATCCGGCGGCTGGGCCTTGAGGTGGCTTTGCATAAATCCGAGGCCATGTTCTTTCATGGACCTCGGCGCACGCCACCACCTGGTTCCAGTCTGACAGTGGGAGGCACTCTCATCGGCATCAAGCCCCAGATGAAATATCTGGGGCTCGTGCTCGAAGGCCGGTGGGACTTCGGGAAGCACTTCCGAAGTCTGGGCCCCAAATTGGCGGGCACAGCCAACGCTCTGGCGCGGCTATTGCCCAACCTGAGGGGCCCGGAGGACTCCTGCAGGAGACTCTACGCGGGTGTCGTGCGGTCCATGGCCCTGTACGGGTGTCCCGTGTGGGCGGACACCCTGAGTGATCGGCACATGCTCCTTCTGCAGCGTCCGCAGCGGAAGCTGGCGTGCCGCATCATAAGGGGGTACCGCACGATATCATTCAACGCGGCGAGTCTCCTCGCCGGATCGCCACCATGGATCCTGGAAGCGAGATGCCTTTCGGCGCTATACCGGTTCCGAAGGGCGGCGCGGGAGCGGGGTCACGATCCCGAGCCCGAAGAAATTCGGGCCGTGAGATCCCGGCTCCACAGGGAAATGGTGGCGGAATGGGAGAGACGACTTGGGCAACCAAGCGCAGGGCACGCCGTAGTAACGGCGGTAAGACCCATCATGGGGGAGTGGCTAGAGAGGCCACACGGCAGCCTCTCGTACCGTCTGACGCAGATGATCACCGAGCACGGATGCTTCGGAAAGTATCTGCGTCGGATGCAGAAAGAGCCAACGTCCGAGTGCCATCACTGCGACGCGAGCGAGGACTCAGGTCCGCACACGCTCACCGAGTGTCCGGCGTGGGAGACGCCGAGGCGGGAGCTTGTGGCGGCCCTGGGAGTGAGGGTTCTCACGCTCTCCACCTTGCTCGCGGCGATGGTTCGCTGCGCGGATGCGTGGGCGGCCGGCGCCTCCTTTTGCGAGCAAGTAATGCTCGTGAAGGAGGAGGCGGGGCGGGAGCGGCAGCGGGAGCGACGAAGGATCGCAAGACAAGCTGCCCGCGTACGAAGGCAACTCGGGCGTCGGAGGTCGGTGAACGACCTCCGTCCCCCATGAGCGCCGGCCTGGGGGTGACAGGTGAAGCCGCCTGTCACCCTGGCAGAAGCAGGCCGCGGCGGTGGCGCGCGTGGCGCGCCTCCCCGTTTCCGGGGACGAGTTGGGGACTCTGTAGTCCCCACACCCGAGAAGAGGGCCATATCGTGAGAGATGGCCCTGGGTCGGCCGGGGTGCGAGGGATATGCCTGTCAATCTCACCTTCGGCAACCAAAACGACCCACAGGCGGCGTGCGTTTTAGTCGGTTCGAGTCCGACATAACCTCCTCACCCGGCTCCGGTGGGGAGGTATCCGTGGGGATTTTGCGCACGTAAAAAAAAAAAAAAAAGTGTTTACATACTTTGGACGCTACTAGGGCATGACTATAAGGACGATGACCATACTAAATCTCACGACTTGATTGTACTTAAGTTGCTTGCGTGGATGAAATAATGTCAAATGGCAGAAGTAGGCCAACTAAAATGTTTAAGGTGTTATCTCGATTACTTAAAAGTCGTAATGATATTTTTATAATGACTTACCTGCATGGGTTGCTTGGGTTCGATCCCGAGTTTAAAGTATTTGTAATAGTAAAAAGAAGGAAAATTATTTTAAGTTTATTTCTTATTTACAAGGTTATTTCTTATTTACTTAAGAATAATTAAATATCTTTGTTATAGTGTATATCATTATAGTAACTATAATAAAGCACTGGGTTTAAGATATAGACTGACGTAGCTTGCATCGCACAATACATTGAATAAGTGGCTTTTGGAACTACTATTATTTTAAATTGAAGATTTTTATCGATTTATAGCATTGTACGCTTGTGACGCAGTTTTAGCGACATAGCTCAAATTAAGAATGTTCTTATGTAAAGAGCTCGCTAAATAGTTCCAAAACCAAATCTGATAGCGGGTTCGATTCCCGAAGTTTCAGAATACGGCAGGATATTCTGGTGTTGTAAACAATGGGTTGCCCTAGTGGCACAGCAGTGGCTTAACCATTTAAGTACTATTCACGAGGGTTCGATACCCAGGTTGATAAAATGGTTAGTTCCAGTTCTCTGTTAGGAGATCCTGACTTGCAACACGGAGAAGGGAAGGAGATCAAGTGGGACTCGTCTCTTTTTATGCAGTATAAGACAAATGACAACCGGGTGGTGTCAGAACATTTCTGCGTACCTATGCTGACATGAACTGGCGTGAGCATATAAAACACTTAAGAAATAAAAAAACGATTCTTGAATGGATGGTTAAAAGTTGAATGGAGAAAGTGGTAACAAAAGACCTCTAAAAAAAAGGGTCTAGGCATTTGACTCACCATCTGGTGAGCATTGTTGGTACGAAATTCATAACCAACAATAAAATTATTGTTATGGGTTATTGGGCGCTATTAAAACTATGATAGTTAGTTGTTACTAACATAGGTCATTATAACATAATGGGAGAAAAATACACTACATATACATGTGAATTAAAGAGATAGTGGCTTGACGTCTGAATTATCTTGCATCAGATTCTCTGCTCGTGTGCTATAACATTCCAGTGATACCGGACTTCGAATTTACTGGCGTGGCGTAAAAGGCTGTTTGGAAGACTCATCGCATCGTGAATATGAAAATCCAGCGTTGTGCAGTATGGAGATAGCGCATCGTGTTTCAACCTGCAGAGTTATGGGGTAGCCGAGCATCGTGACCACGGGAACCTTCACACTAGAGGCATCTAATCGGTGAACAAATTACCAGATATCTGGTAAAAGCACGTAATCGTATATGTTGAGGTATTTATACTTTATACTTATAAACTAAGCTGCAATGGATCAGTGGAATAACGTGTATCGATGAGTTAGATACCTACGTTTAGAAGATAAACACAATCTATTTTGCGGCGTCAGCCGCATATCCAAATACATGCTGATTGTTTGACACCTTCACATGACAATGGAAGAAATACCTTCCTTATTGTACTTAATTAGACTGGACTAAACTTTTGCTTCGTTGTTATTATCTTGAACATTACTAATATGATGGTTCGACGATGATCAGGCCGTCGTCAATCGCCAATCTCGATATGCGGACGGAAGGTTTATCCTTACTTACAGTTATTATAGTTAAGAAAGGAATTATCACTTATTTAGGCAAGCGTTATGTCTGTTGTATAGTGAGTATTACCACTGTAGTGGTACGATAGTATTTTCAATAATGGACTTGAGTAATGGGTTCCCTTAATTTCAAATTGGTAATCAATTCAGAAGAAGCTGGTGACCTTAGATGATTGGGAATTAATTAGTTGTGTATGTGCAACTGAGATAATATAGAGTACAGGTTTGGAGAAGCTATAAATATAGCATATGCAAACTAATGATTAGGAGATTTCAGTATGTACGACGTATGCCAGCATCTGATTATCAGGGGGAATCACGTTTTATAACATAAGGAGTATCAGAAACAATTAACTTGAAATTCGCTACGTCCTCGTTTGTTGTCAACCTCTAAAGTTAGCATATGTTAAGTACGTACTCCGTAAGCGGTCAATCGATATAAAAACTGAGTCGTCAAGAGAGGGATCTTGAGAGTTAAAAAAAAACAAAAGTGTTGACTTATTATCTTTCATCACTTATAGCGCTTGGCTACGTGAAGTTGGAAATAATAAAAAAAACCTTAAACTTTAAGGATAAGTTAAGGGAAAGGAATAATAGGTTAAAGTTTAAATTCATTAGAGTCAAGATCGTGGTCGTGATGGAACGTTATTGAATGTTAGTTCACTCACAAGGGTCTGAACTATATTTTCAAAACCCAAGATTATCTAAATAATAAACTTTTCGGTTTTAAAGACTGGCCATGCCGTTTCCTATGCAACGGAAAATAAATCGTTCATTGGCGGGAAAACAAAAGTATAACAGATTAAGCGGAACGACAGATTTCCTCCATAGTTTAAATTGCACAATCTGTTGTGTATAAGTGAATGAATAACTAGTCCTGAAAATTCACACCAGTTGGAGATTCAAGTACCTTGTAAGATTCTGACTAGAAATTCTTATTAGTTACTATGGCCTGTACGATGGTTTGTGACGTGGCAGCTTGAAATATCAAATAACATTCCTATCAGTAACTATTATTACAATAGTCTGACTGACATTATAATAATCGCTGTGGCACGCAGGCTGAAAGTACAATTATGTGCGTTGCTGAGTGAATGTTTATCTGAGATGTGTCTGGGTGAATTATACGTAATTATGGGAGGTGAAAGTGAAATTCCATACGCGATGATAGTCCTCGCGTCTGAATTTCAGGGGGGAATATGTGATGGTACACTAGTTACTCAACGATAAGAAATTAATAAACCCCACTAGGTACATCTGTAATATATTTGTAATTTGATATTTATTAGGAGTCGTTCACTTATAGTCATCTGGCTTGCATCGTTGTTATTTCGACCCTCCATAAATCAGATAAAGCAGACCTTTTGTTTAAAACCCTAAAGTGAGGGTCATTGTTTTTGCAACGCTTAAAGAAACTATTAAGACGCTAGATTTATTACGAGTGTTCCATAGAAATTGGTAAAACACGTGCAGGCTTATAAAAACAAGGGATGAGGACATCTCGGGAAGGGTTTTACGAGACGGGACTGAGCGTAGGATCGGGGCATTCGACTTGGGTCTGGAGAGGAGGTCGGTCGTTGGAAGCGAGCTCGTCAACTGGTGAAGGATCGGGGTCATAGGCGTTACTCGAGTAAGTTAAGGTGTAACACTATCAAGTGAAACACTATCAAGTCTCTACACACGTGGTTTTTTTTTTTTTTTTTTTTACGTGCGCAAAATCCCCACGGATACCTCCCCACCGGAGCCGGTGGAGGAGGTTATGTCGGACTCGAACCGACTAAAACGCACGCCGCCTGTGGGTCGTTTTGGTTGCCGAAGGTGAGGTTGACAGGCATATCCCTCGCACCCCGGCCGACCCAGGGCCATCTCTCACGATCTGGCCCTATTCTCGGGTGTGGGGACTACAGAGTCGACCAACTCGTCCCCGGAAACGGGGAGGCGCGCCAGGCGCGCCACCGCCGCGGCCTGCTTCTGCCAGGGTGACAGGCGGCTCCACCTGTCACCCCCAGGCCGGCGCTCATGGGGGGCGGAGGTCGTTCATCGACCTCCGACGCCCGAGTTGCCTTCGTACGCGGGCAGCTTGGCTTGCGATCCTTCGTCGCTCCCGCTGCCGCTCCCACCCCGCCTCCTCCTTCACGAGCATTACTTGCTCGCAGAAGGAGGCGCCGGCCGCCCACGCATCCGCGCAGCGGACCATCGCCGCGAGCAAGGTGGAGAGCGTGAGAACTCTCACTCCCAGGGCCGCCACAAGCTCCCGCCTCGGCGTCTCCCACGCCGGACACTCGGTGAGCGTGTGCGGACCTGAGTCCTCGCTCGCGTCGCAGTGATGGCACTCGGACGTTGGCTCTTTCTCCATCCGACGCAGATACTTTCCGAAGCACCCGTGCTCGGTGATCATCTGCGTCAGACGGTACGAGAGGCTGCCGTGTGGCCTCTGTAGCCACTCTGCCATGATGGGTCTTACCGCCGCTACAACGGCGCGCCCTGCGCCTGGTCGCCCAAGTCGTAGCTCCCATTCCGCCACCATTTCCCTGTGGAGCCGGGATCTCACGGCCCGTCTACACACGTGGTGAGTTGCTTTCATATTACTCTTGTAACTATAGTGATTGTTTTATAGTGATTGTCTTATAGTGATTGTTTTATATCAATGTTTAAGTACTTTTATAATGCTATCTAAGGTTGAGTAATACAGCGTTTTAGGTATAAAGTGTACAGTATAATTAATCAACCTATTTGTTGAAGTTGCGAAATGCGTTGATGGTTGTTACATGGCCTTTAGACTTGATGAATGCAAAAGCACCACATGTAAAGAGTCAGGCGGCAGACCAGGGACCTGTTGTTGCGAGACCTGGGGATATCCTCAAAGGAATAGTCTTGGGTCGTCGTCCACGTACCCTGCAATCTACAATCGATGGCGGCTTTGCTTGATGGTGAGCATGTGGTGAGCATCGGGCGTATTGGTGAGGAGCAAGTTATCGTACCGAGGTCGTACCCTGCTATCGTATAATGCAATTACAGCCGTCTGTGATAACTAGGACCGGGTGTGGTCCGATTCCCACGGGAGACCTAGCGTCGAAGTGCAGCTCTCTCAAGCACAGAGGCCGGTGCGACCAGATATGACAGACGGAAGATTAGGATTTAGAAATCCTATGGTACGGAGACCGAATCAATGAAGTACGGTAGCTTGTAAACCGAATTTATACGTGCGATTGAATATATGCGAGATAAGTAACAGACATCAGCGTATTAAATTGTTTGCCTATGTAATATTTATTTTAATATAGTGCATGGAGGTGGTGTAAGATGAAACTCTCTGAGGAAGTCTATGTAGAAGTAGGCATCATATGAATTAGATAAACACACATAATTAATAAATCTTAAAATACGAGTACAAGCCGTAACGAGTACCGGCATGTTTTATAACGATACTAGCTTAGATCACGGCTTCTCAAGTGTGGAGTAATGATCCCGTTCCTGTTGCTGACCCTTCCTAATAGCGTAACGATATATTGGTGTTAGCTGATGCCTGATACTCAAGGAACTTCAGTGATAGAAAGTCATCATTATAATGTCTTGAGCACTGAAGATCTCAATGGGTCGATAAACATCGTATAGTTTTATTATCCGTTCTAATCTTATCCACTTAAGCGTTGGCCCCTGTAAAATGGTTCCGTAAGAGTGTACGCCAAAATAAAGTAGGTAGATTAACATAATACTCCTAAACGCCGCTAAAGTACCTATTACAGAAACTAGACCAGGTATTTTGCGCTACTACAAACTTTCAGCACAAGTTCTGTGTAATCCAAGCAAACAGGTGAGACTCTTATGACCCCTTAGGAATTAAACGTGGCAAAACTATTTAGAACTAGACCCCAACATGCATAGTTTAAGACACAACTTGCCCGCGTCCTGTCTGAATTTTGAAGTGCTAACAATCCAAGCGTGAATAGTAGAAGCGGTTAGCCACTTTTAGTTTCACCATTCTTATGGATCGTGTGGTCCCTCGTAAAGTTAAGAGCCACTTTATTGCGTTGAGCATAGAGCACGTAATCCCGGACATACTAATGAGCAGGTAGCTGAGGTGTACAACTTTGAAGCTAATATTAATTTGGCTAGGGCACCGAGTTCAGAAAATGGCTAGTGGAATGATTAGACGGCCTACATTGCAGATATCTTAATAGCCAATCGTACGATGGTTTTAACTACAACGAAAATCGATTAAACGAGCCTATTCTGTTATTTGTAAACTTATTGAATGACGTCATCAAAATCATGTTTATTTGATATTACAAACATCATTTAGGATAATTATATATTATTGCAAATTCGAATGATAAATATTATTATTTAGGTGCTGATTTTATGAATTGTGCAGAATTTCAATTACTCACATTAATTAATCGCTTTGCTAACACATCAAAATAAATTGTTAATTTTCAACGCATCATAATAACAGTGAAGTTTTCATATTAATGGTGAAGTAAAATATAACATTGGACATTGTTTCATTTTTATTACATTTTTTTTAACTATTATGTGAGTCAGCACTACATGTAATTATATTTTAAATTATGCAATAATAATTTACATAGTAAATATTTTTGTCAAAACATATACATATTATACAGTATGCAATAATATACAGTAAAAGTATGACCAATGCAATTAGACATAATCATGCATCGTACACTTTGTACTGAGTCAGATGACGCAGCAGACAAACACTATCAACACACGTCATTTGTGACTACATAATATTTTAGGTATTTCCCACATCTCAACATTACATATTTTATTTGTCGTCAGTAATAATGACATTCCTTTGAAAGTAATTTCACCGTTTTAAACAAAGAATTATCGGAGTAGTGGAACAAATTGCGTTTTTCACCATTCCCATGATCGTTACATTTATTAGGTGTGTGTGCAGGTCTCGCCGCCGCCGCGCCAGTATAATTACTCCACCGTAATTGGGAGGGGGAAGATGCAATTAGCCATTTTGCAGGAGGAGGGTCGTTGTCACTCCAGCCCTAATGATTTCAAATAGTTCCACTACGTGGTGGTAAAGGTTAGAATGGTTTTTCATTTTTTAGTCGCAGAAATGTAGTTTTTATGAGTAGAAAAATGTGCTGTCAAACGATGCCTACAAGATTATTAGTTAAATTTAAGTTCTGTTGCAATAAACATTATTATTATTATTATTGTTTCTCGGTTCCATGACTCTCGGAGCTATGGAGTCCCGGGCCTTTGGAAGGCGTGCGTCGGGCCGAAGCCAAGACGTAGAGGCCCTATTATGAGAATTTAATATGCTAGGAATACACACACACATGGCGGATATCATCCCCGAGCGCACAATATGATACACCGGGACCGCACAATATGTCCCCGCCAGGTGCAGAGACTATTGCTGTGCGGTGCTGTGGCCGCGATGGAAACTAAATTATGGGCTTGAGAATTGGATGGACTGGTGAATGGACTATGGGGGAGACTAACGGACGCCTGCTGTGACAATAAGTCTCAAACTTGTAAAAAGGCAGGCGGTGACTTGCCAACTCATTGCATGGGCCCATTAAAATAGTCACATATAGTGCCACCATGGAGCAACATCCGTTGAGCGGCTAAGGTTGTCGAGAGGTGAGTCTGCGGGGCGCAAGTTCCCAGTATACCAGTCAGCGTTATGACATTTTACACTTCCAACCTGGAGCATAGGTTCTGCTCTTGCAACTCCACTCATGGCCGGCCAATAAAGGCAAGCACAAAAGGTGAGGGGGAATAAATCCTAATCCTCGGGAGAATCGGGGTACGTGGTGTCGCTACGCACCAACAGCTCGCCACAAGCTGCCCCTGCGGGGTTATTATTATTATTATTATAATTTAAGTATATTTCAATTGTATTCTTAAAAAAAAAGCCGAAAGAATAATTAATTTTGCGGTAACTATATTCTATAAACTATTTTAAATCTATGGAGATTACTGTAAGCTACTAATCCTTTTCGTATTATTTTTAATAGCATTGGTACAGCAGAAATAAAATATTGAATTTCGAATTGAGTTTCTAATCTTATTTACCTATCTAAGTTTTAAACAATTCTAGATTGAATCATAAATCAATATACAATGGTAGAACCTATACCCATGCGCCTTACTACTACGTAAAAATATCTAATACTCAATCAATTTTATCTCTTTGTACCGTCCTTGTACTTCTATTGATTACTCAGAAGCCTTATTGGGCCTTTGTTGACTGAAAAAGTTAATTAGGTTAACAAGAAATAACAGTTTTGTAGCTTGAGTTTTTTCTAAGTATATATATAGGTACTACGTATAGAGCAAAAACTTGAAAAAATAAGGCAGCAATAACTATCTCCATTTAAATAATGTAAAAAATAACCTGTCAAATGCTAGTGGGGATCGCGCACTAAGTGATCCGTACAAAACTTAATTGATGAACGAACTTATGCTACATAAATGGTTATATTATCTTATTATTGCGATGACCTAGGAGTTTAATTTATTCTGCTGTAAGAGGCTACACATTTGAGTATTTCATACAAATTTAATCTTGATCTGTCCACACCTTCCCGAGAAAAAGGTCTTGACAGATATTGCGGGAAAATAAAGTGATCCTATAAGAGTTCCTTTCTTTTTTTTGTATTGAGGTACGTAACCGTATAAACAATAATACAAATACAAAAAGTGTATTACTAAATATTTTTAGTTCCTTAAAAACAATTTTGAAAAAAAAAAAGAAGTTGCCGACAAATGGTAAAAAAACCACCACAGTATTCACAGTATTACTGAAGTTATTGAACAAATGAGTTTGGAACTACCTTCACGAATGTTAGTGAACACGAATAAGCAACATTTCAGATGCCATTTTTGTTGCTGAAAGTACGGACTCGGGTGAGCTAACGTCCAGTAGTTAGTTTACGGCAATTTGGAACAATGGTAAAGTTACTAGATGTTTCTATCTCGATCCTACAGTTGTTTCACTTTTCTTGTTAGCGGCGTGCCCGTATATTTTCGCATGTGTAACGTTTGTACCAGCTAATAGAATCTTATTCTTGCTGGAAGATATAATTTCCAAAAAGTTATTGTTATTTGTTTTCGATTTAATAACTAAACATTTTAGTACATCTTTCGCTGTCCAGTAACTGGAAAAGATTCATGTATGTAGCATGAATATAACGAAGAGTCAGAACAACAACAGTTTGTACGTACTTTTTTTTGTTTTTTTTTTATACCACTTAGTTGGCAGACAAGCACACGGCCCACCTGATGGAAAGTGGTTACCGTGACCTATGGACGTCTGTAACACCAGAGGAGTCACAGTCGCGCTGCCAACCCTGTAAGTACAGAGTTTCTGTGCCGTCAGCAGAAGACAAAGCAGGACAAGCCTTTAGTCTTCCCACTGATAGCACAAATTCTCCAGTGAGCTCTGGCTACCCTACTCACCGCTGGGAACACAACACGAAGTTATTATAACCGCGGTATTCTGTAGGGCGGAGGTACTACCCCAGTCGGACTGCTCAATCGGGCGGAAATACCGCCGTGTCCTACCTCCTTAAAGTTCTGTACGTAACCTAAAAAGAGTAAAAGAACCCTTTTAAAAGCCGTTCGAAATCTGACTGTATTCATCATAGTAGAGCCTAAGCTGCTAAGGCTACATACCTTAAAAAGAGTGGATTAAGGCGACTGCTAAATATGATATTATTATGTTCTTCACGCATAATTGATTGATTTCACTGACATCTAAAACGAATATTCCGAATTCAATCTATTGGTTAGTGAAGTAACTGTATTATCAAACAGTCAAAACTATTTATTTGGTCGTGTATTTAAACTAAAGTGTAAGTTGTAACAATTTATAACTTCGTCGTCTTTGGTCACCAAAACTATTCATTATATTTCCTGTTACCCTACCATTACACGTTATGATAAATGAATAGCAGGTGTAAACTACTCGCATTAATATTCTCAGAGGTAGGGGTAGAATTCACAATGCCCATGTCAGCGTCAATGTTAGGCTAGATACTAGTAAACACCACCGCCAATTTCAGTTGGTAATGAAACTGCATAAGCCGCAGTTTGTAATATAAGCTAGTATTACATCATACAACAATGAAAAAATATACATACATATAATCACGCCTTTATCCCCGGAGGGTTAGGCAGAGGTCATTTAACACCCACATTTCACCATCATTGTATTCGGTCCCACGTAATAGGGGATGAGCCTATTACTGTTTTCCGGACACTATTGTTAATTCGAGGCATACATCTGAGGCTGAGTCTGGGCTGTATATATCTGTCTGATGATAAACAGCCCTTTCCCTTAATCACCTTGTACGGCACCGAATGGGAAGAGATGGGGTGGTCTAATTCTACTCTGCCGGAAACCACTACTATCACTATAATATCATTAAAGAACAATTGTAATGGTGACACTTTACATGGCTATACGTATTTGCGTATTTGACAAATAAAATTAACATATGTGTGTACAGTGTACCGGAACCGCGGTAGCCTAGTGGTATGGGTAATGGACTGCTGAGACGAGGTCTCGGGTTCGATACCAGGTTTTACCATGGCACACACCAGTGATTTTTCGATGCTTTTTGAAGTTATGTGTGTATTTATCGCAGGTTTATAAGTGCACAGTTAATGGCAATAGGCTCGCCACCTATTACATTGGGACCTAAACATAAAGTGGCGAAATGTGGGTGCTAGCACCTCTGCCTACCCCTTCGGGGATATAGGCGTGAGTTTATGTTATTTATAGTGTATTTGACAAAGTTGCCTTACTGCCTAGAGAAATGTGATCAATATGAAATACGTACCATTGACAGGTTATTTAACATAACATAACATAAACTCACGCCTATATCCGCGAAGGGGTAGGCAGAGGTGCTAGCAGGTTATTTAGCTATTTAAAATTCTTTACGGCCGTAGAGTACTTTAACAAAATGTGACAATTTACATGTGACACCTCTTTGAAGTGAATATTTTTTTGTTAAATAAATTGTGTTTGTTCATATTTGCATGTTTGCAAGTTTGCTCTCCTGGTATTGCACATGTTCATAGGTCACGGTAACCACTTCCCATCAGGTGGGCCATGTGCTGTGTCTGCCACCTAAGTTGTATAAAAATAAATGTCAAATATTTGCGCTCAATAGGAAACACAAATAGCCAAGTAAATTGCCACCACATACAATTTGGTAACACTAGGTATGTAGAGTATTCAAGCTTGAATATGTATCACAATACTATGAATTGATTGTTTCATGTTCTGATCTATTCAATTCAATTCTCTGCTAAGCTATGGCAGTGCGTGTATTGCAACACAATTCTCTCAGTATCGCAGACTGAGTCCGGTCTGATTGCCAATTTATTGACTCACAGAGGTCCTTTATCTTGGATATCCACAACCTGGATCAAGCTGACAAAAAGACAAATTGTGACCATTCAGTAATCCCGGCTTATTCCCCATTGATGGTCGTTGCTTAATGCCTAAAAAAATGGAGCACGTCAAAAGAAATGTGTAGACAAAGGTGCTTTCAATATGGCTACAATGACTTTCGTAGTACACAATTTATTTTCGAATACCACTTTGAGCTATTTTTGATTGAAAAGAAGAAAAGAAATTTAATTATAGATCCATTATATTATGAAAGAGAGAAAAGCTTTTTCTGTTGACCTTAATTAATCTTCGTAATGAAAGTCTGTAAGCAATTGACTCAAAAATAAAGATCGAGTACCTAAAGTATTGAGTTTGAAGTTCGAAGAATCTTAATTAGTAGACCTCAAAATAAAAAGAACGAAGCATTAATCACAAAAACCTTTAATGGCTCATTCCATTGGGTACGCTAAAATATAGTTCTATAGATATAAATTTACATAGTAGTTTATTTAATGTCTTGTACTGAGATATAAGTGGTGATTTGTGTAGGGTAATTTATAGTTGGATATTACACTTAATAATAATATAACAATTCAAGATAACTTATCCTAAAGGAACCACCAGTCCTTTTCTTTATATAGAATTCGTCTATTAGACTTCGCCTTGCCTGATGGTAAGCTGAAGGTAAAGTATCAGAAAAGGGGGTCACCATTATTTACACATACCATGTGACAATGGTGACACTCAGCTTGACGGTCTCATCATATGCTTTTTCACGCCCCGCTTAAAGTACCCGGGACTGTAGGAAGAAGGAAACACGTGAGCTGGTAATGAATTCCAGGCCTTAATGGTGCAACAGAGGAAAGAGTCACCGAACCGCTTGGTTCTTGATCGGATGTTCTGCACAGTGTGTGGTCTAAGACCTGCATCTAAGACCCGCACGTGTTGTCCTGTGTAGGAAAGGGGAGGGTGGGACTTATTGGAAGAGCTCATCAGAACACTCACCATGGTACAGACGGTAAAATACAACCATGGTCCGCAGTCGTATGATGATGGTGTAAATCGAAACAGCGTCAGGCCGCTGTGATGTTTGTTATCTGTACTATAATGACTTGTCTTGGATGACTTCCTTAATTGTATTTCTTATTATTTGAAATATTCATCACACTAACTAAACAGTATAAATTGATAATTTGCACTGTCTGCTAAGCAAATGCTTGCTAATATGTTACTGATGGTTCAAACATTATTAGACTTTCTTATGAAAGTAATTTCTTCTAAAACTATATTGATAAAATCACAAAACAAATGCTACCTTTTAGGTATAGAAATTAACAATATTAACCTGTAAAACTGTGCTCGTTTGCTTCAAAACTTAACATTGTGTCTGCTTTAATGATGTCTCCTCTTTTCAGGTATTTCAACACTGCATAAACCTTTTGGCCTCTTTCTACATTAACTGTTTGTATGGAAAAGAAATTTTGTTTATTGACACTTGTACTTTCACACGTTATTTCGATCAGTATATAAAAACTGAGTTGTTGGCGGAATTGTTGGGATCGCCACAGAAGAAGAAAAAAAATAGGCATAGAAAAATATTTCACTTGTCACTAATTTCAAAATTATAGCAATTAACAGAAATAAAAAGGTTATCTTGGCAGTTTTTTATCAGTAATTTGGTTTCATAAAATAAAATTGTAACACCATTTTAAATTTTTATTTTAACAAATCTTGTTGAAATACGTAGTAGTTTACAACTTCTTAAAAATAAATTGAAAAAAATTCTAACTTATAATGGGTCTAATTTACAAGTCCTTCAAAATTGTTGTATGACTTCGCCCTAAATCACACACTCTAGGCTTATAAGTTGGCTAGCAATAGAATTGATTATAATATTTTCTAGGAATTGATTTTAAAAACAAGTCTTTTATGTGTAGCGAGTAAAAAAATTATTCAGATAATGTAAAAATACGCTGCCAAAGGGCTGAGAGATTTGGCTAAAGCGAAGACGACATGAGCTGTGTAGCGCAGAAGAGTGGTGCTATGTACAGTCGATAAATGAGATGCGGTAGCAGTATTTCAAATAAAGCTGTATATAAAGGTGCAACCGTATCTTCTTTGCCGACTGTTCATAAGTACAGGAGGCGAGCGGTTCTGTGCGCGCTGTAATTTCTAATTAATGTAATTTCTAATTTCTAAATGAAACTATTTATCTTTGCAAAAAAATAAAAATATTTACCTTTGTTTATGTAAAATTATTTTCGTTCTTACTTTTATCTATATTATACTTAGATTTCGTAGATACTTATAGCAGGATACTGTGTACGAATTCGCTGTTCAATTTAAAAACAAAGAAAAATTCCTGAATTGAAACGCTCTGAAATCCAAAATTAAAGCAACGAAACTTCAAAGCAAACATTTACCAATTAAAACACTATTTATGTATTATCGAAAGCATTTACATTGCAAGAATTTGCAAGTTGTTAGAATAAATAGAGAAATAAAATATCCCTCCACGAACATTAAGAAACGAACCTAAAGAACTACATACTTTTTTGTTTTTTTACCCGTAAGTCGTAGGTTGCCGGTGCCGGTGGTAAGATTGTCTGAGACATATCGATGTGTCCTAAACTAACAATTTGGCCAATAATGGTAAATCCATCTTATCTATATAATTAAACATGTGAGCTATTAAATAAAGAACATACGTATTTAGAAAGTTTATTCATAAGGTAAAAACATTTATTAATTATTTTGTTACTCTTTCAGTTTGTCTAATTGTGATGCCTAATTGAAAGAATATCGTGAATAAATATTAACTGGGCTGATCCCACTAAGCGCGAATCTAATAATAGGAAAGAGATAAAGAAAAATGGAATTATATGGTATCATCCATTTATTATATTGTGTACAATATGAAGCGAGACGTTGTTTGATATTAAATGTAGTTTAGTCACTCACGTTACGGGAAGCAATCCAGACGGGCGGCGTTGATAGTTGGGAGGAATAAGCCCATGAAGTTTTATCAGTATAATACAAACGTATTTATAAGTACACTGGCTCATGGCTCTATCGCTCACTCCAAATTCTATTTGCATTCTTTTTTTTACATAAAACATGCCGTGAAACTTTAGGAACATACGAAAAATAATTATTAGCCGAATCGATCGAGCCTTTCTGGAGTTTTGCTTTAACTTAGCTACATCCATTTTTATATAGTAGATACTATTACATATGTAGTCAGGCTTCATTTCCATATTTTACATTTCTTGTTATTTTGATTATAGAAAGAAAGAAAGAAAGAAAATACATTTATTGCAAAACACAACGCACATTACATATATATACATAATTTAAAAGAAATCAATATCTTATATTTATAATAACTTTTACATACATACATATAAATCACGCCTGGAGGGTTGAGCAGGGTTGAATTAACACCCACATTTCACTAATGAAATTTTAAAGTATATAGTATGCTAACTATTCAAATTAATTAAGATAGGAAATATGGAGCTTGTACTATCAGTGGGAAGACTAAGGCTTGTCCTGCTTTGTCTTCTACGCCGACGGCACAGAAACTCTGTGCTTACAGGGTCGGCAGCGCGAGTGTGGCTCCTTTAGTGGTAGGTACACACATCCATAGGCCACGGTAACCACTTTCCATCAGGTGGGCCGTGTGCTTGTCTGCCGCCTAACTGGTATAAAAAAATGAAATTGGTTCAGTCGGGTTTCGTAATCGCAATCTTTACGTTACAGGGGAAATGCTCGACCACTAAGCCACCGAACCAAGCCTGAAGTCATCCAAATTTTCCTATATATCTATCTTGCGGCAATGGTGGAAGCCATTCTCCGCTACCGAATCAATGAATGAATGAAATTGTAATGCATTTAGTATGCTAACTAATCTAATTCATTAGGATAGGAAAATTGATTCAGTTCAGAAAAGAAAGAGCGCGGGTTCTAATCCCTCCTCACCCGTAAAAAAATTTCATATCTTAATCATATTTGAACATTCCTTTCAAATATATATTATATGACATCAGGTTAACAATGATAGTGAAAAGTCACTATACACTAAAAGTAAATAACGAGCTTAATAAAAAATATCTAGCAAAGTACTATCATATTTTGTACCGAGGGTTCCGTGGTTCTGAGAAATTGATAAACTTTTTCATTTCCAACAGGTAATCTCATTACGTAGACATATTCACTTGACACATTTATATTCAACATTTTGCTGTTATCAAGTGATAGTTTAAGTGGTGATTATAAATGTCCACATTATTTACAGACACCGACAATGTAACGTCAACAAAATTGATTATTCAAAAAGTTATATTATGTCTACAAAGAGTTCAGGATATTTCCTCATATTGGAAAAGTTGTCATATTACAGCGAAGCGACGACCTCCCCCTACTGTTTTACCTGAAAGTTATTGAACATTATTTTCAATATGTTGCGTATTACTAAAACTAAACTAATTTATTTTAAGACAAATTATTTATAATGTATGTATGTTAATTGTAATAAAGATTAATAATTAGTAAAATAATAATATTAGGCACTTTTGCGTACGTTGAAAGAATATGCTTGAAGTACAGTTGAATATATAAATAAATATATAATTAATTATAATATATTTTATTACCAATTCAAAGACGATTGGATTCACGTAGAGGAACTCCTTCATAATTTTTTAATAACATTACTGTCCATCCCAAGGTTGCCTGGAATAAATCGCTTCAGGGATAAGGCCACCCATTGTACATTGAACTGTTTACATGCTACCTACTTGTCCTACTGTAAATCTGTTGCTGTACAATAAAGAATTATCTATCTATCTAAATCTCACATGCCAGGCTTGCCTACTTTTAGGGCTTCAGTAGGTATTTCCTTGCATTTAAAGCTGTAGCTACTATGGTTAGTACAGAAGTGGGGATATTGTCTATGCTGTGAACGCAGTTATGTTTTATAATTACAATACAATGTTATAGTTGAAGTAATTCTGTTACTCATAATGAAATAATGTAATGTATTTCTGTGGTCTTAAAATGTACATTTTCACACTCCAACAGTTAACATGTTGGACAGTTCAACAATAACGTAGTTACAAGGACATGTATTTTTTTAACTTACTTTGAATACGAACTTTTGTTAATATGGATCTCCACTGTGCTCGTTCAACTACGCAATATATTCACTAAAAGCTTTTTAACTTCAAACAGATAAACGATTCAGCGAATCGCAAATCGTTACATTTAATCATTCAAAGAAACATCTGCCCCTTGATCGCCCCAATTTCCGACGAAGAGAAACTTTTTTATTCGAAACTTTTACAAATTTTTAGGCGAAGTTCTGTATTTCTTGATGGCTTAATATCTTCTGATGAGATTAGTATTTACATAATGCTAAGGTAATATTTCGTTTTTAACAAAGATTTACCTCCATTATAAATAATATTATAAGTTAGTACATTAGGATATTTGGATTTACATACTTATAATCTACTTACTCAGAAAGTATTTTATTATAATAATCAAAAAAGCATTTGTTATTATTCATTCATAATACTCATATCTTTTAAATTACTGATCTTCTAATTATAAAAAAGGTACTATGTCAAAATTACTTTATTTAAATGAGTATAAAAATACTGGCATTTTCACTAGGCCTCCCTCCTGAGCTAAATTGCTTGTATTAGGAATGGGCTCACGTAGTGTAATGGCATAGATTAGAACCTGGAACCTCTCGATTATAAAGCCTTAACTAATATTCTATCAACCAGTGAGCTAGTTATAGTTTATTCATATTAGACTAAAATTAACTTGAGATTGTATTTACTTAACAAGATTAATTTTAGTCACTTCCATAAGCTATACAATAAAAGTGTACTTACTTATCTATATTTCTTCTTTGGGTAGATTTACTTTTACACTAAAGTGTGTTCACGACTAAGAGATAGAACTGTTTAACATCAGACATATATATGTACAGCCCAGACTCAGCCTCAGATGTATGGCTCGAGTCAGCATTAGTGCACGGAATACGGCAATAGACCTTATTACGTGGGACCGAATACAATGTTTGTTGAAATGTGGGTGCTAATTCACCACATCAACCTTCACCAGGTCGAAGAAGTTTCTATAACCTTCAGATGTAAGAAACGCCAACCGCTCAGCGTGCTGCCAAATCTACTTTGATTCTAGCTAAATTGAAATAAACACACACACACAAAACCAAAACAATAAATCAGTACACGAAAGAAAATAAAGTTAGATACACACTGGGAGTGCACACTGCACCAATGATGACCGTATCTGTCATGATCACAATTAATTTTATTCCCATGTTCTTTATTTACTTTACCGTTAAGTTAAGACATTTCACACGTTAAGGTCAGTGTAAATTGCAGGACCAGACTGAAAAATTTGGAAAAATTATCGTCATGGCCGTCATTGTCGTTTGCCGGCACTTTCTCACTTCCAGTGCCGTCGATGTCGTCCGCCGAACCAGGTATTTTTATGCTAATATCACTATGTTATGTAGTTGATATACATATCATTTAGTTTTAGACCCTACAATTTACGATGAAGACCAGGCGGCCGAGATACGGAGGTGGGAAAGCACAGCAGGCTTCAATGAGGACTGCGACCTTTACGATGATGACTTCAGTTTCATGGGGTTTCGCAGAGGTCACGCCGACGAGTAAAATGTAGAGGATTTGACCAGCGAACTCCAGCAGACTCTGCTAACCATCGACTGCCAGAATGACAATGTTCTCCAAAACATGGCGAGTTTGAAGATGCTGGAGTCCGACTGATCGCATAATCCTGACATATTTAAAGGACTGCAAGAACTAATCGATAAACATCGATGAGTCCCTCCTCTTGTGAAAAGGCAAACTTTGCCCAGCTAATATAAAAAAAAAAACCTCAGCTCGCTCAGGTTTAAAGAGCTATGAACTATGCGATTCTAGGACGGAATACCTCTGGCGCATGATAGTGTTTACTGGCAAGCAAGAAGGGCATAATTACAGTGAGGCTGAACCTGAGGATTGTGCATAGTTTTGTTCGACCATTACTAAACAAAGGGCACACTTCAGTAATGAACAACTTCTGTAATAGTCATTTGCTGGCACGTACCCTAAATCCCCAAAAAACAGATGTGCTGGGCACCTAACGTCTCAATCGCAAGTTTGTGACGGAGAGTCTAAGGCACAAGAATAAGTCAAACATGCGGTCTGGTGAGGTCGCAAAGTTAATTCCATATTTAGCATGTACGAGAACAAATTTTTACGAGGGTGAAAACGTGATTTACAGCTAGTGTTATATATAGCTGTAGCTAAAAATTTAACAGATCATTTTCATGATAAACAAAGGTAGTTCTAACATTTACTGGATTGTTTTCGTGTTTTATCTCGTACCCACATAATTGGATCTGTCGGTGTCCAACGAAATCCAGTATGTATTGTTTTTTGGGTAAACAATCGTGTTCCAAAATCTAATTTATATCTGATACTCGATAAACACGATATCAATATTGGAATCTAATTGAAGATTTTTCTATTACTTCTCTTCTTTTTCTATACTTTTTATTTATAAAATCCAATTATCTTGCATAAACTAATTTAGCCAACGTCTAAGGCAAGTTATTTTATTTCAAAGCTCTATTATAATAATAAATTCATTTGTGTTTTTTGATATTTGATGAGTACTGAGTAAATGTGTTATTGTATGTATGAGGTTGAAGGGTAGATGTGTATGTGTAAGGGTGAGAGTAGAGTGTGTGTGTACTGTGTGTGTCTGTCTGTTGAGTATTAGTTGCCTGCAATGACTTTGTTGCTATCCTTAAGGTGATAAAAAACATTATACCTTATAGAAGATGCTTTATGAATACCTACTTTCAAATAAGTAATAACTTTGTAAATTTTCCGAACCCCTATCATATTGACTGCTGCTACGAACAGTATCGTTTTATTTTGACTTGTAATGGTAAATTCTAATGAAGCTTTAAAAGTTATACCCTTGTTTAGTATCTAATTATTTGGGCTTTCTTTTCGACTGCACTTTAAAAAGTACTTAATTTGTATTTCATAGATATTTTACCTAAGATAATATATTGTAAAATCGAATCTGCAAAGTCATCGAAAGTGGCAAATTCGATGATATAAGTACGTACTCACAAATTGAACGAGCAAAGTGTAATGAAATAATGAGTTTAGTATAAACGGAAGATGTATTGTTGGAAATTACCCTAAAAAACAAAAAACCGTTAAACATTTCCTTTTTTGTATAAACAGATTCATGATGGAAACAAATTGTAAAATTTTATTAAATTTAACATTCCTACGGATGTTTCTAACCGTTTAACGCTTCAAGGATTAAATATGGCTTTGCTGGTTTTATTAAAAGTTCATATTTTATTAAATTCTAACGTACCTACTGTGCTAATACTTCAGTAAATATTTTGTAATCGTAGGTAATTTGTTCAAAACATGAAAATTTTATGTTCAGCTTTAAGATAAGATGCAACAAGAATACTAATAATAGAAGAACAAGAAAAACCAATTAAGTATTTGATGTGGGATGTAGACTCAGCTATGATTGTACCAATAGTTGTTTTAGTTCGAGGAGTTATTATTCTTGTCGACACAAAAGCCTCAACACTTTAAGAGGTCCTCGTGGGACAGCTGGCTCAAGGGTTTGATGCAGAAGGCAGTTCTGCTAGGCACAGCATGCATAGTCAGGCAGTTTCTCTCCCTGGGTTTCTAGCCACCGGTAGCTTGGTCCCTGTACACTATTTTTTTTTTATATTTTTAAATGTATTTTTTCAAGTTGCTATATTTAGAAATAAACATCTTTATGTATATAAATTAGGCAAGGACAATATAATAAAAACGTTATTTCTTATAATAATTATGTATTTAGAAATATAACTTATAAGTTTTTTTAAATTTTATTTTTATGCCACTTGGTTGGCAGACAAGCACACGGCCCACCTGACGGAAAGTAGTTACCGTGGCCTATAGGCATGTGCAACACCAAGAGAGTCACACTCGCGCTGCCAACCCTGTAGGCACTAGAATTTCTGAGCCGTCAGTGTAAATGACAAAGCAGGACAAGCTTTGGTCCTTCCACTGACAGAAGAAAAACTCTCCAGTGATTAGATTAATAAAGAGAATAATAATAATACTATATAAGAGACAAAAAGTCCAGCAGTAGACAGCGGTGGGCTAATTGGATTGACAATATAATATACATACTAAAAAGAATAAAGAATGTGTCGCTTCATAAATAGTGTATTACGGTGCTTTCCAAATACCACATTTGATAACACCAAATTGTTGTTTAGTAAGATTCGTTATTACGCAAAATAGTTTGGTGAATATCAACCTTTTCTATTTGAGACTACAATGTTTGGATTAAATTAAGTTCATTCAAATCAAAATACACACATAAATTTGTAAAGAGACTTTATGTACCTAACTAAAGAGGTTTTATATTCATGGTTCAATAAAGTTTCCGTTTGTTTCATAGATTTCTGTCTGTAATTGACCGAGACTTTTCAGAAGCAAAGTTGCAGATTTATATGCGGACCGAAGGATGTTTATGGTAATTTACGTCACCGACCCGATGTAAAACTTTAAGAATCCCCGAATCGTATTTAGAGCAGTCGGATGGAGCCGTCGTTATATATCTGCAGACAAAAAGTATTCTACTGTTATAAAGTTTATTTACTAACTTTGAGCTCGAACTTTAATGTTCTGTGACTTAGATAAGCTCAGTTGTTGTGATGGATGAATACCATTAGTATGTAGTTAGATGTGACTATTGTAAATCACACAATATTCACATTTAACTACATATCTAGAGAGATGATATTATGATGTCTATATCTATGGTATGATAACGGATAGTACTGATGGTTATCAGTGAAGTCAACAATTAAACATGATAGATTTACTAAATTTCGTGTATCTACTTTCCATGATCCTGCCACATTCATCATTATAATTCATAACCCATAACATAAGCCCACGCCTATATCCCCCCGAAGGGGTAGGCCGAGGTGCTAACACCCAGATTTCGCCAGTTTATGTTTAGGTAGGAGGAGGTAGGACACGGCGGTATTTCCGCCCAATTGAGCTGTCCGACTGGGTAAGTACCTCCGCCCTACAGAATACCGCGGTTATAATAACTTCGTGTTGTGTTCCCGGCGGTGAGTAGGGTAGCCAGGGCTCACTGGAGAGTTTTTGTGCTGTCAGTGGAGAACCAAAGGCTTGTCCTGCTTTGTCCCCTACCCTGACGGCACAAAATCTCTGTTCTTACACTGGTGTTACACACGTTCATAGGTCATGGTAACCACTTTCCATCAGGTGGGCCGTGTGCTTGTCTGCCAACTAAGTTGTATAAAAAAAAGTAATAGGTGGCGAGCCTATTGCCATTAACCGGGCACTTATAAACCTGCGATAAATACACGCATAACTTCGAAAAGCATCGAAAAGTCATTGGTGTGTGCCATGGTAAAACCTGGGATCGAACCCGAAACATCGTCTCAGTAGTCCATTACCCATACCATTACCCATACCACTAGGCTGCCACGGTGCTGTTCATTCTATTCGGTTCATTATTCAAAATGAATTTAGTAGTGGTGTGAAGTATTACTGAACAATATTACGAGTATCAACAATAAAGTAAGTCCAACCTAAAATGATCACATTGGTTTATTGCAAATAATGTGAGATTATTTAATTTGATTAAATTTTGGGCGCTGATATATTATTTAGTAGATAATAAAAATTCTGTCGAGTTCATTTATATTATACAAAGTTGATTAAAGCGAGGGACATTAATTGTACCATGTATACAATGCACAATTTCCAGGCTGTAAATCAAAAACCATAATATCGATTAATAAGTTAATTTTTTTTGCGATATCCAATTTTTTAAATTCTACATATGGAACATGTAGTAGGCAATGACGTACTATATTAATAGACACGTCATATACGAACATGGCGGCTTTCAAAAATGGCGCAAACATTAAATGTTAAAAAGTTATAACTACTCACTAATGATATGTCAATATTATTAACATGTGTGTTTTATTTATCTTTGTTCTAAAACTCTCAGGCTCAAGACATAGAGGTTCTGTTAAGAGATTTTAATATGTTAGGGCTAGTTATACACACATTTATTATAGGATTATTATTTATCTTAAACTACTCAGCTTCTTCGGCTGGTATGTGTGAACCTATCACGGGCTTAAGCGAAGTGAGTCGGTTCATTTAGAATTGTGATGGGTGTTTGGGTACTCACATACACTGTGAGGAATCGCCTAACTATGGAACATGTATCTATAACAACTGATCTCTGTAATGAATGAATGTCTTTTCTATGTAGGCCTAATTCTGTGAGTGATGTGTGTAATGATTTTAGAATGAGACTTGTGGATGAGAGAATGATAGGTATGATTTTAACTGTGTGCTGATGACACATTTCTCGTATTTCATTATAGTGGTATGTATTTTTGTATTTTTTCTGTGTATTATCAATAATTATATATATAATTAATAAAAATTTATTTTTAAAGACATTTTTCTGTAGCGAACTGTCGCGTCTCTGATTTGTGTGTATAATAATGAAAAACGTCATTATTTTTTGTCGCCATTTTAAAGTACGCAAAACATATTTATATTTTATAATACACAATTGGTAATATGTATGGTTTTGTCCTTTTTAATACTTTGCTTTTTATTGTCAACGACAACAAGCTCATCGATGCCGACGTTTTCCTGAAACAGAAATCGTAACCGCCAACATTCTCAAAAACCAAATTTTTACAAGGGTGAAACCGTGATTTACAGCTAGTGTTATATACAGCTATAGCTAAAAATTTAACAGATCATTTTCATGATAAACAAAGGTAGTTCTAACATTTACTGGATTGTTTTCGTGTTTTATCTCGTACCCACATAATTGGATCTGTCGGTGTCCAACGAAATCCAGTATGTATTGTTTTTTGGGTAAACAATCGTGTTCCAAAATCTAATTTATATCTGATACTCGATAAACACGATATCAATATTGGAATCTAATTGAAGAATTTTCTATTACTTCTCTTCTTTTTCTATCCTTTTTATTTATAAAATCCAATTATCTTGCATAAACTAATTTAGCAAACGTCTGAAGCAAGTTATTTTATTTCAAAGCTCTATTATAATAACAAATTCACTTGTGTTTTTTGATATTTGATGAGTATTGAGTAAATGTGTTATTGTATATATGAGGTTGAAGGGTTGATGTGTATGTGTAAGGGTGAGAGTAGAGTGTGTGTACTATGTGTGTCTGTGTGTTGAGTATTAGTTGCCTGCAACGACTTTGTTGCTACCCTAAAAGTGATAAAAACACTTTATTATACCTTATAGAAGACGCTTTATGAATACCTACTTGCAAATAAGTAATAACCATGTTAATTTTGAGAACCCCTATGATATTAACTGCTGCTACGAACAGTATCGTTTTATTTTGACTTGTAACGGTAAATTCTAATGAAGCTTCAAAAGTTATACCCTTGTTTAGTAGCTAATTTTATGGGCTTTCTTTCCCACTACACATTAAAAGTATTTAATTTGTATTTCATAAATATTTTACTTACGATAATATATTGTAAAATCGAATTGCAAAGTCACCGAAACTGGCAGATTCGATGATAAAATTACGTACTCACAAATTGCCCGAGCAAAGTGTAATGAAATAATATATTTAGTATAAACGGAAGATGTATTGTTGAAAAGTGCCCTAAAATACAAAAACCGTTAAACATTTCATTTTTTGTATAAACCGATAATAACTTCGTGTTGTGTTCCCGGCGGTGAGTAGGGTAGCCAGGGCTCACTGGAGAGTTTTTGTGCTGTCAGTGGAGAACCAAAGGCTTGTCCTGCTTTGTCCCCTACCCTGACGGCACAAAATCTCTGTTCTTACACTGGTGTTACACACGTTCATAGGTCATGGTAACCACTTTCCATCAGGTGGGTCGTGTGCTTGTCTGCCAACTAAGTTGTATAAAAAAAAGTAATAGGTGGCGAGCCTATTGCCATTAACCGGGCACTTATAAACCTGCGATAAATACACGCATAACTTCGAAAAGCATCGAAAAGTCATTGGTGTGTGCCATGGTAAAACCTGGGATCGAACCCGAAACATCGTCTCAGTAGTCCATTACCCATACCATTACCCATACCACTAGGCTGCCACGGTGCTGTTCATTCTATTCGGTTCATTATTCAAAATGAATTTAGTAGTGGTGTGAAGTATTACTGAACAATATTACGAGTATCAACAATAAAGTAAGTCCAACCTAAAATGATCACATTGGTTTATTGCAAATAATGTGAGATTATTTAATTTGATTAAATTTTGGGCGCTGATATATTATTTAGTAGATAATAAAAATTCTGTCGAGTTCATTTATATTATACAAAGTTGATTAAAGCGAGGGACATTAATTGTACCATGTATACAATGCACAATTTCCAGGCTGTAAATCAAAAACCATAATATCGATTAATAAGTTAATTTTTTTTGCGATATCCAATTTTTTAAATTCTACATATGGAACATGTAGTAGGCAATGACGTACTATATTAATAGACACGTCATATACGAACATGGCGGCTTTCAAAAATGGCGCAAACATTAAATGTTAAAAAGTTATAACTACTCACTAATGATATGTCAATATTATTAACATGTGTGTTTTATTTATCTTTGTTCTAAAACTCTCAGGCTCAAGACATAGAGGTTCTGTTAAGAGATTTTAATATGTTAGGGCTAGTTATACACACATTTATTATAGGATTATTATTTATCTTAAACTACTCAGCTTCTTCGGCTGGTATGTGTGAACCTATCACGGGCTTAAGCGAAGTGAGTCGGTTCATTTAGAATTGTGATGGGTGTTTGGGTACTCACATACACTGTGAGGAATCGCCTAACTATGGAACATGTATCTATAACAACTGATCTCTGTAATGAATGAATGTCTTTTCTATGTAGGCCTAATTCTGTGAGTGATGTGTGTAATGATTTTAGAATGAGACTTGTGGATGAGAGAATGATAGGTATGATTTTAACTGTGTGCTGATGACACATTTCTCGTATTTCATTATAGTGGTATGTATTTTTGTATTTTTTCTGTGTATTATCAATAATTATATATATAATTAATAAAAATTTATTTTTAAAGACATTTTTCTGTAGCGAACTGTCGCGTCTCTGATTTGTGTGTATAATAATGAAAAACGTCATTATTTTTTGTCGCCATTTTAAAGTACGCAAAACATATTTATATTTTATAATACACAATTGGTAATATGTATGGTTTTGTCCTTTTTAATACTTTGCTTTTTATTGTCAACGACAACAAGCTCATCGATGCCGACGTTTTCCTGAAACAGAAATCGTAACCGCCAACATTATGTCAATACTATCCAATGGCCAAACACAAATGAATTAAATCAACTCGTAACAAAGGAAAGCCTTTTCCCATTAGGCGAAAGTAAACTCTAGTAATTGAGTTTGAATTGCTTTAAAGATTTATTTCCACTATGTTTGTGTATTGGCCTATATCAAAAAAATTTAACGGTCTCACATTTTAATTGAATTCTAATTGAAAAAGGGCGACCTTACTGAAGAGTAAATTTAATTTACGAATATAGAAGTGTGAAGAATAATAGAAACCGGAAAGAGTTTTTCGTTTGCCGATAATATAATATAGGCTGTCTATTGATTTCTATTGTAATTTTTGTTCAGGAAAAACCCAAAGCAGTAAACTCATAAACTCATAAACTCACGCCTATATCCCCGAAGGGGTAGGCAGAGGTGCTAGCACCCACATTTCGCCAGTTTATATGTTTAGATCCCAATGTAATAGGTGGCGAGCCTATTGCCGTTAACCGGGCACTTATAAACCTGCGATAAATACACACATAACCTTGAAAAGTATCGAAAAGTCATTGGTGTGTGCCATGGTAAAACCTGGGATCGAACCCGAGACCTCGTCTCAGCAGTCCATTACCCATACCACTAGGCTACCGCGGTAATACGCGGTACGCCTGAAAAATCTATGAATATGGTAATTTTAATATGATTGGGTTTTTTTTTTTTTTTTTTTTTACGTGCGCAAAATCCCCACGGATACCTCCCCACCGGACCCGGTGGAGGAGGTTATGTCGGACTCGAACCGACTAAAACGCACGCCGCCTGTGGGTCGTTTCGGTTGCCGAAGGTGAGGTTGACAGGCATATCCCTCGCACCCCGGCCGACCCAGGGCCATCTCTGACGATCTGGCCCTCTTCTCGGGTGTGGGGACCACAGAGTCCCCAACTCGTCCCCGGAAACGGGGAGGCGCGCCACGCGCGCCGCCGCCGCGGCCTGCTTCTGCAAGGGTGACAGGCGGCTTCACCTGTCACCCCCAGGCCGGCGCTCATGGGGGGCGGAGGTCGTTCATCGACCTCCGACGCCCGAGTTGCCTTCGTGCGCGGGCAGCTTGTCTAGCGATCCTTCGCCGCTCTCGCTGCCGCTCCCGCCCCGCCTCCTCCTTCACGAGCATTACTTGCTCGCAGAAGGAGGCGCCGGCCGCCCACGCATCCGCGCAGCGAACCATCGCCGCGAGCAAGGTGGAGAGCGTGAGAACCCTCACTCCCAGGGCCGCCACAAGCTCCCGCCTCGGCGTCTCCCACGCCGGACACTCGGTGAGCGTGTGCGGACCTGAGTCCTCGCTCGCGTCGCAGTGATGGCACTCGGACGTTGGCTCTTTCTGCATCCGACGCAGATACTTTCCGAAGCATCCGTGCTCGGTGATCATCTGCGTCAGACGGTACGAGAGGCTGCCGTGTGGCCTCTCTAGCCACTCCCCCATGATGGGTCTTACCGCCGTTACTACGGCGTGCCCTAATATGATTGGGTAATATATTCATATTGTTTCATTTACATAACTTCTAATGGATAAATTGTACTGTATGTTAATGCTTGTATTGGATACAACTAAACGCACAGATGATGATAATTGGCGCAAAAAAAACTTATGAGAATAATTGTCAACACAATACATTTAGTAAAATAGAGTAAATGAAGCATTTGCAAACAATGTTATTTGGTTATAGAGTTAATCAACTAATCGAATAAATTTGTTTGTGTCTACGCTTACTAGCAAACTTTACTACTTATAAAATAAGTTTGATTGATGGTGTCAGATCTAAATGTTCGTAAATTTTCTTGATAATTTGAAAGGCTAGTTAAGTAGTCTGAATAAATTATTCTAAAATAAATCGTAGTGTGAGTTACAATCTTTTCTCGTTTTTGCCGCATGAATCAAGTGGCAGGAGTAGGTTTGGTCGAAGGTACCTGTCTACAAAACTATAATTAGGTTTGCCAATTTACATAGATGCGAAGCGTGGCTGTCGTTGGAGTGATATAAGCAAGACCTACGGTGACAGTCACGGTGATGTTAATGCTGCGCTGGATGTGTACAATGACACAAACAGATAGCGTAAAGTCATAATTATACTAAGTATCGGGACTTCTCGCGAATTATATTTTGGAACTTACTATTTCTGCCGACGTTTCGGATGCGTTGCAGCACCCGTGGTCACGACTTGACTAGTCTTCGAGCGTCGAGATGTATGCGGGGAACATTTTTTGAGCGCCTACCCACCATTACACTTATTATAAATGGTTAGGCTGGCGACACACCACACTCACTATGTCAGTTTTTAACGGCACTGTGTTTTTTGGTTTTAGCATCTTAATCACTGGATTCCACGTTCCGGATAGCTTGAATCCATCTTCCCTATTGAAATTTTTATATTTTTTGATTTCAATGGCTTCACGCACAATCCGTGAATAGTAGTGGCGATCAGTGGAGAGGACTTTGGGTTGATGAATCCAGTGATTGGTACCCGACTCAAGATGTTCTGCTACTGCCGATTTGTTGAACTGACGGTTTTTCACAGCTGCGATATGTTCTCTGACTCTCTCTGCAATGGTTCGCTTGGTCTGGCCTATGTAGGAACTACCGCAGCTGCAATCCACTTTATAAACACCCGGTGTTTGTAGAGGTATGACGTCCTTCGATGTTCGCACGTATTTCGCTACTTTGGCGAACGGTTTAAAAACCGTCTTGATGGAAAACTTCCATAAGCAAGATCCGATTTTGTCCGTTACACCTTTCACATACGGCATGTATGCCGGTTGGCGGTCAACACCCAGCAACATCTTCCTCGGTGCACGTCGCGGCTTTCTAGCACTCGTACCATACCCGTTCACCTCAAGAACCTCCTGAACATGATCTAACTCCTGCTGTAGGTGCTCAGGGTCACACAGGTCATTAGCTCGCTTGATGAGCGTCGAACTTACGGATTTTAAGTGAAGTGGGTGATGATGCGAGGAGACGTGCAGGTATCTATCTGTGTGAGTGGGTTTACGATACACAGTGTGGGCCAAGGAGCCATCAGTTCTCACCATCAACTTTATGTCTAAAAAAGATAATGTTCTTTTGTTCTCAATCTCATACGTAAACTGTGTCTTCACATGTAATGAGTTGAGATACTCAGTAAAGCGAACCACCTGCTCCCTGTTGCCCTTGAATATACAAAATATATCATCTACGTACCTTTTCCATAGCCTAATTTGGGCGTGGGCGTTCTGAAACACCATTTCCTCAATATGTTCCATCCAGATATAGATACGTCGGCAGAAATAGTAAGTTCCAAAATATAATTCGCGAGAAGTCCCGATACTTAGTATAATTATGAATTCACACCGCGAAAGTTTAAAAATAACAGATAGCGTAAAGAACTCATATGAATGATAGGAGACTAGCCATCGCTGATGTGAGCTTAAACTTTCGGATATAGCATAGTAGTAAGATTATTATCAACTCAAATCTGCTCGAAATCAAGCTTAATAAAGTTCTCGCATTTCATAATCATATTAATTACTTTAATAAAACCGTTTTTCTGCAATTTAGTAGTGCACTTTAATTTAATAATGAACCTTTACAACTTTCTATTTCCATAGGGTATAACATTCCCTTAACGCTTCGTCTAGTTCGACAATCAGTCTAAAAGCTTCTATCTTTTCTCCATAAATATAAATCACGATTGTCTGATCTCTCTATTACTTTAGAACTTACATATGTTTACTGCATTTTTATACAAATAGACAGCTTGATGAAAGTGAAAGTGGCGCTAGTGTGCCATCACGTCAAAGTCGGCTCCTTAGTTACTTTCATAAATAAAATACAAAAAGTGATAATTTTACACATTCAAACAAAAAAGTCTGCATAAAACAAAATAATAAATAAGCACAATTGTTATCTCCGGGCCAGCCGGCATAGTTTTTTAAATATATATAATAAAGAACAGTTTAACCGTCTGAGTGAAGTAGTGTTCCAGCGTATTAATAACTAACTTGGTAATTTGTGAAGTGTAACAAACAGAACTATTTAAGTACTAAAAGCCATTCTTAGTATCCAGACAATAGTTTTAACCAAATCTAGTGCAACATAAAACAAACAAACGTTTTTATATAGTGTAAATGTGGGTGGCGCATAAAGTTTCTAGTTTACAAGTGCTAGTAATATTATCGAACTGGTTTTGAAGCGCTTCGAAATCTTCAAATTGTATCACAAATATAGAGAACTCCTAATTTGACATTGCCCGTAAGTTTCAAACTTAGCTGTGGGAACTCTGTGAGATCCGCACGCATGTGGCATGAGTTCGATCCCTAATACATGAGTTCTTTTTGTGATTGTTATTCTGCTGAGCATAATAAATAGATCAAGACGAACTGAACAAAAACTATAACAAATAGATCAAGACAGGCTGAACAAAAACTAGATATAATAAATAAGAGATGTCCGAATCTGACTTTGAAAATGTTACCCAGCGCAGACGATTGGTACAAAGTCTGGATTTCAATGACAGTGAATTGGATACAATCAATCAATCATACCAAAGTGAACCAAACAGTCGCGCTTGCATTGCGACAGCAGACTTCGACAACTTAAAGTGTCAAATTACAAATTTAGCCTTGGACCTACAAATAGCAAATGCAGAAATTAAAAATTTAAGCATAGAAAACACAAATTTAAAAACAGAAATAGGCAATTATAAACAAAAAATAACTTTATTTAGGTCTGTTGGTATAACAAAAACCTTCACCTCATATAACGTCACACCATTGAGATTCTACTCGCCGCAGTGTCGTGGACGTTCTAATATGGCACTTGGAATACCCGGAACATCTTCGCAAGAATTCACTACAAATGCTGTGAACTTCCAAACTCCAAAAGGTCAAAAATTATTGGAGAACAACTCAAAATTCTACTCATCAATTCACGCTAACAGGGCAGAACGCAGTGCTGTGGACATGGCACAAATTGTGCTTGGTCCACAGGATGCGGCAACGCATGTCGCTTCAACCCAAGTTAGGTCCAAAGGAATAAAAACAATTCCATTTCGCCCACTTAATGAGCACAATAACCAAGAAGGGAAACAAAAAAGGAAAATCATTGTAATAGCTGATGAGCAGGGTAGAAACCTTCAAAAATCCTTGAAGAATCTGGTCGGTGAAGATTACACGGTACAATGCACGTGGAAATCCGGTGCGTCGCTTGGCGAGGTTCTTCTCTCGGAAAGAAAGGAAATTTCTAAGCTTACTAAAGACGATTTCGTTGTTATTCTGGGAGGTATAAATGAATCAAGTCCAATTGAATTTCAATTTGCTTTAGTAACATTTCTGAATTCAAATATAAACACAAATATTATAATTTCTGAAGTGCCGTATAACCGTCAACTTAACGAAATAAAATTAAATTATGAATTGAGATTCATTTGTTCACATTATAGACACGTTACCTATCTGGACATGAATTACTTTGCACACTTGCCCAAGAACAATTTCCGTCCGGTACATATAGCTCAACTAATTCTTAAAGAAACCCTTCGCATACAATATAAATCGCAATTTGAAAAATATACAAATGAAAAAAATAAGCATATGACCTGTGACAAGCCTAAGGTATCCGTCTGCAAATGTGATAAATCGACTCAAACTAATACTCCGTATAGCGTCAAAAACGCGCAATGTGAACCTAGCTCAAATAATAAATCTAAGGACTTTTTTCGTGTCTAAAGAAATAAATATCTTACACCAAAACATAAATGGACTGAACAGTAAATCCAACCTATTAACTTTATCTTTAGACTCATTGGGGAACGGAAGTGTAGTGGACATTATGTGTATAACCGAACATAATATGGTCACATCGGACGCACAAATGGTGAGTATTCCAAACTTCACACTTGCGTCGTGTTATTTTCGCAAAGGCCGTCGAGGAGGTGCATGCATATTAATACAATGTGCTCATAAGTATAATCCTATCAGTGGGTTGAAGTGCTTTTGTGTGGAAGGATTAATAGAGGTAGCGGGTATAGAGCTCATCGACCATAAATTACAACTTTTTTGCGTATACAGACCACCCAAAACGTCCAGGGAGCACTATGATATATTTTTTTGTAAATTTGAATCGCTTTTATCTAGGTTCTGTCGCAATAAGTATAAAGTGATCCTATGTGGTGACTTTAATATAAATACTCTTGTGAAAACGAAGGAATCGATAGACTTAATTAATTTAATGACAAATTATAATTTGAAATTAGCGGTTAAGCAGGCTACGCGCCCAGCCAGTGGCAGGTGTCTCGATAATTTCATGTATAATATTCCGAGAGGTAAAGCGAGAGTAATTGACTTTGGACTATCGGACCACACAGCTCAACTGTTTACATGCCCAGTTAAAGCCACCATTTCTATCAAACATTGGTATATTGAAAAACGTGACATACAAAAAGACAATATTAGGAAATTTAAGGAGTGTATTGGTGCATTGACTTTTAGCGAATGTTTTGAGAATGACGACCCTACTATGGCTTTTAACAGCTTCTATGACATATTTCTCTTATTTTACCACCTATGTTTTCCCATAATTCGGATTAAAATTAAAGCACAACGACAACCAAGGTGGATCACAAAAGGTATTCGGAAATGTTGTCAACGTAAAAGGCAACTCTTGTGGCAGTACAGGAAAGAGCGTACAGAAAAAAATAAAACCGAATTTAATGCACTGTCCTCCCGACTAAATCGTATAATAAAAATGACAAAAAGAGCTCAAAATGATCACTATATACGCATAGCTGAAAATAAATGCAAAGCCACATGGAAGCTAATTAATGACAAAGGACTTAATGTACCAAAAAATGAAATACAATATATTAAAGTGAACGAATCATCTATTATTGACAATCCACTACAGATAGCTAAGACATTCAACAACTTTTTCATTGACCAAATAGGTAAATCTAAGTCGCTAAAAAACACTCCTCGACCATTAAATAATATCACGAACTCTATATTTATGTCCCCTACTTCACCAAGTGAAATACGTACAATTATAGCAAAATTAAAAAATTGTAACAGTACTGGATATGATGAAATAACCACAGTAGTTCTGAAGCAGGTTTCTAATGAAATATGCGAGGTATTGAGCCATATCATTAATCAGTGCATTATCTATGGAGTTTTCCCTAACAGACTTAAATTTGCAATAGTTAAACCACTGTTTAAAAAAGGTGATCCACATTCTATGAACTGTTACAGGCCAATTGCTCTGATACCGATCATCTCTAAAGTCTTTGAGAAGGTTATTTATGACAGAGTTTACACTTTTCTTGAAAGATATGATGCATTCGCAGAGGAGCAGGTTGGTTTTAGAAAGGACAAATGTATAAATCTGGCCATTTACAACTTTTTAAAAATTGCCACAGACTGTGTGGATAAGAAAGTACCTGCATGTGCACTTTACATGGACCTCACAAAGGCTTTTGACTGTGTGGACCATGAAACACTATTAAGTAAATTGAGTGCAAATGGGGTAAGGGGTAATGCATTGAATCTTATAGCATCATACCTCTGCAATAGAAAACAATGCACACAAATAACACATCTATGCCCAAAATTAAGATCTGAAATTAAATTTTTGTCAGAATATAGAGAAAATGATAGGGGTATCCCGCAAGGTAGTGTGCTGGGACCACTTTTATTTAACGTGTATATTAATGATTTACCGAATATAACAGGACATCCCACTATCCTGTTCGCTGATGATAGCACAGTTTTGTTCACGGGTACGGATAAGACACTTTTTGAATCTGACATATATAATACTCTAGGTGACATAATACAATGGTTGACATCAAATAATCTAAAAATTAATTTAAGTAAGACACATTTAATGACATTTAGAAATAGAATTCCTATATTTGATACAAACATTGACATTAATTATGAAGGTGAAACGATTGACGAAGTAGACACAACCAAATTCTTAGGTCTGACTATAGATAAAAATTTAGACTGGAAGGTGCATGTAGAGAATCTGTGCTCAAAATTGAATTCACAGTCATACGCGCTTTATATGCTAACCAAAAAATTGAACCAACCGGCTGTACTGGCGGCTTATCACGGTTACGTAGGTTCCATACTGAGGTATGGTATAATCTTCTGGGGTAACTGTACTGAGAAAGAACATGTGTTTAAATCACAGAAAAGATGTGTAAGGGCAATGTGCAACCTTCAACAAATAGATAGCTGTAGGCCTTACTTTAAGAGTTTGAAAATATTACCAATGCCGTGTTTGTACATTTACGAAACTGCGGTATTTGTTAGATCCAATTTAGGTTTGTTTGAACACTATACAAGTGAGCGTCACAAACACAAAATATGTTGCCCTCAGCATAGGAGCGCATTAATGGATAGCAGCGTTTTCTGTATGGCGCCTAGGATCTACAATAACTTACCTAAGATTATTTTAAATGTAGGAAATATCGACAAATTTAAACAAGAAATTAAATCATTTCTATACGAAAAAACTTATTATAGTGTAAATGAATTCCTAGACGACAAGACAAAGTAATTTACTGTAATATAATTTATTAGAAGTTAATAAAACGAGATTTAATGTGATTGGAATTGTTTTAATTTGTTTTGTTATGATTTGCTTTTTTTTTTTTTTAATTTTTTGTAATTTGAAATATTCTAATGATAATGGAATGTATGTACTCCTTATGATTTTAATTATATATATGACTTTTATTTTTTGACATTTACTCATACTGACATATTTTTTTTAACTCAATTATTGGTATAATATAAAGCAGCCTGTGTGCATAATTGTTAAATTATTATGTTGCATATCTTATAAGCAATTCTATTGTATGCCTTGAGGCGGAGAATGGAGAAACCACATTTAATCACAGCACCACTATGTACCCATTTTCACAATAAAATGATTTGATTTGATTTGATTTGATTTGAAATATTATATTTCAAACTTTGTTTATACTTTTGATTGTGTCTAATGTCATCCCACTTATATTATCATTAATACGGCGTCCTATGTGAACGATTTTGAAGCAAATGCGAATCGACACGAAAACAACAAACAGTCGATACGTATTGAAGTGGCCTACGTGACCAAATGCCTGCAGGTCGCGACGTGATTTGAAGCGAACGCGATCAATTAGTTGGATATTTTTGCACAAATTGACGCGGTGGTGTAAGAGTGTCGATTTATTTGACAGTGGTGTGATGTGGCAGGGGCAATCCAAGCGCACGCAGGATAGACCCGCCGTATCGCATTGGATGCGTGTGAAATCGCATCAAATAGCTTCGCAATTATAGTCGCTTTGAATCGCCTGTAGGACGTAGCCCCGCGCTAATTTGAATCAGTAGGTGCCTTTAACAAAGTGTGTTTTTCCAGAAAACATCCTAGCAATGCACCGTCAACAATGGAAGTGGTGTTCCTTTTTTCATTAGCATTAGCATTAAAAGTAGGGTGCGCGCAAGCGTAAATATAAGTAAGTTCGTACATGCATACTTACGTGCGTTGCGTGCATGCAACAGAAACAGAAAGTTTTTGTGAGTGTTATTGTATTTGAGTGGGTACCTGTAACAGGCACGTATATACATGTATGCGGACGTACCTAGTTATGTATCAACCCTAACTCTAGGCGGCGGTAGAGCCCTAAGCGCTAACGCAGCATATTGCTATCGCTATAGGTGACATGATGGCCCGGCGACGGTGTGTCGCGACCGGATAACGAGCGATAAGACTGTCTGGAAGGATTAGAATGTACTCGTATTTTAATTTTTTAGTTTTAAATCGAACTCTGTAACGATAATTCATATTGAATTAAATCATAAATTCTGACTTCTTTCAAACATCGTTTTTAACCTCCGACGCAAAAACGACGGGGTGTTATAAGTTTGACGTGTCTGTTGGCAGTGTCCGAGAACCGGTTTATAACACAACGTGCGAATAATGTATATGGCGAACGCACTACTGGCTATATTGTCCCACGACTTCTTAATGACCTACCCTCTTGTATCCGAGAAAATAACAAAATATTTTATGTTCATAAAAAACTCAAAGAACATTTCCTAGGCGTTATTTAGATTGTTATTATATGGATATATTATTTAGAATTAGATAATTTGGTGGATTGTATAGATATTTAGAATTGTGCCGACAACTCAATAGCACAGGTATAAACCTAAGTGATTTTTTGATGCTATTATTGTGTAATCCCATTTTTTTAATGTTTCATTACATTCTGTGCGTGGTTTGTGATACGAGTGAAAATATAATTATTGTATTGTTCGTAATAATTGTACGTCTTAATTTATGTACCTAACAATGGCATTTTCAAATTTAACTTCCCTATAACAACACATCACTGATAGCTACATTTTACATGTTTTATTGATATGAAAACATCTAGACAATGAATCTATTAATGAAATTAGTGAAATTTGATACTGGTGGCTGACAAGCACACGGCCCACCTGACAAAAAGTGATTACCGTGGCCTATAAATGTTTGCAATACCAGGGAAATCTCACTCGTGCTGCCGACCCCGTAAGAACAGAGAGTTTCTGTGCCGTTAGTGAAGAAGACAAAGCAGGACAAGACTCACTGGAGAGTTTTTGAAGGAGGTAGGACACGGCGGTATTACCGCCCAATTGAGCAGTCCGACTGGGGAAGTACCTCCGCCCTACAGAATACCGCGGCTATAATAACTTCGTGTTGTGTTCCCGGCGGTGAGTAGGGTAGCCAGAGCTCACTGGAGAATTTGTGCTGTCAGTGGGAAGACTAAAGGCTTGTCCTGCTTTGTCTTCTAAACTGACGGCACAGAGACTCTACTGACAGGGTTGGCAGCGCGACTGTGACTCCTCTGGTGTTACAAACGTCCATAGGCCATGGTAACCACTTTCCATCAGGTGGGCCGTGTGCTTGTCTACCAACTAAGTGGTATAAAAAAAAAGACCAATATTCACTGACAGCACAAAAACTCTCCAGTAAGTTCTGGCTACCCTACTCTCCATCAGAAAGACAAAACGAGGTAATCACGCCTTTATCCCCGGAGGGTTAAGCAGAGGTAAATTACTCGTAACACCCACATTTCACTAATAATTGTATTCGGTCCCAACAATACGGGGTGAACCTATTGCCGTATTCCGGACGTTATTGTTGACTCGAGTCATCTGAGGCTGAGTCTAGGCTGTATATAGCTATCTGTTGTTAAACAGCCCTATCCCTTAGTCGCCTTGTACGACACCGCATAGGAAGAGATGGCGTGGCCCTAATTCTGCTCTGCCGGAAACCACGCGGCCAAAGATTGAAGTATGGTAACCTATTTCAATATAATTTCGGCGCCTCCTAGGGTCCCCAGTTTTGGAAGATGGATTTTTTGGAGGCTATGCCTATAGGGTCACGTGGGAGCACTTCAATAAAAGATGGCGTACACCTATTACGTTTATTGCCGATCACACAAACTGTCTCTCTATATGTAGGACTTACAATCGATTAATTAGAACACTTGATATTATTTAGAACATCTATAAGTGAGCGAGTTCATATGTGGCTGACTGTGGCAAGCCTTACTGTCGCTGCCGGGCGAGGAATTCGCTGACATTGCGTATGCGACGCGATGCCGCTACAGTATTCCCCCCTTATTGAAAATAAAATTTTACACAAAAGATTTTTTAAAGAAAAACATCTAATAAAAGTTTCATCAAAAACAGTACATCATTACAAAGTTCTTAAACTATTGCATCGCTTACGGTCTCCGTGCGATTTTTGCTGACTTGCACACTCGGGCGCCGCTACTGTGTTTACATAACGTATCAGGTGTCGCAACACTGCGCCCTGTTGTCATTTATTACATATTATAATACTGTGCATGCCCAGTATGGGTCAGCAGAGACCTATTATACTAAAACTTGAATTACATTTGCGCACATGTTATATGTTAAACCTTACTGGCCGCCTGATGGCACGACCGCTGCGCGAGGTGCTTAAATATTTCACTTTCAAACTGCCTACCCTGGTCCTCGTTAACCTTAAGGGACAAACGAAGCGTGTGATCCAGTGTTGGAAAACTGACTGGGCTGCCTGCTTTCCAGTCTTCTTATCCTCTCTGTCAAGTTCTTGATTTCTGCTATTAAATTTGCAGGTTCACCTCCTGAAGCTACATCTATTTTGCTGACTGTCTCTCTATGTGATACGGATTCTATGACCTTGTCCGCTATGTTTCCTAAGGTACTAAGGTCCTTCGTCTCCCTAGCTGCCAAAATCCCCCTTACTGTGCTTGGCAACTGGTTAAGCCACAGTACGAGGAGGGATTCATCTTCAATCTTGCCACGTGCAATGACACGCATTTTTCTCAGTAATTGCGATGGCCTCTGGTCTCCTAATTCCATTTCGTTCATTCATCTGTATACCTGTTGCTCCTTGGTCCTCGCATAGATTTCGCACAATCGCTTTTTTAGCGTAGAGTACTTGTCTGTTTGCGGGGGGTCTCTGAGAATGTCCGTCCTGCGTCAGAACATCTTTGCTAAATTTCGATACAATTATCTGGTGCCTTGATTGATTCGTCCGACGCCTTTTGCGGGTTCAATACTGCTTCAGCCTGGATAAACCACTGCTCGGGCTCGTCGCACCAGAAATCTGGAGTACGCGTCGTAACCGCGATGCTCGTGATCACCTGCTCTTCGGATTTCACTATAGCCGCACTGCCGTCGTTTGCCATTTCGTTACGCTACTGTTCACTCAAGTTCAATAGATTCCACAATTTTTTTACAAAAGTTCACGAGGTTATAGGTTATATAACCTACAACTCCCACGTATCACGTCGGGGTCACCACTTTGGAGGCTATGCCTATAGGGTCACGTGGGAGCACTTCAATAAAAGATGGCGTACACTTATTACGTTTATTGCCGATCACACAAACTGTCTCTCTATATGTAGGACTTTCAATCGATTAATTAGAACACTTGATATTACTTAGAACATCTATAAGTGAGCGAGTTCATATGTGGCTGACTGTGGCAAGCCTTACGTACGAACTGGCTTCACAGAGCGCGGGAGCTCCGTCACTGCCGGGCGAGGAATTCGCTGACATTGCGTATGCGACGCGATGCCGCTACAGATTTCATTCATTTATCGTGAAAGAAATTAGAAATTTTGAATACATCCAGATCATTAACTAAAAATAAGTGTTCATTCGGCCTTTACTATACTTCGGGTTTGCCTTTTTGTCCCAAAATTTACTTGCCGAACCGCATTCGGAACTACCGAAGTGCATTCGGGCATCCCAGTTTTGGCAACATTTGACACTTTTGACAAAAATTTATAATATTTTGCAAAACACACTTAGCACAATTTTAAATGTGGCCTTGAATGACCGAGTCTGGCACCAAGCATCCAGTTCGCTTGGGTGGTCTCGACGTTCGCAAAATTTTAGACGTGCGGTGAAGCTGTTGACGGTCTTGGGCACCATGGCCTTCCATGCAGCAGAAACGCTGGGCGTATACCGCGACACGCCTGCATCAATGACATTATCCGCCGTCCTCTAGCTACCGCTGGCGTGCCAGCCATTCGTGAACCTAATGGGCTGGTGCGTAACTATGGCAAGAGATCAGATGGTATGTCGTGGCTACCTTGGAAGATGGGTAGGCCTTAGTGTGCGACGCTACGTGCGTCGACACTCTTGCGCCTTCACATCTTTCAAGCACAGCAGGGTGTGTCGGTGCTGCTGCTGCATCTGCGGAAAACCTCAAACGGCGCAAATACTGTAACCTGACAGTTGATAATGTTTTTGAGCCGTTTAGTGTTGAAACGTTAATTACGTGGGGTCCAAGTGCCCGTTCTCTTTACAAAGACTTGGCAAAGCAGCTGATCAACGCCACGCGTGACTAGAAGGCTGGTTATTATCTTGCACAGAGGATAAGCATTGTCATTCAACGTGGTAATGCTGCCAGCCTTCTGGGTACGTTACCGGTCGGTGATGATGCGGAGGAATTTCATGACGCATTATGTATGTAATTTTTATGTTTATTTTATTTTAGTGTATTTTAGTAGGTACCTAATATTAGTTTTTAGTTGTAAATTTCATTTAAGTATTATTATCTTTATGTGTCCTTTAGAATATGCTGTTTAAATTTGAAATTGAATTTCTATTTTATACAATTAATAGGTTTTTGGTTTGTACTAAACAATATACCATTACAACAAACTCATGACGTCAAAATTTTACAACAACATATAAAAGCACAGGACAGATTAATCTTACTCTTCAAATGAATCGAAAGCTAATCCCAATCTTCTTTATAATAGATTCATACATTACGTACATTCCATTGTACACAACCACAATAACATCCTAATAAATGATTACTAAGCGACATTACCTCTCAATTCCGAATTAATTAAAAGGGTCGATACCTCAGCGAAGCAAGTAACAGAAATCGCGCTGATTTATTATGTAAGCAAAGTTGTACAGAATTTGAACGGGATTTGCATATGTAACGTGAATTTGGTTTGGAAAGTACCAACCTCTGTAGATTCTATGTTATTTATTGCTTATTTAGAAGTATTACATGGCCTAAGTTTGATTTGAAAATAAAGTTACGAAAGTCGTAATTGAATTTCAGATTTACGGAACCACTTTGTTAATATTAAAATATAGATATCTATACTAAATGGGTGTACAAACAGTATAAGGTGAAAACGTGTGACAATTTTATTGACGTGACAACGTCTTATAAATTGGTTAGCCGGGTGACACTTCAAGAAACTGCGTTACGCTCCGCTCACGTTATGCGCTCACAATGAGAGCGAGTGAGAGGCACGCGTCCCTTCCACTCGGGCATGGTTAGCCCGCCTAAGAGCGAGACAGACAGACATAAAAAGTGAAAGGCACGCGTCCCTTCCACTCGAGCACAGTTAGCCCGCCTAAGAGCGAGAGAGACAGAGCGAGAGAGAGAGAGTGAGTGAGATACACTGAGTGTAAATGAATTGCCAATATGTGTAAAGGTAAAAATAAAATTTTGTTAATATGAAATTCAGTGCGAGATTCTTTGTATAAATTAATGTTTTAAATATAATTCTTTGTATAAATAAATGTTTTAAATTGTTACTATTATTTCATCCTTCTTCCTACTATACGAATGAATATTCACATTAAAATTATTTTACCACTCAAAGTCGTTGTCACGTAAAACTTTCGCCCGTATACCGACTTTACAGGCAACCAATTTTTTTTTAGTCATCATCAAACGTACAAATAGCTTAACATTAAAATGTTTACAAAACATTTTATATTATGGTGGCACTTCACTTGGCTATTTGTATTTGCTATTGGGCGTTTGTTACTTTGGCAAAATATTTGACGTATGTGCAAACTTGCAAATATAGACAAACAAAATTTATTTCACAAAAACTACCCATAAACTACTTTACTGGCCGTAAAGGATTACGAAAAAGTAAATAACTTTTCAATTGGATATTTGACTGACTAATCAAATTAATTACTTTTTACTAAACGTCAAAACTGTAAATGATGAGAAAATTGGATGAAATAATTGACGTCATAATATTTAATAGTCAAATCGTTTACTATTATATGTAAGTAGAGTGGATGATCAGAAATATGTAAAAACTATAAAATAATAAACATCCTAACTTTTACTGCTCTTTTACGATTCTTAATTTAATGATTTTAGTTAAATAAATTATTTTAACTACAGAAAAATACCCAATTGTATCTCTACGTATTTAGTATTGGTCATATGTGCCAAATAGGCAATAATTCAAATACTGACAAAGTAAACTCTCCAAAAATGGTAATTGTTTGTCAAAAATCTCAAATACCATGTGAAGTGCCACCATTATATACATGCACTAATAATATATATCATTGATGTATAAGTTATTCTATAAAGTCCTCAGATGATAAGCCTCATCTAATATTGTGTCTTGTTTTTAAGGTTTAACAGCTAAAGTGTGACAAATTAGAATTGTTGAGCTACTTTTGTCTCTTGATTGTACTTATTGGTGTTAAGGGGGTCACTTAACAATTGTGCAAAGTTTGGCTAAGGAATGTGGGTACAATTCTCGTATATCTCTACCCTCTTAGACATAAATAAGCGTAAGTAGCTAACTTAGTAAAAGTAAAGTTAAACTTTGTAACTTAACTAATACTGTTTTATGTATTTCTGATGGCGCCAAATACATATACATTTATATTATTTTCCCGTGTGCAACGGCGTACATTAGTCATACTTTAGATAATAAGAAGTCAATAAATCTTCCAAAGTTTCTGACAATAAAAAATTTAAACCATATATTTCATTCAAAAGGAAATAAACTCTGAATAAGACAAAGTTCAAAATTAATGGTCAGGAATTTACTTTTCCAAATGATTGTATATCATTATTAACTAAAATATAACATTACGAACGCTGCTGCATTATTAATGCCAGGATTATATGAAATTATTAATATCGTACTTACGTAATACACTTTTTTAAATTAGTACATCTATTTTTTCTGTAATTATTTTGGAATTTTCACAAAAGAAACGCCGTTTTGCTGCCTTCAGGTTTTTTTTTAGGTCTTTAACATGTTAAGGCAATCATTGCATACACACACACACACACATTTTTTAAAATAACCATTACTAGTAGTTTTAGTTAACAGGAATCTTTCACCCCTCCATTCAAGCTAAATTGCTTGTGTTAAAAGTGGGTCTCACATTTGAACCGAGGAATCTTTCCATGATACACAGCTGCTAAATGCGTTGCTTTTTTAACGGCCTTTAAATAATATTTAGCCAAATTAAGTTTTTCATTGTAAGAAGTAAATATGGGTTTATAAAAAAATAAGAATATATAAAATATATTACTTCCTTGTCATTTTACATGCATTGCCATACAAAGGTATATTGATTTTTCCAGACCTCGCATACTTCAGTCAAGTGGAAAGCATGATAATGTTGGCGATGTCGTGAAAACTGAAAATATTCCCTATACTTCTCCACGGTATAATGTACTGTGAATATGTTTATAGACCGTCATTAGTTTCACTGGAAAAAAATACCTACGTTGCTGATAATACTAGTGCACAACATCTTTTACCTTGAATGAATATATCTACCTATAAAATGCGAAACGCTTTCAGGCAAATATAACTCAGACAAGTCTATGAACCAAATCAGGGTTTTATACGTTAAGGCGAAATTCCATGCGCTCTCGTAGCTGACCAAGAACATCTGGCATTGGCTTTTGTTAGCAGTGAAAGTGACGTGCCTAGAGAAGGCCTCTGAGTGAGTGAGTAGTGTGAAGCTTCTTACTCCGATAGCTGTTACGATATCACGTCGTGACTCCACAAAGAGGTACCTAAGAGGGTTTTCAAATTATCCGATCCGATCCTATTCGGCCATTTGCTGGATAGCACTAGCGCAAGCAATATTTATTTTTATTATGCATACATACATATATACATATAATCACGCTGTTATCCCCGGAGGGTTGGGCACCCCCCATTTCACCAAGCATTGTATTCGGTCTCACGTAATAGGTGATGGTATTTTTTGCCTATTTCGAACACTAATGTTGACTTGAGCCATGCATCTGAGGCTGAATCTAGGCTGTATATATGTCTGATGTTAAATAAGCCTGTCCCTTAGTCGCCTTGTACTACACCGCATGGGAAGAGATAGGGTGGCCCCAATTCTAAACTGCCAGGAACCGCGCGGCTATTAATGCTAGTAATAACGACATTTCTAGTTAATAACAAAACATTACAATATTCGATGCACAAATTAATTTAATCGACGCGTTTGCGGTATCATGTGACAACAGAACATAATTAATTAAATAAAATTCATTTCCAGAGTGAATAACTCAATTTCGGGGTGAATTATAGGTATTAGTATATTTTATTGTGGTTACTCGTCTACGATATTAATAAAATTTGCTTTCATGGAATTATTTACTTTTGATTTATGCCGGAATAAACAATGCTTTGTAGTCAGTGGTTTTACGGAGTTATTAATTTGAAGTAGGATACTGAATTATTTGCAATCATTGTGTACTGATGGTTAATTGGCCTATCAAAATGCCTTTGTCTTTCGCATTGTTTAATCGTTCTTTGTATTCTATGGAAAGTTATTGGTACCCAGCTTTAATATAATCTTTAAAGCCAGGTTTCAATAAATGAAAATGTAAATAATTACGCTACTATTTATTTCTTTCATAAAATAATTGCTGAATATGATAATAACAACTGATTGAGTAGGTAGCTGAGATAGTTATTTTTGTAACTGTTTGAATTTCAAAATATTTATCCTTTACCATTTTACATACTTATTTACATAATTACATACTTACAGATTTATTTTCATTTCAATGCAGATGATTATTATGTACTAATATATATATATATATATATATATTATGCTTTGTTGACTCAAACCAAAATAAATAAGGAATCTTTAAAAAACCACATAGCAAAAATAGATTTCGATCCAATTTATGCTACTAATGACGCCAATCTCGCAATGAGCTATGTCATCACCGAAATAAAGGCAGCTCTTGATAAAAACTCGAACACGATCTCTTTACCACGTCGGAAAAAGATTATCCAACCATGGATTACACCTGGTCTCTTACGTTGCCATCAAAATAGGAACAAATTACACCAAAAAGCAAAATCCTCACCTGAAAATACTTTCCTAAAAACTACCTACACGCGGTACAGAAATTTCTGCTCTTCAATCTTAAAGAAACTTAAATACAACTATGAAAGGGAACGTGTTCAGAGGGCCGGTAAAGATACGAAAAAGTTGTGGAATATAATCAAAGACATCACATATTCAACCAAAGACTTGTCCTACCCTAAAGAGCTGCTTGACATTTCCAACTCTCCACAGGACTCTGTAGATAAAATTAACGCCCATTTTGCTAATGTTGGTAAAACCCTAGCGGAGAAAATAACTTCAAGCCAAACAGCTGCTTCTAGGGAACCAACACCACTGAAAACTTGTCGTGATTCTTTCGTACTCCTAAGCACAGATGAAGCAGAGGTTGCAAGTCTAATAATGGCACTAAAAAACGAGAGCTCTGTGGGCTGGGATAATATCTCACCGATACTCCTGAAGGAAAATAGTGCCATTCTAGTACCCCACCTAACTCACATTTTTAATATGTGTCTCACTAACGGTGTCTTTCCTATGGACCTTAAAAGGTCTCAAATACGCCCAATTCACAAGGGTGGTGACAGGGACAGTGTCGAAAATTATAGACCTATATCAATTTTACCTACTCTCTCAAAGATTCTTGAAAAAGTCATGAATAACAGGCTAGTTTATTATTTAGAAAGCAAAAACATTTTATCCAGGCACCAATTTGGTTTTCGCAAAGGGAAATCTACTGACGATGCGGTTGGTAACCTCACGGACTTTATAACAACGAATATGGACAAAGGCAGAAAATGTTTATCTATTTTTATAGACTTATCGAAGGCATTTGATACTGTCTCTGTTCCCGCCCTGATGCTTAAACTAGAAAAGGTCGGCGTTAGGGGGATTCAACTGAAGCTTTTTAAAGACTATTTATCAAATAGGACTCAATATGTAAGGGTGGGTAAACACACAAATACTGATCTGCCAGTGCATTACGGCGTCCCGCAGGGAAGTATTCTTGGTCCAACTCTCTTTCTTGTCTATGTAAATGACCTATTATCTTTAAAAATACCTGAAGGTAAAATTATTTCGTATGCGGATGACACTGCCCTCGTGTTTTCTTCAAAAACTTGGCAAGAGACATATTACAACGCCCAAAATGGTATTAACACAGTCAAATCCTGGCTTAAACAGAACCTTCTCACATTAAATGCCGATAAGACCAAATACATCCAATTTTCAATTCGGGACTCTGTACAAATAAATCAGGAATTAATAGTCCATGACTGTTTATCACCATCATCAATTAATACTTCTTGCACGTCAACTTGCACAACACTACACCGTACACAAACGAATAGGTACTTGGGAATTACTATTGATGAAAATTATAGCTTCAAGGCTCACATAGAAACGCTGAGTAAAAGAATTCGCAAACTTACTTTTATCTTTAAAACTCTGAGACACGTATTATTACCTGAAACCCTTAAACAGGTCTACCATGCCCTCTGTGAATCAGTGATTATGTACTGCATAACATCCTGGGGTGGAGCGCGAAAAACGACTCTCTTTCAGCTTGAGGTGGCTCAGCGAAGTATTCTCAAGCTTTGTACTTTCAAACCCTATCGATATCCAACTAAGCTTTTGTACGAGTACTGTGAGGTGTTAACTGTGCGTCAGCAATTTTTATTGAGGTTGACGTTGAAGCAGCACTCTTTAATTAGTTATACCCAACAACAATCGTCTCAGTGAAGATCTTATGCGGTGTGTGAGCGTACTATTAGACCTAAAACATGTTTTATCCGCAGGTTCTTTCCATTTCTAGGACCCTACACCTACAACAAATTTAATAAGGCCACTAATATATACCCGTTAACCAATACAGGTGTTAAAGGGACGGTGTCCAACTATCTGAGCAAATATCATACGACGAGACTGAGCTCACTATAAGGATAATTGAGTAGTGTAGTTTTATGCAATTATATACTATTGTTTGCTCTTCTGTTAACTTTATTTTTGGTCAAGCAAACAAGTTTTACGAAGAAGTATCATTTTCACACCATCTTACTCTTCTTTCATTCTACACACACACATACCCTCTCTTGCGCATACAAGCACACACACACACACATACACACACACACACACACACATACACACACACACACACACTGTTTTGTATTTAATAATTATGTAGCTGTATTGTTTGTTATGTATATCCAAAGTGGGGTGGAGGCGCTGTTAACTGAGATACAGGACAAAAGCCTAGTTCAGTAGCAGATGCTTAAACCAGACACAATTCTGTCTAAGCTTACTGTAACATTTCCAATGACAAACTGTGTAAACATGTATAATTTTTATGGAATAAATAAATAAATAAATAAAAATAAAAAATAAATAAATGTATTTGACAAGTTGCAATATGTCACAGGCTACAGAGTGAACGCAATTGTGTTTTATACTTGTTAATAACTTTTTGGCTATACATCCTATGTGAACGAAAAAGCATCTGAGATATATGTATAATAACACTCTAAAACAGATAGATGCATTTTTATAATTATTCTTATAAATAGAGTGGTGAAGAGTCAAAACATTTAGTACAATGTTAATTTGCACCCAATGCCCATTTCCAGTTGCAACCCGCGAGTATCATACGCTCATGATGTCGAATAAATATAACAAGATGTATCGAAATCGAAAAAAAACACAAAAACTTTGCTTCTATGCATCCAAAGGTTTACTTGTATGGTGTGTAGGTGTACTTTTATGGTGTACAATTAAGAATATCTTATCATAGTTAAAAAAAAAACATAAATTAATAATTATAAATCATAACATAAAATTACTGCTCTCCGACGACTCTAATAATTGGTTTGTTTTGTAGCGACTACCATCTGACCCCATGAGGAAATTTTTGCACTAGAACCTCATCAGTCAATCAATAAATGCACTGATTTGCATGTGACGTTAGTTTGAACTCTAAAGATTTTAGGAGGTTTTGCACACCCTGTTACCTATACCTTACCTTGACGACCTCTGTGGCGTAGCGGTAGAGCATTCGACTGCTATGCAAATATTTGCACTGAGCGGGAATCGAACCCGCGCCCCCGGGTTCGATTCCCGCTCAGTGCAAATATTTGTATGCATGAATATGTATATTTGCATTGATCTGGGTGTTTCTATGTATAATATGTAAGTATTTACAAAAAAAGTATCTATGTATGTTTATCCGCATTCTAGATTCCATAACACAAGCTAGTTAAGCTATGCTTACCATGGGTCTAGATAGCGTTGTTGTAGAATGTCGTGGAATATTTATATTTATAGTCAATCTATTCATTCCTGCGCTAGGCTGTTGACACATAGGCGCTCTTCAGGAATAAAAATATAAAAATAAATTTATATCCACGAATATAGCACCTGCCAAAATATTGACATGTGGCCTTGGTAGGCTAGGCAAGGTACTTTTTGCGCGGGTGCAACTCAAGTGGGTGCTTTAAACAAATTATTTCTACTAACACCGTCCAAAACTATCTGATTTTTTAACTTACCGCTTGATTCAAAGCCATATCGCTATCGGTAAGGTACTTCATCAAACAGTGTAAGGCACATCTTCTCTTGTGTATACGTTCATAATAGAGGACTATCAGCTCCAGTGGAACGTATTGTATGGTAATCGAATGACGTATTCAATTCTTCGAAAATGATGAACGATGCGCCACGAGCTCATAATTCGATGAATGAAAGCCATTCATCTTTCCTGTAGCACCGTGAAGGCGCATCTGTAAAGGTACATTAGACAGAAAACAATATTTATATTCATATCTATTATGCATATTGACACACAACTTTATAGTTTAAACAGCGGTAAATGTAAGTTCATCTTGTAGTAGGTACGAGTAGTTATTATGAATTTGATGGTATAGACGGTATAGACTTAACCACAGTATTACTATACTATCTATAAGCCTACCAGTAGATCGACTCTTTTACGCACAGAAACTGGCCAATGGTCATGGTTGTCACACCGAAAGGTATTTTAATTTTGCAGTGCCTATGGATGGTCACGTTCCCAGTCCATCACTAGAACAATCAAAGTATCAATTTCATTTATTCAGTTTAGGCACATAAAGAGCACATATGAACGTCAAAATTTTACAAATAATTAATTATTTTTTTAACATAAACTAACAAATAAAATAAATAAACCAATGAATCTTTCGGTGGTTCGGTAGGTTAGTTTCGCTGAGAAGATACCAGCAAGAAACTCAGAGAACTAAATTAGAATTAGATTTTTTTTTAATCTGTGGTTTTGTTTACAATAATTTATATGCTATGCGAGCAAACAAGAGACTTAGGTTGACCATGCATTTACATCATCGAGATACTCATCTACTTCATAATAACCTTTATTCATGAAAGTTTATTTCACTTTTATTTTACATTTATTTAGTGCCATGTCAATTAAATCCTGAGGAATTTTATACAAACGAATCACCAACTTTGTGAAGCTGGAGTTTTGGTACAACAAGTTTATTTTTGTTTCTCGTATTATTATTATTACTATCGAAACAGATTCATCTTACCCTATTAATACATTGCCACCCAAATGGAAAGTGTTTGCAAAATATTACCAAAATAGGTTGATGATACTTGCTTTAAAATCGAGTTAAGAGATTTCACCCAACCAAAATTAGTTACATAAATACATACATGAAATATATTATGAAAAATTGAGAGCTATCATCCTTTTTGAAGTTGGTTAAAAAGGTTATTGTTGGCAACACACCTCTTTAGATTAGAGAGCGCGAACTACGTGAGTTTGCGCTCGCCGACCCTGCCACTCGTTTCCCCTGTACTCCTCATATTTGCCCCGCACAAGTATCGAGTCGAACGAAATAATAAGACTGTAACTAAACAGTGTTTGTATGAGACCAATTCTAACATGCAAAACTGCAAATGCATGTCAAATATGTACGTGTCGACTGAAGGTGCTGTCTGTGGCACCTTCAATCGCTCCACGGTGTGCCTATAGATATTTCACAATAACAAGTCAGAATAGTATATATTGTTGATATCAAAGCTAAAATACTTGAAGGCTCTCTTAAAACCAACCATGCTTTAAGCAAGTAAAATTAATAATGTGATAAGAGTCTATAGCAGTAGGTAAGTGACGATCGCGATTGGTACTGTATAGTGAATTGAAGCGATTTATCTTCCTCGCTTGCCAATGCTGACACTGGAGCCTAATGTAACCATGAATTATGTGTCTTGAGAGACCGTACTCATATTAAAATTGTTTTAAAAATTGTTTTGTTCTCAGCACAAACAAATAAATGCAATATTTGACACAAAAGGATTACTGTATGCACATTGGATTGTGGATCGCTGGTGCCTGTAATAGGTAATAAAAACCTGAATTATAGGTTATATTTATTTATTTATATATAATTATGAAAAAACTGTAAATGTTAATGAAACACGAATACTATTGTTTTCTATGTCAATTAGTTACCGCATTTAATATTTAGTAGCTTTTGAATTATTATTAATAATCAAAGTATAGAAGGTAAAAATTTAACACGAAGTACCTATTTTCCTTGAAAATAAAACTAGCTACTGTTTCTACGCTAAGCCACTGAATTATCTTAGTCCGGGTAGTTAAAAAACATGGTGTTGAAAATTTACAGTGATATTCATTTTATCCATTTCAATACAATTCCTTTATTTCAACCATTTCATAGCTTTGGTTTAAATATAAAGGGTAAGTTTCCTGAAACTTTTCACAAAGTTGGTGATGGAAAGAAATAGAAGACTGATTTTACATATAATTTTTTGGTCACACTACTCTTCAAAGGATACTTGTAGTCACCTGACAGCTTTAGTGAATAGCTAGTGGGTCAGAGTTCGCTATGTGCCGATCGCAAACCTCTGAATAGGCACTGGATCACCCTTTCACGAAGAACTAATCAAATATAGGAGATAAAAGCTTTGGAAATACACCGCTACGCAAACCTTTTCATATAGTAAAAGTGGTAGATTTTTTATATATGAAATATTGAAGATTCAATTTAATTTTAATGATTGCTCAATTTAAATTAATAATTTTGTTTTTGTAATGCTTTATGTTGAGAGAATGAATGAAAGAAGACTAACGAAACAGGTGTATGAGGCGAGTGTAGATGGTACCGTCGGAAGGGGTCCTATATACCTGGACCAAATCAGGGAAGTTTTAGAAAACGTGCAGGTCAGGAGTACTCTAAACCGACGAGCATGCATGAAGAATGTAATGAGAGTGAATGAAGCGAGAGTAGTATGTCAGGATCGTAGCAAATGGAGATCCGTAATCTCTGCCTATCTCTATGGGAAACAGGCGTGAGTTAATGTATGTATGTAATACTTTATGATGCAAATGAATTTAAATTTGATTTCATGACATTTGTGTACAGTATTTTATGTGAATTGTATTGTAATAATGAGAATAGATGAAATATGAACTTAAGTATGTAATGAGTCTCTGATACTTGAAATAAATGAATTTTGTATTGATTCGATTTGTCTTCGTGATAATATTTTTTTACAAACTTTTGCTTTGATTACTTAATATACGTCCCTTAAGAAACTCGGTGCTCAGTACCAACTTCAAAATCACAAAAGTAACAAGGCTAATAATATATACAAAATATAATTCAAATAATTTTGAAACAACACTCAATTTCTAGAGATTGTTGAAGATTTTGTTATTATGGTAAATTTAGTTTAAATTCTTCTTCTTTTTAAAAGATAAATCCTATGTTATTAATTAAAAGTCCTTGTTTAAATAATTATATAATTAACAACCATTAGCGATTCATATATATTTAGGCTCTCTAAGTTGTTGTTAGTACAGTGGTAAAGGTATATTATTTCATCATCATAATCCAAGTGCTAATTAATGCCTTTTTATGAAAGCGACTACCACCTCACTCCCCTAAGCAGAGAACGAACGCTTACGCCAAAGCCTCATCAGACTTTCAGCGGGTGTACCAGCTTACTGATTAGGTTCCTAGGATTTTAGTGTGACCTATGTCAATATACCTTCTCAATGGAGAGTTTGTGCTGTCAGTAGGAAGACTAAAGGCTTGCCCTGCTTTGTCTTCTACATTGACGGCACAGAAACTCTGTCTGTGTCTGTACACACGTCAATAGGCCACGGTAACCACTTTCCATCAGGTGGGCCGTGTGCTTGTCTGCCACCTTAAATGATATAAAAAATACCCATTTAAGAATTAAAGTATTTAAGCGTAGCTACCTAAGTTAATTTACGATAGGAAATATTTTTTAGAAATACCAAAAATGTTTTCAATTCGTAATTAAATTTTACTTTTTAGCCCGAAACGGCAATCAGTCTAAATTAATTCAGTACGTGATTTGCTTGTCAAACAGATTGAGTTCAATATGACTCCACTCGACTTGCGGATTAATTGAAAGAGGGTGACCACAGATTCGATTCAGCTCCCTCCCACATTTATACAAGCCACAAGATGCTAGCGGGTGATAATGTTTTATCTCTCATCTTGAAGCGAGAGGGAGTTTTCTATTGCTTTGGTAGAAACAACAAGATGGTTAGCAGTGATAAGTGTAATTATTCTTTGTTACTATACTTATCCTATAGTATTCTTACCTAATGGAAAAAAATGAACAATGATATTTTTTTATACCACTTAGGTAGGAGGGCAAGCATATGGCCCACCTGATGGGAAGTGGTTACCGTGAGTTTTGGACGTATGCAACACCAGAGGCGTTACACTTGTGCTGCTGACCCTGAAGAAATCTTCTAATGTCTTCTAATTTCTTCTTTAAACGGACTAGATAACGAAATACCGTTAAAATTTCGTTAACTGGTCCGTTTATACTTGTAAGTATAACAAATTAAGATAATCGTAACATGAAAGTCATATTAATATAAAATACCATTAGAAATATACCCACCCATCCAACATTATTTTATTTAATTGTTAGCATTACTGAATTGTAACAATTAATAATATTTCCCACAAGTGTGTAAAGTATTAAAAAATGTCTAATATAAGCGCTCTTCGCTTACAGCTTGAGAAAATAGTTCTCAAGTTCGTATTCCCTTTCACGTGTGATTTCCCCGGACGCCCCTTATAGACGGTTATCCTCTACAGGTAAAAGCGATTCCTACTTCATAAATACTTACGTATATCTTACATTTACTTGATTACTTTTTAATGTGTGTCACAATCGTACATTGTCTGGCAGCCCACAATTTTACAATAACACACGGATTGTGTAGGGAAAGAATTATGCTCTTTATTACAAGTACTAGCTTTTGAAGGCGGTTTCTCCCGTGTTTCTAAAGATCTAATCTACCCCTATACCAAATTTCATTGAAATTGGTTCAGTGGTTTAGGCGTGAAACCGTAACATACTCGTAGAAAGACAGACATAGTTACTTTTGCATTTATAGTATTGGTATTTATTTATATATATTACACGCTTATAGAAGTACATCGGCTGATTTTATAGTCGTCCTTTAGTGAAAATAATCACAAAATCGTCTGGAAGTATTAATAAAAAAAGCGATACGTTATTCCGTTCACCAATACACTTTTTATTTTAAAATTAACACTTAATTAGCCGGTATATAAAATGTACCTATTCCCGCACTTCTTTATCCCCGGAGAGTTAAACAGAGGTGAATTAACACCCAATTTTCACCAGTCATTGTATTCGGTATCACGTAATAGGCGGTGACTATTGTTGACTCGAGCTATGCATCTGAGCTTGAGTTTGGGCCGTATATATCTGTCTGATGTTAAACAGCCCTATCCCTGATTCGCCTTGTACGATACCGCTTGGGAAGAGATGTGATGGTCTAAATTCCAGCCTGATGGAAACCACAAACCTAGCTCAATTAACACTAACCAAAAACAAGAAATTAAATGAAGTGTAATGTTTAATTACTTTCGACTTCAAAAGTACTTTGGTTCACAAATCGCTTTCGCTACGCGTATCACTAAGATCTCAAACCAGAAACAGTTGGGCCAAGATAATGGTCTTCGGAATAAGGGGAGGACTGTGGATTACTTTTCTCAATCAGCGCGTCGTAATAAATATTTGATGAGTTCCATGGAACAGACCTTTATTTTTAACTAATTGCGTGCCTTTGTTATCATGTCGGCTTACGGAGAGTTTAATTAGAGTAAAATGATTTCGCTTAAAAGTAAATTCAGGCTAAATTCCTCGCCTTCTATCCTTTCAACGAACTCGATCACAATCTGTATCAATTTTATGCACATTAAAATTAGATATTGAATTCCATCACTGTCACCTAAGTGGTACAAAGACTATGCCTTAAAAATGTACTGTAAGCACTTTTATTTTTTACTTTTACAATTGGAAAAGGAGATACGGTCGCACTATTCCATATAAAGTTGTTAGTAAAGGTTTCTCCTTTGTCGACTGTATATATAACACTGTATATATAACCGAATAATTCTTAGTATTAGATCATTCCTGGCAGAAGCAGGCCGCGGCGACGGCGTGCCTGGCGCGCCTCCCCGTTTCCGGGGAAGAGTTGGGGACTCTGTAGTCACCACAGACCCGAGGAGAGGGCCAGATCGTGAGAGATGGCCCTGGGTCGGCCGAGGTACGAGAGATATGCCTGTCAACCTCAACTTCGGCAACCAAAACGACCCACAGGTAGCGTGCGTTTTGGTCGGTTCGAGTCCGACATAACCTCTTATGTGTGGAGGTATCCGTGGGGATTTTGCACACGTAAAAAATATATTAGATTATTTCCAAAGATATACGTTTATATTTAAAACGTATTTATACATCTAAACAACAGTGGCAATTATATTAACACTACTAGAGTTAACAAGAATATGAGCAACCAAAATTGTAAAAATATCGAAAAAGAAAAATGTGCCGAGAGTATTTATATTGTATAAAATAAATACTGGCTAATATTTTCTAAGTTGTAAGTTATTTATATTCTATATACCGTTCTTCATATTCAGATACTTTAGTCTGACTTACATACACAAAATATCCTGTGTCAAGTAACCGCATACTGTATAAAAGTAATTTATGTAATAGCACATTGTAAGCAGCTACTCACATTTCTACATTAGCGTGAAAAGCGCATGGAGCAAACATATTTTCCACGGAAGTTACCCGCTAATTATCTTCTTAACTTCTCGATTAACGAACTGCGGTACTCTTCGCAAATGAAGAGTAAATTACTTACGTCTAACTTCATTACCACACGCAGAAGGCCCTCGCAAATCGAGGCGTTACGTACTACGTGGTTCTACGACCCCTAAGTTATTAGGGTTAGCTCGTCAACTTGCTGAATTGAGTTCTTCGTATTTACTACATAGCAGCTGTAGGGTTGAAATGGGTATACGTATATTGTTCTTTTAGTGTAATGAAAAAAAAAAGACTATTTCGTTCTGTTTTAGAAATTTATTTACCCGGAGGAGATTTAGTTTCACTATTACAAAAGAAAATCTGTGTTATCTTCCACAGTTTAATGTTTTTAGTCCTATTTCAAGAACTTTGATTGCGAAACTTATCAAATACGGATTGTATAATATGTATTTAATGCTCTTCTACTATGTAGAATACCTCAGCATAATATTTATTGAAATTCATCAATATAATCATCATCTTAGTCATGTTTACTTCAATCGGTGAATTATTCTACCCAATAACAAGCAATGAGACAATATCGTGAAATATAAAACCAATCAACTATGTAACAGAATAATCGATAGAATCGAAATATATAGTACTAGCACCGCGCTGCGGTTTCACCCGCGTAAATCCTGATCCCATGGGAATATCGGGATTACAAGTAGCCTATGTTACTCACGAAGAATGTAGCTTTCTAATGAAAAAAGAATTATTAAAATCGGTCCAGTACTTTTTGAGTTTATTCGTTACATACAAAAATACAAATCTTTCCTCTTTATAATATAATATTATAATTATTATATACAAATAATAAATATATGGTTTTTTTTGTTGAATGCAAATCGTAAATACCATTAGTGCTCCATTGAAACTATAATAATACTGGCACATGATTAAATGTGTCTAATCAAAATTAACAATTTCTTTCAGTACTGAAAATTTATTGAATTCATAAATGAAACATTCTCTATCTAATTACGGCTCGTGGCTCACTGGTAACTCAGTAGGTCAACACATTACGAGGTTAAACAACACTAGCCAGGTCGGTCTTTGGATGGGTGTCCATCCTTAATATATTGAGATTCCTCCGTTTAGTAAAAATATATTCTGAGAGCTAGAGCTATAAGAGTGTCTTTTTTTATACCACTTAGGTGGCAGACAAGCACACGGCCCACCTGGTGGAAAGTGGTTACCGTGGCTTATGGACGTGTGTAACACCAGAGAAGACATACTCACGCTGCCGACCCTGTAAGCATGCTCTCTGTGCCGTCAGTGTAGAGAACAAAGCAGGACAAGCCTTTAGTTATTCCACTGACAGCACAAATTCTCCAGTGAGCTCTGACTACCCTACTCACCGCTAGAAACCCAACACGAAGTTATTATAACCGCGGTATTCTGTAGAGCGGAGGTACTTCCCCAGTCGGACTGCTCAATTGGGTTTTTCTTGTATTTTTCGCGAGTACAGAGAGCACACTGAATAGGGTTACAGTCTTTATTACTGACATATTCTATAGGTTTTTGGGCCTTCGTCAGATGTTTTAGTTTATAAAAGATCTAAGCCAATGCCTTAATAAATAAATAAACTTTATGTTTTCTTCAAATAGACGGTTTATACTGTACTGATGGCACTTGGTAGAATTGGCTACATATATTGAATAAGACACATATGGACTGACAGATTGATTGATTGATTGAATAAGACACTTTTACTTTGACATTGAATACTGTGGAAAAGTACAATTACCTTATTCAATATGTTCTTCGAATAGGTTTTCTTTTGTACTTTAACTAACTTGAAGCTGATGTATTTTCCATTGTGTGTTCAGTACTTTAACCTTTAAATTACTTGTACTACAAGACCTTAAAGTTATTCAACGTCTATACAAATTTTGCAAAGTTTATAACTCCCTCGAGGAATTACCTCGTTTTGAGTACTGTCTGACTGAGTTGTTTCGGCTCTAACAACTTACCACCACCCAACATAATTATGGCCTTGGTACAGTTACCCTCAGAAATTGTTGAACAATAACACATTTACAAACGGTTCTTACATTGAAATTGAAATAAATATTAAATTGAAATATAATTATTTTGCCGTATTCTTGATTCCATAATACAAGCTAGTTAAGCTATGCATACCATGGGTTTAGATGGCGTTTTGTAGAATGTTATAGAATGTTATAGAAGAATAATTTATTATTTATTATTAATAAATAATTTATTATATTATTTTGAATACTCAGAGGGTAAATTTTACATTTATAAGTGTTTTATTTTATTTTATGTGAAGTTTTAGAAATAAGGTGGTCGGCAACTTCGATTGGTACCCAATGCTACATTCACGTAGCCAATACGTAACTTTCTTGAAATACAAAAATTGTCTAAAAGGATGTCAGTACTAATTCATTCTGTCCAATATAATATAGAATCCCATGAAATATGTAGTGTTTTTGTTTCTTTTCGAATAAAAATGTATCATTGTCACGGAATAAATATTTGTTCATACTGACGTCATTGTTTTCAAAATAACTATGTTTTCAGAACAGAAAAAACATTTATGTATCTTTAAATACTATTGTCTTACGCCCGTCTTCGGCATTTGGGGCACTCTCCATATAATTCAAGACTAATTAAGTCTTGAGTGGCTGTTACAGAGACCAAGTGAGTAGAAGGTGGTAATTACAGCTCCTTCCTCAGTGTTTGATTAAAATTTCACCTTTACGTCGAGAAATGAGTCTCTGATGCATACTAATTGTATTCACTAAAGGTAATTGTAATTAAAGATGGACGGCGCTAACGATGCAGCTCCATCGTTTATGTATCAAAGAAGTTATTTTAACGGGAATTGTTAATTGCTATTGGGGATTTGTACAGTGCCTACATAATTATAATAGCTACATAATAATAGGCCACGGTAGCCTAGTGGTATGGGTAATGGACTGCTGAGACGAGGTCTCGGGTTCGATTCCAGATTTTACCATGGCACAGACTAATGACTTTTCGATGATTTTCGAAGTTATGTGTGTATTTTGCGGAGGTTTATAAGTGCCCGGTTAATGGCAATAGGCTCGCCCACCTATTACATTGGGACCTAAACATAAACTGGCGAAATCTGGGTGCTTGCCCCTCTGCCTACCCCTTTGGGGATATAGGCGTGAGTTTATGTTATATTACATTATAATAATGCCTACATAATAATATTACCTACATAATAATAATAATAAAAATATAAAACACATTAGAAACTGTTTTAAAGATTTGTCCCAACATGATGTCACAATCAAGTAATCTAATGTCAAATAGTATCTAAGCAATAAGTTTTTAAAGTAATTCATAATAAACCGGTCAAGTGCGAGTCGGACTTGCACACGAAGGGTCTCGCCTTGATTTATTTTGATTTATTTATTTATTTTTGACCAACCAACCAGCTCAATTAGCCTTTCAATCAACAACCTAGCCTCTACTAAACAGCAACGTTCAATTAGCAGTCTGAATGATGAAATGGAATGGAACTCACTTATCTACACTTAGCCTCCCTTTTTGGGCCATTGTGCGTGCATAGTAGCTTTCTGGCTAGCACGGTTCATTAGATACAGCCTGGTGAAAGACAAACGGACAGTAATAAAACTAAAGTTTGTTCTATGAGAGCCCTCCATAAAAAAATATTTTGGTCTGTTTTTACTATTTGTTGTTATAGCAGCAATAAAAATACTTCATTTATTATGTGTAAATTTCAGCTTTCTAGCTATCACGATTTATGAGATACAGCCTGGTGACAGACAGACGGATAGCCGGACAGCGAAGTCTCAGGGTTCCGTTTTTATCCTTTGGGTACGGAACCCTCAAAATTGATATATTACGTTTTATAAAGATCAGCTTAACTTTCCTCAATTTATTTTCTCTTATTTTCATGAAAAATTAAAAACAATGTAAGCCTTCTCAAGAAAATCCGATGTTGTACGTGCGATTTCCTAAAGTGCCAATATTATTGAATTTTGGTTATCTTCAGGATCAAGTGAGGGGAATGACCATATTCGTAAGAGCTACATTTGCTACGCATTCGAGATAGTTGTGTTGTTTCTATAATTCATTCAATAATATTTATATATGTCACCAATTAAAGCATAACCGAGGGCTCTTATAAATGACACATTGTTCAACGCTACAAACTGTCCAAAAATTTCCATTATTATCGTGTTGGAAATCACATTCAAGTTTTGTTTTTGTAACTAACAATATAAGTTAAAGTTATTTAAAATTTACTCATTTAAGAATTACTAACGTGTTAATTTATCTTCCACTAAAAAGAGCCAAAGGACATTTTAAACAGGAAATGTTTAAGCAAGTGAAAGAAAAATAACTACAAAATTGAATTGAAATAATGCTTGAATGATACGAATTCGTGTTTTGTTTTTCTAAAACTGCAAATAAAGGAATAATAACTTGCAAAAGTATTTAGAATCATTCTATAACTGTGCCTTTTAATAGCGAGCAAATAAGTAACAAAAAGGAACGCAAAAACATACGTCCAAAACACACAGCGATATTTTCAACTGATAAATTCCCAAGGGTGACTTGTTCATCTTCCGCTTCACTAGTAACGGGGAAAACACTTCGCAAAAAATATTTTTCACTGCCTAAAATCTACGTCATCAAAGAGTAATATTACTCGTTAAATTATCCTAATTTAAATATTAATTTAAACCTTTGCCTTGGGAAGGTTACTCGTTTAACCCCAAAAAGTCACTTAAAATTTAATAACGCCTTTTTACTAAAATTTAAACGACAATTTTTGAACTCATTTGATTCAACCCTCGTTAATTACTCTTTTCCAACAAATGACTATGGTATCTTTTTTAATAATAACGAAATATAAATAAAATTAATATTTTTCAAGGCACTACATAAAAACCACATGCACTTATTTTGAAACAAAAAAAAAAACAGAGTATTCAACTATTGAATAACTATTTTTTCTTTGTTGGAATTATAATATGCTGTCGTAGGTACTGTTTATCCGATTGTGATGAAAGTTTGTCATCCCTTGCATTTAAGTAATATTATGGGCACAGTTTGGACCCATGAGGCTGCAATCTGGTTATAGGATTTTCCTACTAAATTTTCCTGTGTGAAGCACGGGTCAGCTAGTATTGAATAAGACAAACGAGAACGAAACCTACAAAATATTATGTATAAGAAGGTGGTAATTTGTCAGGTTTGAAGTTGTATATACTTATTATTGTAACGCGGTAGCCTAGTCGTCTGGGTAATCGACTGCTGAGACGAGGTCTCGGGTTCGATCCCAGGTTTTACCATAGTGCACAGCAATGACTTTTCAATGCTTTTCAAAGTTATGTGTGTATTTATCGCAGGTTTATAAGTGCCCGGTTATTGGCAATAGGCTTGCCACCTATTACATTGGGACCTAAACATAAACTGCCGAAATGTGGGTGCTAGCACCTCTACCTACCCCTTCGGGGATATAGGCATGAGTATATGTTATGTTATGTTATGTAAAAATTATTTAGTTGAAGAATTAATTCATTTAAGTACTTTTTCACTGAAATTCGTCAGATTTAGCATAACGGAATAACTAAGATTACGGTGGTTTTTTAAGTACGAGTATTTACGGGCTTTTTGAGGGAGATGCAGGAAGCAGGTACAAAAAATATTATGCGTTCCAGATTATACACGGTCTTTATATATTTCGAAATATATGATGTTCCTGGTAAATTACACAGGGTACTATCTGTTATGCCAACATTTCAATCAATAAATTTGACAGAACAGCTGTTTATATTGTGAATTTTTTTTACTAGTAAGGGTCCTTTACTAACAAAAGATAACAATCAAAGTGAACGAAAACGACACTTGAATAAAAATAACCTTTCTGACCCGCAGTAATGCGACAACAATTCTAAGCTATGATAAAAATACATATAAAGTTAACAAAATATTCGAAATGAAATACTGCTCTTTGTTTTCCTTAACCCGATATCCATTATTGTCGGCAAGTAAAAGTACGTTCTACTTCTGTGGCACTTAGTTATGGCAAAAAAATCACATAACGAGTGTTTCAGCAACACAGTTCAGTTGCTTTTCCATTAAAAGCATTCAACTCGTCAAGCGAAGGAAACTGAATTTCATGGCTAATAAATTCATAAAATATAAACCAGTGTCAAAATGTGTTTTCACAACTTCTGAAATTTTCTTTCCTATTTTCTTTCCCCCTCTAAGTGAAGATACATGTTTCATCAGTTCATTGTTAGTATAATTGAATGGTTTAAAAATAATTTTATTATACAACAAGATGTTGAGATGTTAAACTTATCCTTATTATCTACCAAAAGCCTATTCATTATTCAGATCATGTTTAAAGTTTCCCAAACATTTGCTAGGGTTGGGAAGTGGACTTTCTACAACCGTGTCTACCTTTCAAAAGAAGAATTGTTTGATTCTGACAACATTAGACGCCCTCGCACCATTAATTTCGAGCAGAAGTTCACTTAGTTGGAGCGCACAAATTACATCAGTCTTAGTTTAGTAACACGGAAATATTTGGAGAATTCTTTAAGAGGTGTAGGTATCCACATTGTTCCGATGTCGGAATCCAAGAATCGGGTAAATCGTGTCTGCAAATAATTCGTCTCGTAGGCCGTTCGATCGACCTAATTCGGGTAGATCTCATTCCTCTAATGGGCGTAATGTTTCACCTGAGCGCGTCTCCAGCAGTGGATTGAAGTATTTGTTCAGAGAATGATAGCCCTTAGAATTAAGGTTAAGGAAAAGTACGAAGCCAGAGTACGGTGATTTATCGTTAAGTGTTTTACGAGCAGATGCTGGACTTTCGAAGGTCACGTAAAGGAACATATTTCAGGGCAAATTATTTATTATATTAACAACTAATTCATATATTCTAGCTATACAAACAACTTATGTGACTAAATATGAGACTAAAACAGAAATATTTGATGATGAAATATTATGACGAAATTTAGAGGTTAATAATGGAGTAAGTAAAGGAAGAGAATAAATCGTTAAAGGATTTTGCTAGTTTGATTTAGTATTTTATTTAGTACAGTTTATATTAAATAATATATGAATGATAAAATGAATGGGATTATTTGAATGACTTAACACGATTAGATATACCTAGTCCCTGAATGTAATATGGCAAGGTATGAAATGGAAAGGGATTTATCGAATGGATGATAACGGCAGTAGTAAGTGGTAGAATGCAGCATGGTAAGGTGTAGTATAATACAGACGTTAAAATACAGTACTGAGATATAAATTCTCAACTATTGCAATTCTGCTAAAATCGATCTGTTACGAGGATTAATCACCTCACTTTGATTGAGTTCACTAAGAACCAAATATTTAAAGGTTTATTCATACAATACAAAGTACCTGGTCCTTGCATAGTATTACTTTTACAAGGAATACGTATAAAATGAAGTAAACATTTTATTATGATTTAATAACTCTGTCTTAGCCTAATTTTGGATTTTGTTACTACTATAGATATCACTCAATTAGCTTGTTGCAGTTTGTTACTGGATATAGGAATCTCCCAATGTGCGCCATTGCTTCCGATCCTCTGCATGCCGCATCCAGTCAATTACTACATTATTTTCAGGTATAATGATAAATAATTTAAAATAGGTTTAGTACACAAGCAAAAACTGAAATATACTTCCTAAATATAAACCAAAGCATGACTTTTTTTGAAGAATATTTTAAGTAATAAATTGGTTGCTATCGACCGAGAGTGGCAATAAACATTCTTCGATATTCATACACAAAGAAGAAGGTATTGAACTTTTGTGTCTTGCTGTGATAATTCACATGGTTTTATGTTCACTTACTTGAAACAACACTCACCGTCCGTCGCCCACTAGTAGCAAAACCAAACAAAGGAATATCCTTCCAAGCTATAGTTTATTATGTTTGAGTTCCAGCTTTATGTACTGTACCATGAATATTTTATTTTACGTGACCAACATCTCTATTGCTTGTTTAAGTTATCGTCGTGGGTTTCGAAAATATTTACTAATATAAAACTTTTGGCTGATTTATGTATTTATTGGGATTATGTTGAGAGCAGATGTTGCTGATGTTGGGATGAGAAGGTAGCTGTATTTGCATAGGATCGAGTATAACGACCCTTTGATTCGAGAGGGCTACTTTCTAAAGCTATATACTCGTACAATATGCAGGTATACATTTGGAAATTGAATTACTCGTTTAAATTTGGACCCGCCACACATTTACCTTCATCCTATGTAAAACCGCAGCTGAGCGCAACTTACCTAATGTTATATTTTTTACTTGTAATTTTGTACATTCGTAATGATCTGTGTGGTGACTGAGAAAGAATACAAGTATCGCCGCCTCATCTCATCCAACGGGTGTTGTAAGAGGTGACTAACGAAAATATACACAGATGTTATCACTGCGAGAGAAAAAGAACTCGATTGTACCTAACTATCTGGCCAACGTAAAAGTAAAATCCAACGAAACAGTAGGCCTATGCCTGCCAACAACGGAAGAGGCCTATGTCCAGTAGTGGACTGCGATAGACTAATTGGCTGATTGATTGACATCCGTAATAGTTTGTTGTAGAGAATATGTTCCGATACATGGTCAATACGCAGCTATTCCAATTGACTTCACGATCGGATCTCGTTCTTTCAACATTCACCCTCCTAATAAAAGACCAGCAATATCCATCAATAGCGATCGTTAGTGTTTGGTGTTCAAGTTAGAGTTTGACAAATGACTCCACTAAATTGTATTAGCACATTTTGCTTGGAGAGTTTCGTTTAGTAAAACGAGAAAATTCTGTTTAGGTGAACGGTTTACTTTTGACATGCTCATTCGTCATAGTTTATTGAGAACATTAGGGCACTACCTATAAATTGATATCGATAATACTTTATTGTACACCAATATATTTACAGCAGAGACAAATAAGTAGCATGTATATATAGTTTGATGAACAATGGATTTAATTAAGGTTTACAAAGAAATACCTACAATACCAAACCCAGTTGCATCTAAAGTGCGTACTTAGAAACAAACAGCAGACGAAAATGTAATCAATAAAACAGATTGGTTAAACTTTTTGATTTGGAGTACAATATAACCATCTCGCTTGAATGAATTGGTAAATTTCCAGTAAAGAGACCAGTTTCAGCAGTAAATATGAGTATTGTACATTTATCGACGTAATTATGTGACCTATGTTCTTGTGTCCTTTGGTTTTTATCCATCTACTACAACACCAATAAACACAATTACAATAAAACAAATTACAAAGTAAATGATATAGAAAAAACAAACATAAACTGAAACGCAAAACCCAAACATGGTATCAAAACTGACCTCACCCAACGTAATAAATACTAGCCAGCCAGTTTTAATTACCAGCTAAACACATGTTAATAATCATTGGGGATGTTAATATGTATTCTGATAGCGTCACAACTGAATATGAATGTATGGTAGTATAGAAATTCCTGTGGCTAACAATAGTCGTAATTCCACCGTCGGCCGGACGTGGCCGGACGTGGGAGCGAATACGTAATGACATCCGATGGTCACATTTGTAATTTTATTACCGCAGTGCCATTCTTGTTATGGTAATTCTAATGACCTGACCATGTTACAGTCACGGTTTGCTGCAATATTGCAAGTTGAAAGTCGAGCATCCAAATCTTTACTTGCGAAATATAAGTTTTTTTTTTATACAACTTAGGTGGCAGACAAGTACATGGCCCACCTGATGAAAAGTGGTTACCGTGACCTATGAACGCATGCAACACCAGGGGAGTCACACCCGTGCTGCCTACCCTGTAAGAACAGAGATTTTCTGTGCCGTCAATGCAAATCACAAGCCTTCAGTCTTCTCACTGACAGCATAAAAACTCTCCAATGAGCTCTGGCTACCCTACTCACCGCTGGGAACACAACACGAAGTTATTATAACCGTGATATTCTGTAGTTATCAGAATTAAGTATATACATCTATTTAGTTTTAGCATTATACGTACGCAATATTACATTACGCGTCAATGATGATCCCAGTTTTTTTATCAATAATAAGAGTATCATAAAATTGGGTGCGTTGATCCCACCCAAAAGTAGAATGTACAGACTACAGGATGCCAGAGTTTTGGTCAAATATTTCAGCGTCGGAAATCATTTAAATAAAACACAATTCCTAAATCTTTTTTACAATGGTTTTATATGCCAGGGTTCAAAATAGAATGTAATCATTATGAAATTTTCCATTGATATTTAGTGTTGTTCAATTGGGAAACCGTCTGTAGACTGTAAAAATATTGTTAATTTTTTCTATTTGCATATTTTACTGCAGTAGCCACAGTTCCCCTGTTCTCTAAAATTTGAAAAACAACAAACAGAACCTAAACCAGTTATTGGTTTACCAGAATATATATTATTAATACAGTTTCGCATGGTCCGAAGCTCACAAATAACCGTACAAACTGATCAAACTTGGTCTCGTTGAGTAGGAACTTACTGCGACAAACTTTGATCATATTACCCCGAGAAAAACATACTATCTGCATCTTAATACCTTTCGGATGTTTTTAGTAAGGCGGAAGAGTACTTCACGAGGAAACAAGTACTTCGCACTACCTTCTTTCTGATGCAAATAATTTCAGTGAGTCGGAACTTCTTTTGGTAGTGTTTTGTGAATAATAAAATTGTTTTCGTAGTGTCATTATTCAGAGCTTTGTATTCTGTTTACTACTTACGTTTCCATTTTGTTTGAGTATATTTTATGAGAGACAAAGAATATTACTTTAACTATGATTATATAGACTTTCTAGGCTTTGTACGGTGGTTGCGCCGATGTAGAATCTGTTTTTTGACGCGGAAACACACTCCTTCTATACCCATCTCCCCTCCCGCACTAACCATAGTATAGTACTAGATATAGTTTCCGTCCGCCATTTGTGATATATAGACACTCACTCCCTTTTTGAACTAGCCAGCGTAAAGGCGGACCGCGCGCGCGTCTCTCAGAAATGAATAATATTTGTTGCATTTTAACCGCTTCATAGACCTTTACCGATCGGATTGTGCCTCTCGTGTGTCCCTCAAGTGATTTAGTGATGTGGACGGCAGCTCCTGAGCAAGGAAGAGAAGATCCGTGTACCGGCTGCGATGAAAACACGTGGGGTCGTGAAGGTTAGTGCATCCTCTCCTAATTTCTCGGGCTGCATTCATTGCCTGGATCACATCCGCGGCAACCCGGTCACCTGTCTTGTTTGTGTGTAAAGCGTCAATGGAACAGTTATCTACATCCCCGCAATACAGTCCACTAGCGCACGTGGCCAATCGCGCCACCATTCTATGGTCCTGATCGAACCGGATTCTTAGCCGTAGTTCGTATTTTGTTATTATTCTAATGGGAATAAGCGCACCGCACCTAAATGCCTGGTTATTTTAGTAGAAAACCCCGCATCTAGACATTTAGGATTAGATTTGTTGTCCGTTCGCCGCTGGCTCGCATCGTACCTACCTAGTACATACATAGGTTAGGTATCGTATCAACACTTAGTCGTAGTTCGCAATTTTCGCACCGCGCCTAAATACCTAGTTATTTTAGTAGAAAACCCCGCATCTAGGCATTTAGGCTTAGATCTTAGGTATACTAGACACCCTAGTGCATAGGCACAGTGTAATACCTAACGCATTTGGCTTTGTTTTATTTTTTTCAATTAAGTTTTTCGTTCGCCGCTAGCTCGCATCGTATTTACCTAATACCTACGTGGGTAGATACGTGGTTGTACCTACCTCGCCTGCATCTCATTCCAATTCATACGAAAGTATTTTAATTTGAATAGATATTACGCAATACTTAATCTCTGAAATAATAGTTGAACCTAGACAGCGGTCTGGCTCGCGTAGGTACGATCTGGCTGTTGCTAGGCGCGTTTTGTTCAAGCGTGCATTCACAGTTGTAAATACCTACCTACCTGCAGAGTATCGCTCGCGTCGCGTCGCTGCTCTGTACCGCTAAGATTGAGTCATTTCATATTTGTTGTTTACCGCACTTTAGTTTGAGATTTAATTGTAAACATGTCCCCAAAGGTTGATAAGACCGGTAAGGTTCAATTGAAACTTTTATACGCTAAAAAAGAAATGATTTACTCTCGCGTACAATCGATTTATGATAATGCACTTAAAACCTCTGATTTGGCCATTAGAGATTCGTTCTTGTGTTCTATAGAAAACTTAGATAGTCTACGCGCGGATTTCGAAACCTTAGTACATGACATCAACGTTTTAGAGTTGAATTTGGATCCCGATTACTCAGTGAGTTATCAAGCCTTGTCGTCGTTTGACGATTTGTATTGTCGTATCAAGCGCGTCGCTAGGAGTTTGGAGAAACCGTCTGACCGACCCAACCCCACTCGCGACCGACCTAAGTTGCCACCAATTCAAATACCCGAATTTGATGGTAACATTCGCAATTGATGTCTATTTATAGATAGTTTTGAGAATACAATAGATAAGAACGATTCGTTGACAGATCACGAAAAATTGCATTATCTCGTTGAAAAATTGACTGGTAAAGCTATAACCGTTTGCGCTGGAATTACGTTTAGTGCCGAGAATTATAATTTAATTTTAAATACTTTGAAAGCTAAGTATGAGGATAAAAGATCGGTAGCTAACGCCTATTTAGATCAGATGTTTGATTTGAAATCTATTACGGCATGTAACGATCAAAACTTAGAGAAATTTCTAGATACTTTCGCGTCAGCTGTTCGCGCCGTAAAGAACCTAAAGATCGATGACCTCTGCGACTTCGTATTTTTGTATATGGGTTTAAAGAAATTAGATTCCGAAACCATTCGTTTGTTTGAGTCGGATCATCGCGGCAATAAAATTCCTAAGTTCGAAGACTTAGAAAGTTTTGTTCGCGAGCATATAAAAGTATTGCAACGCTCTTCATCGAAACATGAAGGCGCGAAGAAGGTTGTTACTTCTGAACGCAAAATAGATGCCTCATCGAGGTCACTGAGGTCAACTCATACTTATGTTAATACCGCACCAGCACATGTACAATCACCTGTTTGCTCTTTGTGTAATACTCATCATTCGCAACTGTACAAGTGTCCTGGTTTCCTAAAATTGTCGCCTAGTGATCGTTATAAATTTGTTCGCGCTAATAATTTTTGTTTTAATTGTCTCGGTACTAAACACCGCGTTGTTTTATGTAATAGTAGAAATAGTTGTCGCAAATGTCGAGCGAGACACCACACTTTACTTCATTTTGAAAATAGTAATGCCGCATCCAATGTGAGCACAGTTGGCTCGTCGAGCGGTGACACACGGCAGCCTGCGCCGCAGCCGCAGCCCGCGCTCGCGCGCGCTCCGGCCCGCCCGGTGACCGCTGCGAATGACGTCACCTTGTGTTCGTTCTCCGCTAGTGCTGCACTCACTACTGTGTGTCTCGCGACCGCTCGCGTTGTTATTGTTGATGCATTAGGTAAGCCGCGCATGGTTCGAGCGCTGTTAGATGGCGCTTCGCAAAGTAATTTTATTACTCAAGATTGTTGTCAACGTCTTGGTTTCAATGTTAATAGGCGTTCAGCCCGCTCAGTGGTGAAGGGTTTTGGAGGCTTACGGTCAGCTGTTCAGGGCACCGTTAAAACAAGGTTTAGATCTCGTTTTAATAATAATATTTGGTTTGACATGGATTCGCTCGTTATAGATAAAATAACTGAACAGTTGCCTACCGTCCCGGTTGACACGTCTTTATTAACGAAATTTAAAGACTTGCCTTTAGCAGATGAGACTTACGCTGTTCCTGGAGTCGTCGATATATTGATCGGCGCTTCGATTCTCCCGCACCTCCAGTTATCACGTAAGGTTCAAGGGGGACCGACGTACCCCGCTCCGCACGCACTGGAAACAGTTCTAGGTTTTGTTATAATTGGCTCCGCACCCGCTTCTATAGATAGTTTTAGTCACTCGACTGCTTCGTTCTGTTGCACCGTCGAGCCGCCCCTGGAGTCTACCATCCGCAAGTTTTGTGAAATTGAAGAGGTCAATGTCCCACCTATCCTAAGCCCTGATGACAAGATGGCTGAGGAGATTTGTTGTCGCACGACTACTCGTGATGAGCAGGGTCGTTATGTTGTCGCGCTCCCTTTCAAGGGAGATATTTCGCTCGGTGACTTCCGTGTATCCGCTGAAAAACGCTTTCTTTGTTTAGAACGAAAGATGCAGGCGTCCCCAAAGTCGAAGCGGGCCTGTGATGAGGTTGTTAACGAATATTTAGATAAAGGTTGCATCTCACCTGCGCCTGCGGACACTGGCGGGACCCAGCCTTCGTACATTATTCCGCACCACGGAGTTATTAGAGAAGATAAGCTTACTACTAAAACTCCGCGTAGTTTTGGATGGCAGTGCTAAGACTAGCACTTCCGTGTCGCTTAATGACATTTTGTATTGTGGTCGGAATCTTTAAGGTAATTTATTTGACATAATTGTAAATTTTCGCATTAATATTAGTAGAATTTTAGCTTTTAGGGCTCAACAGTCGCTTTGTGTTGGGCCCACTCTTCGCCCCATCGTTAGAACACATTCGTCGCTAATAGAGTGGCAAAAATTCAATCTGAATTAGCGCCACAAAATCTCTTTCACGTTGCTGGCACCGACAACCCAGCCGATTGTCTCTCTTGTGGATTGCTTCCTTCGCAAATTTTGGATCACCCGTTGTGGTTTAGTGGACCGTCCTGGATTCATGCCGCGTTAGATAAGTGGCCAGTTAGTCAATTCAATCCCACTACGGTTTCCGAACCACCCGAGGAAAAGAAGCACTCGCTTGTTGTATCGGTCCCGCGTGAAGAGTCCCTTATTTTGTTGTTGGCTAATCGCGTCTCGTCTTGGTCGAGACTGTTGCGTTGTGTTGTTTATGTAGGCCGATTTTTGAGAATTTTATCTACGCGCGGTCATATAACCGCCGCTGATTTAGATAAAGCTGAATTGGTCATACTTCGCGAGTTGCAGAAATGTTATTTTGCTTCTGAATTTAAAAATTTAGAATTTAACAAACCTTGTAGTCGTTCTTTCCGACACTTGAAACCATTTTTGGAAGATGGACTCATTCGAGTAGGTGGTCGTTTGAGAAATTCAGGTTTAGGATTTGAACAAAGGCACCCAGTAGTTCTCCCGCGTAAGGACCACGTATTAGATTTGTTAGTAGATTATCATCATAAGGTGAATTGTCACGCTGGTCCCGATTTTTAATGTCTATTTTGAGACAGAAATACTGGATAATTTCCGCTCGTAATTTGATTCGCGCTAGAGTACACAGATGTGTACCTTGTTTTAAACTCCGCCCGCGTTTTATCGCGCCTGAAATGGCCGATCATCGCTCTTGTCGTGTTGTTCAATCCGCAAAACCTTTCGTACACACCGGCACAGACTTTGCTGGGCCTTTCAAGGTCACCATTGCTCGTGGTCGTGGCATTCGCTCCACGAAAGCTTATGTTTGTTTGTTCATTTGTATGACAACTCGCGCGGTTCATATAGAGTTGACCGGTGATTTAAGTACGCCAAATTTTATGTCCGCTTTTAAACGTTTTTTGTCGCGTCGGGGTCCGGTTAAGCGCATGTATTCGGACAACGGTACAAACTATGTAGGGGCCCGACGTAGTATTTCGGAATTGCACGCATTCTTACGGTCTAAGTACTACCAAAGTGAATTCGCTCACATCTTAACCGAAAATCGCATTGAATGGTACTTTAACACGCCTGCAGCTAGTCATTTTGGTGGTAATTGGGAAGCGAATATTAAAAGCCTTAAGTCGCATCTGTTTCGCGTCATAGGCGAACAGATTCTCTCGTTCGAGGAGTTGAGTACCGTACTTGCTCAAGTAGAGGCGGTGATGAACACGCGTCCGCTGTGTCGGACTCTATCTAGCGATCCGTCAGAGCCATTAGCGCTGACGCCAGCTCACTTCTTAAATACGACTCCTCTAAAATATTTGCCCGCAATAGATGTTGAAGACGATAGAATGCACCTTCTAACTCGTCACGCTCTTTTGGATAAGTTGGTCCAATCGTTTTGGAATCGTTGGAGAACCGATTATTTGCACACGCTGCAGTCACGTCAAAAATGGAATACTCCATCCAACCCAATTACTGTAGGTACGGTGGTAGTCCTTATGACTGAGAATGCGCCTCCTTTACATTGGCCTCTAGGAGTAGTAGAGGAAATTTTTCCCGATGCCCGCGGGATAACTCGTGTTGTACGGGTTAAAACTGCAACCGGATCGTATCTGCGCCCGGTTGTTCGCCTCTGCCCTCTGCCTAGCCAGCAGTAGGCACGAGTTCCAATCTATGTTTATATTTTAGTTGTTATTTCCCAAACCTAGATTTAGATTAGACATTAGATTTGTTCCACATTTTTCGTTTCGAAGGTAACCCTTCAAGCCGGGGGGAATGGTTGCGCCGATGTAGAATCTGTTTTTTGACGCGGAAACACACTCCTTCTATACCCATCTCCCCTCCCGCACTAACCATAGTATAGTACTAGATATAGTTTCCGTCCGCCATTTGTGATATATAGACACTCACTCCCTTTTTGAACTAGCCAGCGTAAAGGCGGACCGCGCGCGCGTCTCTCAGAAATGAATAATATTTGTTGCATTTTAACCGCTTCATAGACCTTTACCGATCGGATTGTGCCTCTCGTGTGTCCCTCAAGTGATTTAGTGATGTGGACGGCAGCTCCTGAGCAAGGAAGAGAAGATCCGTGTACCGGCTGCGATGAAAACACGTGGGGTCGTGAAGGTTAGTGCATCCTCTCCTAATTTCTCGGGCTGCATTCATTGCCTGGATCACATCCGCGGCAACCCGGTCACCTGTCTTGTTTGTGTGTAAAGCGTCAATGGAACAGTTATCTACATCCCCGCAATACAGTCCACTAGCGCACGTGGCCAATCGCGCCACTATACGGCATGAACGTGCTTCAAGAATAAATTATTTCTTTGATAGAATATGAAATGTATTGAAGTCTGAAAGTATCTAAAGTAGTGTGTACTACACTCTTTTTATTCTAGTAATATAAGTGCGTAATGTACAATAGGTATGGTACCTACCCATATATTATAAATAAAATAAGTAAATATTCTACGACATTCTACATAACGCTTTCTAGACCTATGGTAAGCATAGGTTAACTAGCATGTGTTATGGAATCAAGAATGCCGATAAACATACTTAGATACTTTTTTTTTGTAAATACATACATATTATTATTAATTGCATTGGTTTGGGTGTTTCTATACACCCAGACGAATGCAATTATACATATTCGTGCACACAAATATTTGCACTGAACAGGAATCGAACACGCTCCTCCTGCGTAGCAGTCGAATGTTCTACCGCTACGCGTAATGGCGTATATTATTAATAGATGTGGGAAATAATAGATCACAAAACCCTTAAAATTTATACAACACAACAGAAGACCAAATACATAAGATGTACATTGATAATGACTATTTCAAATAGCTTTACCTTTCAGTAAATTGAATAGTTACTGTTTGTTATATATACTTCTAGAAGTCTTCGTTAATTTAAGGCAATGTCATCCATGATGGTCTTATTAATATAACGAGGACCACAACGCTATGTTGCACAAATTGTTTTCCGTATTACCGTACTACACATGGATTTGCATATATGACCATATTTGAGAAACAATTATCATGTGTGGAGAGTGTATTTTATGAAGCATTAGCATTGATGTCTATTTGACAAATATTGCCAATGCCATGTACAGTGAAACCAACATATCTGTGAACTGAAGGAGGCCGCCACTTTCTTTTCAATAATGTCAAATCATGCTAAATTGTCATTAATTCATAATAAATCAGTACGTATTTAACAGTGACAGCTGTAGTTCCTATATTTGTCATTTCACGGAATCGTTGGTTTTGCTGTATGTACAATTGACAAATTATTTAGTTTTTTTAAAATGATCACGGCCAGTAGACTACCTTTTATAAGTAGACAAAATGTGACATTTCACATGTGACACCTCATTAAAATGTTTGTCTATATTTGCATACGTCAAATATATTGCCAAATCAAAAAAATGCTCAACTGCAAACACAAATAGCCACGAGAAGTGCCACCATTATATTCAACATATTTGCGGTAAGCTTTTTGATATTCCATGAAAGAATTAGCAACAAATCGAATCCTACGTTGGTCCCAGGGTAAATCTTCAAATGTACAATATTAATATGGGAGTAAATGGAGACATTTCTTATGAATGAGCTATAAACCTTTGCGGTGTTACAGGCAGATTTTTTGCATTAAATTTTCAACGAACCCATCTTTTCAATTGCTATTTTAAATATGAAATCATTTTTAATTCAATTTGACAAATATTAAATATTTGTAGGTAATTAGACATTTAAAGATACATATCATTGCTATTAAATATGGGGTATATTATTTATACTCAAGTATGAGTAATATTACGTAAATTTTCGAATGAAGCTACTCACTCAAATAAGACGATATAAAGTCAACAGACATAAAATATTAGGTTACTATACAATAAAATAGCAGCCACAATATTTACGAGTACCTAAGTGTACGCCTCTATATAACGCACTCCAAGATAATAAGATATTATCGTCATGTGCGTCAAGCAGATTAGTGCCACTTGGGATGATGGGTGTAACAATACGTACGTAAGATTTACTTGCTACACTTCTATACTATAACAGCCCCAGACGAGTGGCAAATTGTTTTCCAGCGTATTGTAGGATAGAATTACGAATATTTCGGATTTCACGTATAGGGGAAAGTCGAGTAAATTGTACTACTTTTTAAATCGTACCACATCAAGATTTCTCATTCAATGACACTGGCAACACCAAACTACTTTAGTGTCACCTCCAACTACTCACCATTTTAAGTTGACTTCTAACGGGAATTGTGTAGGCGAGTAAAAAAATCAGTTTTCGGTGGAATTTGATGTTAATTTTCATACTGGTTTATAAGGTCATACATAACATATGATATAGATAATTAAAACTACGCAGTCTATGTTATATAACTAAAAAAATAGACTAGATTGACGGCAACAGGCTCGTCCCCTATTACGTGAGACCAAAAATAATAGTTGGTGAAATGTGGGTATATCTTTGCCTACCTCTACAGGGATTTACAGGCGTGAGTATTTTATGTGTATGCTATATTTTATTTAGTATTTTAATGTTTAGTATAATTTAAAATACTTATGGTAAAATATAAACGACAAGTCTACTAAATTGTACCGGTGGTAAACCTTCGCACAAAACTACATTTTATCTTACCAAGACATTTAATTTCCATGTATGATTTGTTAAGTACTTAGCTTATGCTAAATTGTTGATCATACGTAGTAAACAGTACTTTCTGACTATTAGATTGTTACTGAATCAATTTAAACGGGATGAACACGATTGGCCTGCAACTCCAACTCCCGACCGAATAGTGTGCCGAAGTCTTAGCTTGCAGGCGATGTTGGTTTGAGCAGCGACAATCTTTGTGGTGCCCCATTCATTCCTATCCAGAATATTTAGGATAGCTGTTGATAGTTTAAATCTGGAACACCTTTACTTGATGCACGGTCTTTTATTTACTTGCATTATCTAAATTATAGGATAGCCATCAAGCTTACCCTATTACATATTTCTAGATAGGCTAACAAACGATCTCAACTAGTAAAAACAATGTCTGTGAGAATATTTATCTGATACTTTTTACATTTCAAAATTATCAAAACTGTGAGTTAATTTGATTATTAGTTCAATGAAGCAAACTGTGAATTAATATAGATTCATACTAAAGTCCAATGAAAATTCTATTTCAAACATTCAATCCGACTAACTTTCGTCTACAAACTATAACTTATTAAGGTCCTTGCCACTAAAATATTACAAACTTATTCTAGTTTGTCAGAATATTAAATTAAATTTTAGTTGTGGTGGGGCCTCCTCTATCGACAATGTACAACTGTGATGGTAAATATTATGGACTTTAAATAGTAGTACGTGGCAATAAGGATATTAAACATCCATTAAAGTTAAGATTCAACTGGTGATACGACATATTATTATGATGGTAAATAGTTGACAGTCTGTCTTGAGCCTCGATTCAGTTAAGGAACTATCTGGAACGAGCTTCATGTCATAACTGGCGGAAAAATCAAAGATGAACGGTCCACCACTCGCTCTCAAGGGATACATTGAGACGTTTCCAATTTGTAATAAACTTGATCGTAACAAATCTGAAATATTAGAAGGCATTGTAAATTGGATCACGTTTTTATGTCTTAGAAGAAGTCTTTCGGAGAATCGTTATTCCATTTTTGGTGATAAAGCTTCACAAGTTTGGCTAGACATTTTTAGTTAAGTTCTTTTAGAATCAAAGTGTAATCCATAAAAGCTGTGGAATAATTTAAGTAGTCACGGTTCTGACTCTAACTATCGACATTTGGGCAAAGTACCTCAGTGAACCCAAACAAATTCTTGGGTGACTTCTTATATAGGTCTGAAACGACGATCGCTATCGACTTATTATACAAATGGCCGATATCTGAGCAACAGTAACAATATCTTACCATGAAAAATTACGACTCGATAGTGTTGCGGTCTCTCTTGGCTCCCTTCAGCAATAAAATCGGTGCCTCATAGAACATTCCGTATATTTGTGGTTCTAAACGTGAACTCGCGTTGATCTTTTATACACAAACCAATTTTGTTGGACAGTTTTTGAATAATATATTTATTTTAGAAATATGCACCTAAGTCGAATAAAAAAGTTTTTTGGTTTTGTTTGAAATATGCTTATCTAAAAATTATCTGAGCCTTTTTCCTAACTCAGTTGAGGTTCATTTTCCAGCCTAATTGTGATGCGGCTGAACTTCGATATATATAAAAAAAAAACTTAAATCTCTTTCATAAACATTTGTTTAATCGACTCAGTTCAGTAAATAATTTATTACAACTATAAGAACTTACCAACCTAAGTGAAAGATCAAAAATGTTATGTTTTATTTTTAATGTTGGTGACAAACTTGTGTATCTCACAAACTGGTGGGCGCAAGCCATCGAGAGTCGGGGTGAGGCACTAGCGGTCATACTCGATATGGCGAAGGCCTTCGATCGGGTCCGCCACAAAGGTCTTCTTACGAAGTTGCCATATTATGGACTCCCCGAGAGATTGTGCGAATGGATCTCCAGCTTTTTGTCCAACAGAAGCATCCAAGCCGTCGTCGACGGCAGCTGCTCGGACCGCATGAACATAAACGCTGGTGTCCCACAAGCCTCCGTGTTTCTCTGACACTGTTTCTGCTGCATATTAATGACATGCTGTCTGATGGCTCCATTCATTGCTATGCGGACGACAGTACCGGAGACACGTGTTACACGGGGTGTGCAAATATCCCTCAGTCCGAGGTGCAGAAGAGTCGCGAACAACTTGTGTCTGAAATCGAGACTACTCTCTCTGGAGTATCCGATTGGATACGACTAAACTTAGTCCAATTCAACCCTACTAAGACACAAGTATGTGTATTCACCGCTAAGAAAACCCCATTCATTGTAGCGCCGCAATTCCTGGGCACACCGCTTACTATCGTCCTCGAGTATCGGGATCCTTGGTGTCGATATCTCCAGGGACGTCCAATACCGAAGTCATTTGCAGGACAAGGTTAAGTTGGCATCAAGAAAACTCGGAGTGCTCAACAGGGCGAAGCAGTACTTCACTGTGGGGCAGCAACTCCTTCTTTATAAAGCACAGGTCCGGTCTCACATGGAGTACACTGCTGTCTCCTTTTTGATGGAGCACCTGCATACTAGCTTGACCCCTTCGACTCGTTGCAAAGACGAGCGTTTAGGCTGGTTGACAATCCCATACTCACAGAAGCAGTAGTAGAGTGGAACCTCTCAGCCTTAGGAGGGATTTTGCCTCACTGTGTGTGTTCTACCGCCTATACAATGGTTTGTGCTGAGATGAATTGTTTGACATAATGCCCGTAGCTACATTCTATTATCGCACCTCTCGCCATAGGCAGGGAATTCATCCTCACACATTGCGACCTGAGACGGTGCGCACTGTGCGGTATGAAAGAATCTTCATCCCACGCACACTCAAGCTGTGGATTGACCTCCCTGCTGCGGTTTTCCTAAGCGCCTACAATATGGGGTTCTTCAAGAGGGGCATCAGAAGGTGTCTTCATGGTCTGCACACGCGAGTATGACACCCCTGGTGTTGCATACGTCCGTAGGCCACGGTAACCGCTTCCCATCAGGTGGGCCGTGTGCTTGTCTGCCAACTAAGTGGTATAAAAAAAAACTCCATTGCACATCTGACATTGAGAACTTCACAAGATCGCCTTTGTTTGCCTTATATAATACATTTTTGAACGAATATCTGACTGTAAAGCGAATAAAATAACAGTTATTGTATCGGTCTACTAAATAGTTTACTCCAGAATATCGCCATTCATGTTTTATTGAGGTCTTTGCCCAGTAGTACATCGACTTGTTATAAGTGCTATATTTATGTACCTACGTAATATCTATAAACGCTTTAAGCGATAAATTTATTAGTCTAGGAGAGAGTTGTTAACTTTGTAGTGGAGAAAAAGAAAATAATGAAACGGTAACAGAGCTGGTTATTACGAGCCTGTTAACTTAACCTTGTGTTTTATGTACCTAATTCATCGAATAAGAACTTTTATACATTTTAAAATAGGTTTAGGTAACCAAAAACTGAAACCAAAAATAGAACAGTATTATTCGATTTTTGAATAATCCTAGCCAGGACTCAAATCGTTAGATTTTCGGTATCCAAGTAACATCTTCATAGCCAATAAATCTGGTGATTGATGGATAAAGTACTGGAGTAAGATTTCCTTAAGGGGGATGGGTGTTAAACGATAGTAGCTCCTATAAAAACCAAGATAGGTGAGCAGACCCGTGCCTCGAAGGAGTAACAATGTACTTTTTATAGTATTTATTTCGGTGATACTCAAGAACTTGGTAGCATTTATTACATAGTCTGTTATATACAGTATAGAGACACTTGTTAATAGGGTATGATTTCATTTTCTTAAATGTTCGGTATTTCTTATCATACAAGTTTAGGATGTTTTGATTGATCCACGGATGCTTTACCTTGAGTTATGTGATTTCATTTACCATGCCACAAGACCCTCCAATAGCATTTTCAAATTTACTTTTTATGTACCCATATATCTGGGTAGGACATTTCATTGCTTCCGTTATTGACCAGTCTATTATTATTGATTTCTTTTTGTAGTTTAGCTCGGTTCAAACGAAAAGTCTTTGATTTGTCAACGTTCTGTAGTTGCGCCCGTACCTACAGGATGTTGACAAAACAGTACGATCACTATGACACTGTGATCTGCTAGAACAGTGTCGATAGCCGATGCGTACGCATGCCATCTATTAAGTTTCTTAAATATATGGTCGATACATGTCCTTGCGACTTTATTAGCACGTATTTCAACACGCGTATATTCGGATATCCTACATAAACCAAAGCTAATCTAACCAACTTACAGCTTCGCACCAACTGGCTTCCATAAAAGCTACCACACAGATAAAAAAAAACTAGAGGACCTCGGGCTCTAAAAGGAAGAGGAAGCTGAGAGGAAGATGATGAAATACTATGCGCTATGCCAACGATGACATACACAGATGCGTTTTAGTCGGTTTAAGTCAGGCATAACCTCCCTCAACGTCTTCGGGGTGGTGAGGGAGGGGGGTTCGGTTATCCGTGGTGTTACCCATGTAAAAAATGTTAGGAATTACGTTAATTAGTTAAGTCGATGGAGGTAGGACAAGACGGTATTCCCATCCCAATTTCAATTTATTTATTCATAGGTTTGTATACAGTTCTTATTCTAGGTTACATTAAAGTGCGCTATGTCCTACCATGGAATATGGTGTACAAATTTAATTTACATTAACATTCATATAAATATTGATTATTTTACAATGTCAGATTCCCAATTGAGAAGTACCTCCACCCTACAGAATACGAGGCCATAATAACCTCTTGTTGTGTTTATGGTGGTGAGTCGGGTAGTCTGGACTTACTGGAGAGATGTATGCTGTCTGTGGGCATACTATATGATTGTCTGCTTTGTCTTCTGCACTGACGGCACAGAGACTCTTTGTTCTTACAGGGTCAGCTGCGCGAGTATGACTCCTCTGGTGTTGCACACGTCCATATGCCCTGGTAACTACTTTCCATCAGGTGGGCCTGCCACCTAAGTGGTATATTTAAAAAAAAATTCTTAAGTTTCTTTAACCAAGCCTGGTAATAAGTTACATTAGCGGGTTCATTAGTTTTGGAATAAACTTTTGTAATACCACTGATGTTTATACATAATCTAAAACCCTTTTTAACAAAAAATAAAATATGTTCAAAACTTTCAAAGTATTCTATTAAGGGCTTCCATTTACAATAAATAGTATTGAAAAACGATGACTGAGCACAGCTTAATCTCTTTCTGCCGTCTCACTGCTCATTTATTAGCCTAATGGAGCGGCGAACCTTAGTGATGTAACGAACCCAATACAGATCTGGCGAGTATTAAAACAAAAACAAAATAAATTGCATTGATTTTCCAATTTGAAAACATTAATGCTGTCTAGGTAAATCTATTACTGTATTTGCTAACAGTGCTTATTTATCAAGATGAGACGATTTTTGTAAATGAAATATCATTTTAAAAGGACTGATGTAAGTTTACGATTATATTTGATTGAGACGATTTTTCTCTGAGGCGAGTTTACTACAACCCTATAAAACGAGGTTATTTTTTTTTACAAAATACAGTATATTATGATTTTAATTATACTCGTAGATAGGTGTTAACGTTTGTAGTCAAAATGTTTAATCTTAAAAACAATATATGAAGATGAAGTGCATGTATCCGAATAAAATATGAAGCGCAGGAAATATTTAAAGAAAACATTTTCGATTTTCAGTTTTACACAAGTGAAATGTGATTACGGCTAGTAATACAAAGCTGCCTTCTTCTTTATCCTACAGTTCCAGCCATCTCGATGGCCCTAGGTCAACCGGGGTGTGAGGGATATTCAGTCACTCATCTCCGGTCACAAATGACCCAAGATATAGCTTGCGGTTTTAATTGGTTTGATACCGACATAATCAAGAGGAAATGTCCGTGGGGATATCCATACTTTAAAAAAGTATCTTGTAAGCGGGCCGTGAATATGCATCTGATGAGGCCGTCAAACTGAGTGCCACCTTTGTAACATTATTGGTGTTTGTGACCCTCTTTCCAGAGGCTTTTTTTTAATACTAGATGGGCTTATGGCAGGCATATACTTAGGTGGCATACAAGCTTACGGCCCACCTAATGGGAAGTGGTTACCGTGGCCAATGGACGTAAGCAACACCATACACTCGCGGTAGCGCGAGTGTATGGTGACCCTGAAGAAACCTTTTAATAACCTCTTGAAGAACCTCTTATTGTAGCTACCTATAACCCTACCACTAGCAAACTATAACCCTGTGCTGACCCGTCTGGTCAGCGTGTTATCAGTAGGCCAAAGTCTCAAAGTGGATAGTAATATATAATAGTAATATAAATAAAATCAAATTGACGTGTTAAAAAAAAAAGACGTAGTTTTTATTTTGCTCGGTTGTAGAGTGACCTATCCTATTATCTTTGTTAAACAGTGACAGCCTTGTTTGGCCCATCTGAATTAATTAGCGTGGGTGCTAAAATTTTCCTGGCTAATTTATGCGTGCCATGAACTGAAGATAAAATCGCTGCTGAACTGGCTCTAGCAAATTTTACGAATACCAAAGCCGCCCAAACTAACTAGCAGATATGCTTTTGGCATGCTTGGTAATTCAAATTAACGATGGGTATAAATTATGTCTAGTTTTAGAGCTATATTATTCTATTCATTCTATCTTACAGAATATTAAAGTTGAGGTTAGACCATCATTACATTTGTAAATTTGGAGAGTAATTTTGAATGTTGAAATGAATATTTATGAAAACTGAATGAAAATTAGTTCGAACTTTTGAAGCATTTCGGTCGCCAACTTCAACAAAAATTATGATTTTTCACTTTTGCCCCAGAAGCAGAGGTTTTTTTTACTATTTTTAAACTAGAACCAGCACATACTTTCACAATTTAATGTTGTGCTGTGAATATTACATTTTGTAAGATGATAGATAAAGTAGACTACTGGTGTTAATCAATCGTATTCTCAAAAAATTAGATGCCATCATATTTTTCTTACTATTATTATTGACCATATATACTACGTTTTATTTATACTAATTTTGTTTTGATGGTGACAGCATATGTACTTATACCTACCCAAATAATTTTGTCAATATTCGCTACAAATAACGAATATACTACATATTTCTATGTGGAACTATCTAGCATACAAGCAGAATAAATACACTTCACGTACCATGCCAGACTATTCAACTCGTGCGTAACAAAAGTGACGAAACAACGGCACTGATTCCAGACAGCGCGTTCATACATCATCTCACTTCAGCGCCCATGATTGATGTTCGCGCGCAAATTGTCGCGTCATTGTTATCATTGTATGTGAGTTCAGCTTACATCTACGCAACTTCGTTCTTTATTCATTTTAAAAATAAAAGGGATATTCTTTGCATTTACCACAAATACATCCTTGGCTTACAGGTGAGATGCCTACAGGTACATTTTTTCTTCTCACATATTAAATTAATATACATATAATTAATCTATAGTCCTTATAATACCAAACGTATCTCTCGCTAATATGCGCCTACCTCGTACTAGCTCTGCACCACCCTATGGTAGACTGGCAGAGAATACCTATGGCATTAAGTCCACCAATGTACATCGTGCATAAAGTGTAAATAAATAAATAAATTAAAAAAAAATCTCGTGTCGCTGTGTTTGTAGTTAAATTCCTCCGCAACGACTTGACCGATTCTCATGAGATTTTGTGTGAATATTAGGTTCACCCTCATAAATGTTAAGGGTATTCCAACCCTAAATATATTTTTTGATTTTTAAATAATTTTCTTTTTATGATACAGCATTATAAAATACATGCAATCCTGAATTTTCAACCCTCTACGATCAACCCCTATTTTTCTATCGCGATTAAATGGTCTATGTAGAATAAATTATTTTTGAGTTTGACTATAGAGTGTAGACATCCGCTAAAAACGTATTTTAGAAATCTCTACCCTAAGGGGGTAAAACCGGTCCACGCGTACGAAGTCTCAGGCAGTCGCTAGTTAGTTATAACATATATTTGTTGCAAGAAAAGATTCACGAGCAAAACGTTGCTTATGTCCACACACAATAATCCATCTCTGTGCCTAATTTCATCCAGATTAATTCAATCGTTCTTACGTGAGAGAGTAGCAAACATCCATACAGACACACATCCATGTTAACTTTCGCATCTATAGTATTAGAGTGATGTATGACCTAGCAGCAGTGGTGCAATAAATAGCATATTTCATAAATCACCATTTTCAAAACCATTGCCTTCTAACGTGAATTTAGGACACATAAATTTATATTTTGTTTATGCATACCTTTAATAGGAACACCTGGCCCATATAGGACCGCTATCTCACTACGTGAGGTCAAAATCGTGTTCTCGCATAATTATAATACCGCGTAAATGATGTGATATTAGTTTAATTTTCTTTCTACGTGTTTTATCATACTGATGCTGTATAAAAAATTAAAAAATTATATACTTTCAGGTTAACTCTGAAAATGAAGTACTTGCCGTCAAAAATATTGAGTTTGTTTCACTCAATAATTCGGACCGGACAGCACAATATTTTATTTGTTTTTTAATATTTTTTCAATAATTTATTTGTTATGTTTCATCTTCTTACATCCTATGAATTTCCATTAAGCATGAAATGTGTTTTAATAGAGTACGCATATGCATACTAGTGCTTAGAAGATAATGTGTTATAATAGCGTACGTATTATGCATACTGATGGTTTAAAGTAAAATAACCTCAAAAATTTAAACCACATAATTACTTATAGCCTTACAAGTTACTAAAACGAATTTTAATCTCATAAGGATGGCCAGCCGAGAAAGCCCCCGTTGGCCACATATGGGGTTAATGTCGAACGTCCAACCCGCCCGTTCACGTCGTATTACCCGGCCAGTTTACGGTTATTACGATGCACTTACAACTCTTAGGGGCAGCCAGCCGCCTGTCCATAGCCACATTATAGGAATCATTAGCCTGTGTCGATCAATGGCTCTCAATCTTATTGCGTCTTGTCTTGCAGTATTTAAGTAAATATTTTGGAAAATCTTTAGGTATCTGAAGAATGTTGTATTTTATTCATATTGATCAATCATCTACCTACTTAATATGATGTAATTCGCTGTTTTGTGTTGGTACCTATTTGTTTTAAGTTTTCGTTCAAAATTGAATGAATTATTATTACTTGCAATTATTTTTAAATCGTATGGGCCTCACAATTTTCTTCGGATCTAAATCAACCTCACCTTGAAGCCGGCATACCGCTACTGATTATTGAAAGAGCCACAGATGGCGTGGTGGTATCATGCGACCACTACGTAGGAGACGCAGGTTTAATCCACGCTCAGTGCCAATATTTGTATACAAGAATTTGCATTGGTCTGGTCGTGCCTCGGACAGCACATTAAGTCGTCGGTTCCGGTTGCCATACGAACATCTATGGCAGTCGTTACGGGAAGTTGAAGCCCTAAAGAGTCCAATAACTGGTTTAACTGCAATACTTCGATATCACCTTTGGGTTGTGGGAATCAGATGGCAGTCGATATACGGAAAATATCCAAATCCGCAGTTAGACTGGTAAAGCAAACCTCAGGTGAAAGATTCGGATGCGACTATGCGATTAACGTTAAGATGAAAAAAATTGTCGGACGAGCCTTTACACAGGCTTTCTTCTCAATATTGGAGGTTAAATAAAAGTCTCTACCGTAAGAGATAGATCAAAACAAAATAAAACAACCAGAAAGACAAAGAATAAAAAAGACATATTTCTTTAACTACCTACATTTATTTCTTATATTCTACTTTGTGATTCTAGTGATTATTTTTTGTAACCTGTATTACTTATTGAAAAATAACTCGTTGCATTTGCTACAAACCTCAGTGGTTTCTAAATGCACTGTAAATAATTATGTATATATGATGTTTTTAAGGTGATAAATAAAAAAAAAAAAAAAAATGAATTTTTTTTTTTTTTATATAGGACACGTCAATTGGACTTCGCCTTGCCTGATGGTAAGCAGAAAGCAAGGTCCCAGAAAAGAGGGTCACCATTACTTACACATACCGTGTGACAATGGTGACACTCAGCTTGACGGCCTCATCAATATTAAAATTGGTAAAATTGGTTGGCGGCGGGAGTGCCCACCTGGTCCTAGTAGGAGGGGCAGGCACAAAATTTCCTGGCTTGATAGCGTAGAAGGTGAAATGAGTGCAAATGGTCTCACTAAGAACATGTGAAGTGGAGGAGAAAGAGCCGGAAGACGGACCCTGAGCTCTGAGTTCACCTTGGCCTCGGATGCAATCAGGATAATACGTCCCCATGATGATAATGATAAACAAAAATTGAATTCCATATAAAATTTTCAGAAACACTGACGTTTAATTGTTATCGATTTACAGTAGTTATCGAGAGCTATAATTATACGTGTGGGGATGGAGCCTGCCGCAAATGCACGTATCTACGAAACTTTATATCGTTAATATTAATAGGCACATTCTGCACATTTAATCTCCAGTTTGCGATCACTATGCCATAGGCCAAATGGTTACGTAATTTTGTCATAACATTTACCCCTGTAGTAATAAAATTTCCTAATAAGGAATATTTTACTGCTGAGCTTTGATTGACAGTATAAAACGTCTGTAGCTAGAATAAAATTAGAAAATTATTGTGTCTTATGAAAACAGATTTTTTAGAAACCAATTTAGGTACCCATTGAATGATAAGATTTATGTATACATGTAATTGACATTTTAAAAGTAAATGTATGGTACATGTACACAGAAGACATCATAACATAACATAAACTCACACCTATATCCCCGAAGGGGTAGGCAGAGGTGCTAGCACCCACATTTCGCTAATTTATGTTTAGGTCCCAATGTAATAGGTGGCGAGCCTATTGCCATTAACCGGGCACTTATAAACCTGTGATAAATACACACATAACTTCGAAAAGCATCGATAACTCATTGGTGTGTGTGATGGTAAAACCTGGGATCGAACCCGAGACCTCGTCTCAGCAGTCCATTACCCATACCACTAGGCTACCGCGGTTTTTTTTAATTGCACAGAACTACACAGAAGATTCATAGAAATTAATTTATTCTCTTTGTTCAGTCAACTTCATGACAAAACCGCGATATAAACTATCTTCTATAGATTACTTGAAGTAGTTATTAACTTTTTTGAATACAAAGTAATCTGTTGACACTAAGCGTTAGTAAAACTATAACCATAAACTTAGCAGTTTCCAATCGCTCTACCCCAAAACATCCCATCGATCTAAAACGTCATACGTGCATAAGACGTGACAATTGTGGCTGTCCACAAATAGAACACACAACTAAATACTTAGGAATACTATTAGATAACCGTCTCGCATGGACAACACACTTGAGGGTACTCGACGTTAGGGTCGAAAAGCTATCATACGTTTTTAAGCGTTTAGGGAAAATTACTGTGGTGCCAATTATCATAATGATTTACTTTTCCCTATGTCAATCGATTCTTAACTACGGTATAATATCGTGGGGCGATGGGATGCTATCTTAAAACCATTTATGTATCCAAGTATTCAATTAAACTCAGAGTTAGGAGTTCTTAGTATTAGGCAACTTTACATGCTATCTGTATCACTACAATTTCATGACATATATTTACAAACTTCTGCTACGGGCAGAAATGCCTAAATATGTTTTATGAAATCGTTAAAGACTCGGAGTTATTAATAAAGTTGGATTATTATGGTAGAATAAACCAATCATGGGTAACACACATACAATACACAGACACACACACACATATACACACAAACATACATACACACGCGTTACATTACTGCTTGTTGTTCTGCTTAGTTTTAATATCATTGTTGTTTTTATTTCTTTATTTGTTTTGTCATATTGTCTTATGTGCAATGTAATCCTTTGCAGAATCCTAGTGTGGGATTTAGGGCTATTTCATTGATTTATAAGACAATAAAAATTACTATAAGTACTTAGTTTTAATTTGAGCTGATGGAGCATCATAAATTGGTTTTTCATTTTCTATTGTTAGCAACAAAGTAATAAAATTCTTTAAGCTTACACCAAAGTATAGTCCATGGACGAAAATATTTTCGTCCATGGACTATTATCTTCCATTATCTTACAATTAGTTTGTTACTATCATAATAAGAAGTAAGTTTATTGAAGTTAAATTTTTAGGCGCATTGTGCACTTTTTGTAAGAACAATAATCATGGAACTCGCGTCATCGTCACCTAATGCGTCACGTCACGTCAGAATGGGCAATCTAATTTCATAAGTTACTTAGATTTCACTTCTATTGGCAGTCCCCAAAGACTACTCCGCATGTTCTCAGCTTACTTATAAACAGATATATGACACTCAGCCTCAGATGCATTGTTTGAGTCAACAATATCACCCGGAAGACGGCAATAGGCTCACTCCCTATTACGTGGGACCGAATTCAATGATTGGTGAAATGTGGGTGTTAATTCACCTCTGCCTAACCTATTCATCAATCATCGTACATTTAGAAAAGAAATAGTAGCAAGCTCTCAGTAAAGTTCTTAATTTTGCATTAAAAATTAACTGCTTCCTACAGATTTGTCGTGGAAATCTTTTATGTAGTGTAAGTGGTTATTTTTCGATATGTGAAATGTCAAATCTTATACAGCATTGTTTTGGCAAAACTCCGTAAAAAATGTACAGTCGACAACGATACGGCTGCATTTTTTCATATGTAAATGTGCAATGTGTCCTTTGTCGACTGTATATAACTTTCATTTACTCTAAGAGCTATAATAGAACAGTACTTACAGTAAATGTAAGTTCTAAATGTAAATCCTATGACTAAACCCTTGCGCCAACATCACTCTTACAGTTAGAAGTTTCTTTGAACGTTAATGCTTAATAAATCATTTTATACTTCTACTTCAAGTATAGCAGTTGGAATATATCCCACGAATTTCATCTAGTCATGCTACACTTTATCCTTCTAAGGAGCGATAAATTACCAAGTGTCAGATATCATGGTCATTTGGCATGAGGGATACCTTATCATGCCAACAATCGTAAATTAATGTATCTCCAACATAAATTAATGAATGACAAACATACAGTTACATTAATAGTGACTAGTAATATAATTTGTTTTGTCTAAACATCTAGGCCTATGTCCCAGCAGGGGACTGTCATTACATAGATTAAAATAGAAAAAATTTAAACAGTCCTGGAGAACTTTACGAATATCGGTAGTTGGCTCGCACCGTCGCGTCGCCGTAAAACCGATACATGTATATTAGAATTTGGATGGTTTCAGGCGAAGGTTCGGTGCCATAGCGGTCAGAGCGTTCCCACCTGGACCGTTTGAATTTTTTATGTCTTAATCGATTTTGAATAGTTAGCACACTAAATGCATTTCATTCAAAAGGCTACTTATATGATTGAAACATTTGGGATAAGACGTTAAAAAAAAACGTTGCAAATAAAGTTAGCATTGTCAGAACTTTACAGTAGGCCAAAGCCTCCCTGCATTGGGAGAGGCGTATGACCAGCAGTGGACTACGGTAGGGTAATTGATTGATTGATTATCAGAACTTTGAAAATTATAGTGTGAGGAAAGTTATGACCATTTTTACAGAATGAATGGATGAGAGTCAATGCAATATTGTACTAGTAATATTCAAGTGAAATTATAACCCTCAAAAATTACCATACAATATTATTATAGAAAAATCAGAATAACAAAGTACAACAGCTTATTTTCCACTAGGAACCATTAATCAAAAGTAGATAAACATGAAACGTCACGGGAACACACATTTATCACTATCAGATTCTGAAAGCAATAAACATACTTCCATACTACATGTTACAACATACTTAATCATAAAATATGACTACGAAGCGAACGGATAACCAATAAATAATTAATTATGAATAAAACTTTTTGTAATACCTATTGAATAATTACGTGAAGTTTATTTTTCAGCCACTATGGAATGAGTGTTAAGTACAGTATACGCACAAAGAAAAAATTAGACAATTATCATGATTTTACGGATCAATCAGAGAAGCGACAGTAAGCAACCTAAAAAAATACGTGGTCTACCCCCTCTTATCCACCCCTCCCTCTTATCTCAAAGAACGATTCCAGTTCCTCCATGACACACATACGAGATGCCTGAGGTCAACCGAGAATTTGAGGCTGAGAATGCCAATACATTCAACTGATTTTGTTGATAAGTCATTCTCTGTCAAACCTGTGCGCTTATGGAAAGCATTGCCATTGAGTATCAGACGAGCAAAATCCCTTAACGTATTTAAAACAATGGTAAAGGACTACTACCTATCATTTTGAACACTGTGACAGCTCACAATTAATACGCTTACTATTTTCCCTTCTTATTAGTATGTACTATTTACTTCGTATATCTGTTTATGTGCTAAAGTTGTATATTTATTCTACTTTATTTGAACTTCTCTCATATCTTTCTTTCTTTTTGTTTTTTTATTACACCTTGTTTCTATTTTATTTGCTAACTACACCAAATCTTTTGCTTTATTACATTACTGTCCATCCCAAGGTTGCCTGGAAGAAATCGCTTCCAGCGATGAGGCCGCCCATTGTACATTAAACTGTATGCATGCTAACTACAAGTTTTACTGTAATCATAAAGGTGTACAATCTATCTATCTATCTACTTGGTTGATAATTAAAAAATAATGATAAAATTGATAATATAATTCATATTTTTTTATACAACTTCGGTGGCAGGCCAGCACATAGGCCATCTGTTTAAAACACCGCTGGAAACACGACACACAACAGGAGGCTTTTATAGCCGTGGTATTCTGTAGGGCGGAGCTACTGCCCCAGTCGGACTGTTGAAAGACTGTTGATGGCAATACCGTCGTCTTCGGTATACGTCAAAATAAGTCATAAATAATAATGATGTATTTTGATTTGAAAGCCACTGTCTTACTGCATGCTGTGTCTATAATAACACGTTATTAGTTGGAACCGATTCTGATGACATTCTAGTTGTAGTAGGAGGCACTGTAAGCGTCTACTAGAAATGAAATACTAGGTATATCTGGACCAAATAACGTTAATAGGTACAGCTTGTAGTACATGTATAAGAATAAGAATTATATTATATTATCTGTGGTACTTAAATGGAACCACAGTATTGTAAAATAATAGAGGACCACTTCTCTCTACGAGCGACGAACAAAGTTAAGGAACTCCAGAGAATATAATAATTGAGGTGTTAATGAGTACTTCAACCCAAGAGAATTTCGGCTGCAATCCTCTTTAAGATAGAAGTACTTCTCCGGCCAAGTGGCTCCAAGATTATATAACGATTTTGTATAGCACGTGCCGAACAGGATTATAAAAGCGAATTGTTCAAAAGATAAAACACGCTTTATAGGTTGTTATAGATAAAAGAGTTATAATCACTAAATGATTCATGGAAACTTATTGAGAATATTTAGAAAAGCTTTTTAAATTAAGAACTCATTACCCTCAGTGCGCACAAGGGCGTGGAAAGCATGCAAAATGCTAATACTGCACCAAAATAATAATATAAACTACCATTCTGGAAACAAAATGTCAAATTGTGACCTCTATTCTTTGGACTGCACCCAGTTTAGCATAAAACGACGGTTTAATATTTTATACCGTTTTCTACATCGCTCACTTCAGTTCTTAAACCATATAATCCAATAAAAATACTTAACGGACTTATTAACTTCATCATATTTATGTTCCTAAGATATAAGATTGGTTTATTTTGAATTCTATTCGAAAACTAATCAAAGGTTTTAGTATGCTTTATAATATAACTAACAGACCTGTCACGGCTTCGCCAGTGGTATATTTTGAAACTTTATATCACACTTTCGAGCTCGTAATTTTTAGTCTTCAAATAATGTTCGGAAATCTATCGGATTTGGTGATATTTATGATCACTTCTCCGCTCATTTAAACAGTAGCGTGATGATATATGGCCTAAAACCTTTGTCGATAAACAGACTATTCAACACAAACATATATTTTTAATTCGAATCAGTAGTTTATGAGATTAGCACCTTCAAACAAATAAAAAACAAATATACTCTTCTTATAATATTAGTACCTATAGATATTTCTAAAGAGACTACCGTCGCTGAGCTTACACAAATAATCTAGTTAAATTCTCAGTTTAATTTGACATCCAGCATATTTTAACTGACCTAAAATACCTGTATTTACTTTTCAGAGTACAAAAGTTTTGTGGAACCATTTTCGTTGGCCATTCAACATGTAGCTCATACACGGGTTTTTATCTTTCATGTTCCAAGCTTTTTTGTTGGCTTGCCTCGCTCTCTGAAAATAACCAATGCATATAAAATGATTCATGTTCTCAGCGTAGCCGCGTAGCGTTGCATATCTGTGTTCATACGGTCACATTAATTATAACACGCCAACTTCGTATTATAGTGTTAGAGCCAAGGTTTTTGCTTTTTAATTTTCAATTCGCTTGGTTTTGTTTTCAAGGACTTTTTCAGTTCTGAAATCGACAAACAGAAGTATTTGAAACAATACTTGAAATTATAAATTATTAATTAACTTTTAAAATTTCGCATTCCATTATATACAATAATGTTCACGAGAATTAATGCGATCATGGTATAGGTACATACATACTTCTGATTTGCCTGACATTTCTATCAGGTTCTGGCCGTAACCTGGTTGAAATGTCAGCCTGTGACCACGGCCGGTGTAACCTGCGCGAAACGTCTGGTAAATCAAAGGTATGTATGTACCCTATACCATGATTGCGTTAATTCCCGTAAACATTATTGTATATTATAAATTCTTATTTGCTAGTTTTTTTTTATACAGGACACGTCAATTAGACTTCGCCTTCCCTGATGGTAACCTAAAAGCAAAGTGAACATAGCTGGTCATACTTTGGTAGAAACACCTTTCAGGCTTTTATCACGTATGAAACAGTCTGTTGATCAGTTTTTTTACTTTCTAAAGAATGTCTTATACACTAAGTTTCTACGCTAATTTTGTAGTGGGATGTCGCACGTCATACTGCTTTTGCTGACTAGCGATTCTGTTATGGCAGAGGACGTGGTTTCCTAAGTTATAACATTATTATTTATACGTAATAATTTCCATATAGACATCACGTCCTTGCCTGCCATAGCCTTTTAAAAACAACAAACCTGTAATACAAAAGTATTATCGTAACGCAAATAAAAAAATCTACTAACCGCAGAGGATTAACAAACACAAAGTACGGTAAAGGTAATACTTGAGAAATTTATGTAGCAATAAAAACTAAGGTTTCTAATATTTTCTGTAAAATTATCTAAACAAAACCAATAGGCACAATATCGAAATCAGTGCGTGTGGAGTCCTCTATAAAAATAAACGACTCCAATTTTCCTCGTGTGTTCCCAATAAAAACATTAGTGATCGTCGGCGCGTGAAATTTCGTTTTAGCATGCGTGCCAACAACGAACAAAATAAATTTACATAAATCTAAATAGCTATATATTTTTAAAATAAACCAATTTTTCCTTATTTATTCTTTTTACATAATATATACCATATTGTTATTTTTATATAGGTGTATTATAAAGATGTATTAGGAACTATTAATACCATCTACAGCTGATACAATTGCTGGACAAAGATCGGGGCTCGGACGTATTCTTACCTCTTCCTCATTCCTGTCAGCTAGTAGACGCTCCTATAATAGTCAAATGAAGCCAAATGTAAAAAAATCCCACCGAAATCACACTGAGATCAATTAAGATAGAAAAAATTGAAACGATCCAGGTGAGAATCGAACCCGCGATCTTTCTCTTACAAGGAGAACGCTCTGACTACTAAGCCACCGTACCTTCGCCTGAAACCATCCATATTCTTCTATACATAATATATCCGTCTCTTGGACTGTTTCAATTCTTTCTATCTTAATCGATTTTGAATAGTTAGCATACTAAATGTTTAAAATTTCATTCAATCACACTGAAATGCTAAAAATGGTGCTAAATTGAGACTTTTATATTAACAAATGTAGTCAGCTCAAACTAACAAAGATTAAAAAATAAAATCACCATCGCATTCCACTTTCTGTACATTGCCTCATTCATACTCATTTACAATTCTGCTTAAGCATATTTCATTCAAGCGTTAAAAAAGTGTTATAACGTATTTGTTAGCTGCTATAACGTGATTTGTGTATGTGCATAAAAGCTTTTATAAAAGCGTCCTCCAACATTGTAGGTAAACATAAGGAAATTTTATGATAACATGGCTTATTAATGGCTTACAATGAGCAATCAAATAAGTACCTACATGATAATAGGTTAGTTCCTTAAGCTGATTATGAGGCCAAGCTGTCAACAGTGTCGACAAAAGTACAAAATCCCTCCTAAGGCTAAGAGGTTCCATTATACCTGTGAGCATGGGATTTTTAACCAGCCTCAATGCCCGTCTTTGCAACGAGTCGAAGGGGTCAAGCTGGTATGCAGGTGCTCCAGCAAAAAGGTGACAGCAGTACTCCATGTGAGGCCGGACCTGTGCTTTATAAAGAAGGAGTTGCTGCCCCGCAGTGAAGTACTGCTTCGCCCTGTTGAGCACCCAGAGTTTTCTTGATGCCAACTTAACCTTGACCTGCAAATGACTTCGGTATTGGACGTCACTGGAGATATCGACACCAAGGATCCCGATACTCGAGGAGATGGTAAGCGGTGTGCCCAGGAATTGCGGCGCTACACCTACTTTAATAATGAGCTATTTTTTTCTTGTCAAAAAATATTAGTAAAAGAAATTACCAATATTGCCTCTAACCCTCCAGCCACTCTGAACAAGTGGCTAATACTTTGGCCAGCATACTATAAAATAGAATGACGAATGTATAGGATATGACGTTTATGTCAGTATTCAACGCATGTCATAAATATCAAATGCCATATGTATATTCTATATTCTATTCTACAATACGCTGGCCAATGAATTGCAACTTGTCTAGACAGGCAGCTAAGCTAAATTGAAAGTGTGAGGAGTGGGTTATGTCAGTAGTGTAATGGCCAGTATTCAAATCCGGGACCTTTTAATTGTCGGGCTGACTCGACTCCTTAACCACTAAGCTACATATGATTCAATATTAAGATTCAATATTAACTGCTGCTAATCTTATACTTTATAAACATATTTCGCTACATGTAATTTACTTTGCACGTGTTAGTTCGTGATAGCGAACATGCAAATTAAGTTCTAAATAAAATAGTAGTTTTATTTTGTTAAACCTGAATCGATTTAACTGCAAATTGGAATTTGATTGGATGAACCGAAACGTGGAAACTTTAATTTCTAGACTATTGTGAGTCGTAATAGTGCCACGGAATTAATTACTTTCACAACTGTTAAAATTAATTAAATTTCTTTGGCTACAAGCTCTTCCGTCATCTAACGCAGGGACTATGTTAGATGACACTACCTTCCGCATCGCAACTTGTCTCCGTTTAGGTGCGCCGTGTGTTTCTCCACATCAATGCCGTTGTGCTGCAGGAGCGCTGGGCGAAATCCACGGCACGCCAGCCTCAACGACATAATCCGCCGTGCTCTTGTCACCGCTGGTGTACCAGCTGTACTAGAATCAAACGGTTTGGCGCGTGACGATGGCAAGAGACCGGATGGCATGTCGTTAATGCCATGGAAGATGGGTAGGACTCTGGTGTGGGACGCCACATGCGTTGATATCATGGCTCCTACCCATATAACTAGCACGGCTGGCTGTGCTGGTGCTGCTGCTGCTTCTGCAGAGGCTCTTAAGCGGCGCAAATACTCCAATCTCATCGGAGATTATGAATTTGTGCCGTTTGGAGTCGAGACTTTGGGGTCATGGGGTCCGAGCGCTCGCAACCTCTTCCGTGAGATTGCGAAGTGTATGGTCGACGCTTCACGTGACCAGAAGGCTGGCCTCTTTTTAGGTCAGAGAATAAGCATTGCCATACAACGTGGCAATGCTGCCAGTCTTCTGGGAACGCTACCACAAGAGGCATGCGATGCGGAGGAATTCCACGACGCATTTTAATTGTTCTTAGCTATAAGTTGTATAATAGTTATTTTAGTTTTATTGTTTAATATTTATAAATTATTTCTTGACATGATTGTAAAATATTATTAAATAAGTTTAATGAAAATTAAATAAATATAATCAGAATGAAAAATAGAAATTTTCAAAGATTTGTATTTTTTTTTGTGTCAACTGGAATTTAATTAGAAACCGAAATATGCTAAAATATTTTACTGGTAACATTGCATATAATTTTATAATCGATGTGGTATTGTACTCGTAAAATGATTAATTGGTAAAACGGTTCGATTTCAGTGCAGTACAAATATTTGTAGGCATGAATGGTATTATTTGCATTAACCCGGGCGTACCTGTATTTAACACGTATTTTTTACAAAAATAAAATGCATCTCTGCAAACTACCATCATAGTTTAGACTAGTTAAACTAGGTTTACTTTCTATTTTTGTTCTAGTTCATTTTTTTGTGTATATTCTTAGAAGATGACAAAGAGATAGTGTAAATCTCACTCTGGGAATTTATATTATTGTATTATAAAATACCATAACCTCTACAATATTATTACCTGGTAGATTCTTCTGTACAACTTTCTTATCATTTCGAAAACATAAAATATAAATATTACAGAAATGCATCGACTTTTCCGTTTCATTAATATTCACGAAGTTATAAACATAAACGTTTCCACTCGAAGAGAATCGTATAAAGTTTTCACATTAAGAAATACCCAACGTTTAAATTCGTGTATAAACTATTCACAAACAAATCGTTTCCGTATATCTGTGTGAATTCGGGAAGGTTGGGATAACATGAGTAGAACTTCAAAGGATGCCGTGCGGGGGCGTTTAGCAAAGCCAGATGAGAACTGGGCCGCGGTCAGCTTCATTTCCGAACGTAAACCTACATCAGTTACTGTTTCTAGGGCTGACAGTGCCCCAGTTGATTTATTTCTGATATTTCCTAATAATTTTTGAAAAAGAAATTGTTAACGTTATTTTATAAATACGATAGATAATACCTTATTTAGTAATTATAACTTTAAAATACATATAGTTTTACAAATTTAATTTTATAGTAGAGAAGTGTTTTGATTTAATGAAAAACGTCGAAATGACCTATGACCAATTTTGATTGATAACAGTTTGATTTACTCTTAATGCTCTTGTATTAGGATCATTTTGAAACTTTGTAGTTAAAATCGTTCTGACACTGACTGTACCAAGCTCAGTAGTGGTACTAATGTATAAACCATCTGAAATGCAAAAATGCAATTACTTATCAAAATTTCAATTCCATCCATCGAAAACTTTCATGTTTTGTAACAATAAATATGCCACTACGGTTGCTGTGTTTATTTTGAAAATAATACCTACAGAGATTTTATTAAATCATTTGGCAAACATTGAAATTGCACATACTAGTAGGTCAAACCACTGATGGTTGTGGTTTCCATAACATAATTGCAATATATATTTGAAATTCAAAACAACAAACTTCAGTTCACTCCAAAAGTTGACTACATTATTTTTACGGCGAAAAGTTGTTTATTATCAAAGTTAGCTATCAAATAAACAGTTAAAATTAAAGCGGAATTCGAGTCAGAACACAGAAACTGCTTTGAATCGCAATAGTTTTGTTAACTAAATAAAGTGTAATTAACAACTAAGGTTTACGCTCAAGTGTTTAAATAATAACTTCCCTTATAGTTTTAGTCTATTTAAATACTATTAAGCTGTATCTAGCAAAGTTGTTGCTTCTCTTAACTCTAAGTAAATTGAGGGAAATTTAAGTAGGTGTTTCTTAAACTTGTAAGGCATCATAATGGCTGAACCGTGTTTTTTTAACAAAGCCTATGAAGTTAATAATTTGAACATACTTCATTTATTTTATAAGTAAACTGTAATATAAGCTCCTTGAAGAAATTGAATATTTTCCTGTATATAAAATAAATTCTTTAACTGTGCTTATTAAATTAAGAATGGTAAAGGAGCAGTAACAGTTGCGTCGTATTTTATCGTTCTTTTTTTTAATCATTCATCCAACCTATAATATTAAATTATTGATTAATATTATGACATCACAATAATTTACTTCATACAAGTTTTCTTATAAATTACCGTTTTGACGTTAGGTAAAAAGTAACTAATTTGATTACTTAGTCAAATACCAAATTGTTTTATTAAAATAATCATCCGAATTTAGAACCTCTTCGTTGTCCAAATTCGGTTAAAAACACGTGATTTCTATCTTTTATTCAGAATAAAATTCAATAGTAGACGGAAATTAATAATATGGAATATTAATAATATGAATAATATTAAAGTTTATATTCACAAGATATAATCGTACATAATATTATTCAAATCTAAATAACACATATAAATTCAATATATGCAAACCTTTAGTTTTAGGTGTCAAAGAATAAGTTTCCATCGATGTTAACTGGATGGGTAACTAGAAGACTGGCAGCATTGCCACGTTTACACCAGCCTTATTAATGATAACATAACATAACATAAACTCACGCCTACATCCCCGAAGGGGTAGGCAGAGGTGCTAGCACCCACATCTCGCCAGTTTATGTTTTGGTCCCTATGTAATACATGGCGAGCCTATTGCCATTAACCAGGCACTTATAAACCTGTGATAAATACACACATAACTTCAGAAAGCATCGAAAAGTCATTGGTGTATGCCATGGTAAAACCTGGGATCGAACCCGAGACCTTGTCTCAGCAGTCCATTACCCAGACCACTAGGCTACCGCGGTTATTAATGATGATAATAATTATTTTATTTTTGGAATTTTATACAGCAGCAACGTTAAACTTTGTACAAATTCCACTGAAAATTATTTGTATAATGTTTCTACAAATAATTTTCAATGGAATTTGTAAAAAAATTTACTACTGCAACTACATTTCACAACATAATTTTTTTATGAAATCGGATAAAATATACTTTTCAATTTTAGGTTAGTGCCAAATGTTTTCAACTGGTAACCCTGATCGGGGTTGTCGCATTAGGACCTCGACCCCTGACATATTGTAAGCTATCCACTGGCTAATGAAGTAGATGTGGTATTTTAGTAGTTGAATAAGCAACATAATACAAACCGTTAGATATGGTACCATGGTATTATATAATGTAACTATATGAGGAGAGGTTTTCCAGCTAGTGATTTTCGAATAAATGGGATTCGATATCAAGTAAGAAAACCTTGAGATTTTACTATAAGTATTTATTTTGTAAAATAAATTAAAAGTAATTTAAAGTTAAATTAAGTCAAAGATTTTAGTTTTACAATAATGTTAAGGCGAATCAACGGGATCATGTTATAGGAGCAACCACAGTCGATACCTACCTGCCTGGATCGACCAGGCGAATCAAAGGTTTGTGTGTATCTATACCATGATCGCGTATATTCCCGTTAAGATTAATGTATATAATGGTACACAAGAATGTAAAAGTTATTATTTTAATTTTTGCATATAAGTTCACTAATGAAAAAGGTATTTGTATTATTTGAAGTTACGTTATTATCAGAGATCAGAATTAGGTAGAATTATTTTTGTACCTACACTGATTTTATACGTCAAATCTTCATATGTTGTTTGTGTTCAAATCTCGAGATTAATACAGATATAGCAGAAAATGCTAAAATATGAAACTACCTAGGGTTTTCTTATTGAGAAAAAAAAACTGTCCAAGTTTTTTACAATCAAAGTACAAGAGATGCAATATAAAATTGTATAAATAATATTTTTTTTTTTTTTTTTTTTTTATATAGGACACGTCAATTGGACTTCGCCTTGCCTGATGGTAAGCTGAAGGCAAAATCCCAGAAAAGAGGGTCACCATTACTTACACATACCGTGTGACAATGGTGACACTCAGCTTGACGGCCTTATCATATGCTTTTTCACGCCCCGCTTAAAGGACCCGGGACTGTAGGAAGAAGGAAACACGTGAGCTGGTAATGAATTCCAGGCCTTAATGGTGCGACAGAGGAAAGAGTCTCCGAACCGCTTGGTTCTTGATCGGATGTTTTGCACCGTGTGCGGATGACATCTAAGACCTGCACGCGTTGTCCTGTGTAGGAAAGGGGAGGGTGGGACTAATTGGAAGAGCTCATCAGAACACTCCCCATGGTACAGACGGTAAAATACAGCCATGGACGCAACATCTCTACGCAGCTGTAAAGGTTCTAGGGTGTTCGTGATCTCGGGATTCCCAATGATGCGGATCGCACGTCGCTGCAACCTGTCGAGAGCATCTAGTAAGTACTTTGCTGAACCATCCCAGAGATGCGAGCAGTACTCCACACAGGAGCGAATTTGTGTCTTGTATAGAAGACACCGCTGCTCCGGCGTGAAAAATCGTCTCACTCTGTTCAGGACTCCGAGTTTTCGTGAGGCTGTTTTGATGATGCTTTCGATGTAATAGGTGTAATAGGTGAAATATGGATGTTAATTCACTTCTGTATAACCCTTCGAGTATAAAGGCGTGATTATGTGTATGTATGTTAGTTGCAGTAATCATTATATCACAAAGTAGTTCTTTCACACTCTCCTCACGTATTTAATATCAAGAATTCTCGTTTCAATATCACTACAAAAGTTATTCACCATTAGTAAAAAACAGAATTAATAAAACTTTTTGCCTTGAACTCTCAAATGGTGTATAATGAATCCACTTTCAATAACGGTAGCTGGACGTCAGACGTCACCGTAGAAAAAGCTCGGTGCGAAATAATTTCACCCGTCGCCTCACTTGACCTCACTCAAGTCGATAGTGCTCGTTGACGGACCTTCCCCTCCCCTGATGTACAACATAAATAAGTAAGTGTCTACCCCACGAACACTTGGAACTGCTGTGGTTTATAACTCGAAGTCTATTGCGGTAAACTTTGTTACGGTGCTATCGCAGTTACATCACTTCAACTATTTCCGAGTAATCGGGTCCCTTTGTTGTATATATGTGTTTACTTTTAGATTACTTTACAGAATTTACTTGGATTTTTGTTACTAGTTAAATAGCTGTTATGTATACTTGCAAAGATCCCCACGGAGACCCCCCATAAGAGGTTATGTTGGACTCGAACCGACCAAAACGCACGCCGCCTGTGGGTCGTTTTTGGTTACCGAAGGTGAGGTTGACAGGCATATCCCTCGCACCCCGGCCGACCCAGGGACAAAGCTATGAAAAGCTAATGTAAATATTTCTTGATGAGATTGAGTAACATTAATTCATAAAACAAGATAAAGCTTAGTCTTATTTCAATGTGTGATCATGCTGCTAAATAAGTGAATGACCCCTGGTAATTGATATTAATGTAAATTTATGAAAATAATTCTAATATTTACTGTTTATCCTGTAAACGTTTAGATAAAATAACCCTCTTAACAGCCATGTCGGCCTGGCGTTAGATGCTATAAACGATTATACCGTATTCTACCGCCTCTGCCACGGCGAGTGTTCTCAAGAGCTCTTTCAACTGATACCACCCTCCCCTTGACTGTCCAGAATAACTCGTGCTGGCCTGCGGTGCTACCCATATACGATGAAATTCATACCGTCTCACACCAAACGTTTTGAGACCTCCTAATTCTGCAGCACGCTATAGAACCGGAATGCTCTGCCCGCGCAACGTGCTTCCCTCTTCTTACAGCTACGGATTCTTCAAACGGGGCGTGCAAGTTTAATAGCACCTGAAATGGTTACTGAAATGCAGATCAGCTTTAAACCAACTAGCGGGGTGCAGTCAATTGACGAATCAAAAATATAAAAAAAATGTTTTGGGCCTCAATCCAGAGGAAGAAGGATGAAGCTTATATTACCTGTATTGCCCTTACGCTATTAGCATATCATGGTAGGCTCATGTGTATCTACTGTGTGTGTAACCACTGCCATAATAGGATTGTGATTTGTTTTTATCGCAAGCTGTACGTTTTACAATAATATAATGAACTGTAAAAGTGAAACTCTCTAATGACAAATAGTTTAAAAGATATTTGATTTTAAAAATTCAATTTCTCGAGCCGGCCGAAAGCGCTCGATACAACATCGTGCCACGTGGTGACGTCACAGCGAGCTGGCGCGTTGTGAAAATGTATGGAGTGCAAGAGAATATCACATTTATCTCAGTCTACGTTGCGTTTACACGTATACAGTGTTTAATAAGATTGATTTGAAATTTTGAATAAGAAATCTAAAAATTTGTAAATTATAATTTATTTCGATTGTTTATATTTTGATCTATTTTGGAAATAATTATACTATTATTACATACAAAATAATTAAAACATAAATACCAATTCGCGATTTTGTCGCGTCAAAAAACCCACTCCGCAACGTTCCCGGCGCAAAGGTGCCAATGATTCTGGTTGCGTTACCTCGCTGAATCGCAATAGCCAATAGCTTTGCCCCAGGAACGAGCCGGATTGGAAGTCACCGTCTTGGTCGTGGATGTGGCGGCCAATTTCCGCTATCAACCTCTTCTTTATTTCTTTCCTCTCGGAAATTAAAAATACTGATAAGTCATAGTTTCAATTTAGTTTGGCAATATCTTAGTTTACCATGCATATTTCTTTTTTCATTCATTAATTTTACTAGGGATTTTATTCTTTTAAGAATAGGGTACTATTCTTAAAAGAGTAAAATCCCTAGTAAAAAGTGTTTATGATCCTCAGAAATACTGCAACAAGATAAACAGTGCAAGACGTATTAATAGTAATATATATATCACCTTCCACAACGCTTTGTATCACAACAATTAAAATATACTCGCTTCTTGCACCGCTGAACGTTTCGTTGTTAACAATGTTGACATGGACTGTTAATTAACTCAACTGTCACTTAACACTCGCGATTAACTTATCAAGCGATACGTCGGTTCGTTGTGTACTGCGGTGGGCTGTATTTTATTTGAATGTTGCTGAATTTTTAAGAAGCCTGCTGTTGTACACGTCCAAAGGCCACGGTAACAACTTGTATAACCATGTACGCGGGCTCTACCTCCTAAGTGGCATGAAAAACACTATAATTTTAGTGAATTTCGGTCTAAAGTCATAATTCTGTGATAATATGATACTGTTAGAAGTTGACTCGAATATCACTAATTGAAATAAACAATTTTGTTGTATATAGATTTGTGATGTTAATTATTATTAACACTGAGCCTGACGTTTCAGTGATTTTCAGCACCCAGGTCTCCCAGTGAGCAAATCTCACACATGGGTGCTGAAAAGCTTAGCCCATTGCAGTTTATTGCTGGACATAAACCTCTTTCAACATGAGCCTTGTCACCTGATCCCCCGCCTTGCCAATATAGTCTATGCTAGCCTTTTCAGTTTGTCTGTCAATCATGAAGTAATATTTATCATTCGAAATTGCAATCCTTGATTACCTACTACTATTTTGATACTGGATATGATGCCAGAAACTCGAGAATATTCCTTACCAGTGCCAAGATCTTAAAAATAATATAAGGGTTAACAAAGTAATGGGAGTGATTCTAAGATGGCGGCAATTCATTGGTGAGATTGCATTTGTATTTGGCTGAATCCCTTGTCGCTGTGGTGACAATAAGTCAGAGCCATCCACCCACACTCTTTTATAGTTATTCTGATATGATAATACATATGTAGCGCACGGCCCACCTGATGGAAAGTGGTTACCGTGGCCCATGGACATGTGTAACACCAGAGAAGCGACACTTGCGCTGCCGACCCTGTAAGCACAGAGTTTTTGTGCCGTCGGTGTAGAGGACAAAGCAGGACAACTGACAGCACAAATTCTCCAGTGAGCTCTGGCTACTCACCGCTAGGAAGTTATTATACCCACGGTATTCTGATATGATAATACATATGTGTGAATAAAATATGAATATGTTTGAAAAGACTACTTTATAAACGATAATTCGCATAGGTTATTGAGTAAATCACACATGTTGATGTGCTACAAATTTATTGGTAGATATTTAAACTATCATGGTCAATCACATTAGTATTAAAGTAATTGGGATATTTTCTTTGCAAAAACAACCGGGAACAAGCCAAAACAAAATCACGAGTGGATACAGTAAAAATCGTGTGTCGTGAACGTGATCGAGATCGGGTTCGAGTTTGTAGTGAGAGTGAAACCAGTGGTAGTGCAGATACGCGTAGTAAAAGACCTCGAGTGAGGGTAGATCAAAAACTGTTTTCACTGTTCACCACCAATACTTTCCCCCGTGATCATGATGTTTGCACCAGTGCCGAAATATCGGAAACTCAGTATAGTGCAAACATGGTAAATATTCTGAATACTTTAATGCTAATGCTACTAATTTAGTAGATAAACCATTTTAGATGTAGTTGATAATTCTTTATATAAAATACTCTTTCTAATTAATTTAAGTGATATACAGTTATCACCAGTTATACTCGCACAACTAAGAGAAACATATTATTAGTCAAAACAACTTTTCTTTGTGTGACTTTAATTCATATCAAATACATAAAACATCGATATAATCAAAGGCGAAGTAACTTAAAAGGGCGGAAAAAGGTATGAGCTTAAAAGCTTTGAACATACGAATCATTGTGGTACAATCAACGTTCAAAAGTGCGTTAGCACCTTAATGTTTATAATGACTTGTTCGGTTCAACGCGTATCTATGTGTTTGTCATATTTCAACGCATACATTGATACGTCTTACAGTATCAATATGAGAAAATATAAATGTGTGCGTGTGCGTAACAAAGATAACATTATGCTCGTCTTTTCTTACTATTGTTCGAAGTATGCACTGCGCTGAATCACTTTATAAGTGATGCAAAAATTTGCTATTTTGTGTAAGGTAGTGCGTTACGTAGCAGGGTTGGTAACGAGGCTATCCCGGATAGTGTGGTAAATTGGATGTTTTGGGTTCGGATCTTAGTTTTGTCCACTTTTTTTGTTGTTTTCATTTTAAATCTTAGGAACAAGTTAACGGAATTAGCAATAATTATTTACAAATAGAAAAATGTTATACTTAATTTACTTTGTATAACATTTTTCTGATTTTTTTCTTTAATTTGATTATAAATAAAACAAAAGTTTACAAAAAAATATATATTTCAATTTGGAAATTAAAGAAACATCCAATCTTAATTTGTGGTTATAATATTTTCATTCAAAAAATATACTTTCTTATAATTAATATTGCATATTGAGGTTATAGCTTAATTATTCGTTTTCTCGAGGAAAAGAGGATTGAAACCTTAACCTCAACCGTACAGTCTTATACTAATTACAGGCCAGCACGTCCCTTGATAGTCTCAGTAGTGTCAATAGGCTCAACAATACAAACTCAACAAAACTGTTATATTATTATATATAACCATATATATATAGTTAGTTATATATAAAACTGTTATATTATTATATATAACCATATATATATATATATATATATATATATATGGTTATATATAATAATATAACAGTTTTATATATAAATATATGTTATTTAATATTTTGTGTGACCTCTGTTATTCTCAATACAACTGAGAAGACGTCTACACATGGAGGCCACAATATTTGCACAGATATCTGTGCCACGCAAACTGTCCCACAAATGCATGCAGTGGGTCTTGAGCCGCTCAGGACATCGTTCGTCCTGTGCTACCCATCTTTGCACCATTAAACCCCATACATTCTCAATCGGGTTCAAATCAGGGGATCGTGCTGGCCAAGGAATAACTTTGATATCCGGATGTTCACTGAACCATTCGCGAACTATGGTGGTTCGATGGATGGGACAATTATCGTGCACAAAACTTATATTATTTATATCGGGATAGACATTTCGAACTGTGGGCAACATTATATCTTCTAACACGTCTACATAATTTGCACTATTTGCACGCGTAGGTATAAATTCTAATTCACCCGGCCCTTGTGCACTAATCCACCCCCACATATTTACACTTATTCTACCAGATTCAGTGTTCGGTACTATGTTGTTTTCACACCACCGAGTGTTATCTTTACGCCATAAATGTAATCTTCCTTTTTGAGATGATTTAAATGTTTTTTCATCAGAAAATATTGTTGATTCCCAGTTAAAGTCCAAATACTCTCGTGCAAAACGTAACCGCTCCTGTTTATGTCTTTCAGTCAAAAAGGGTTTTATCGCCGGCGTTCGGTGATGTAAACCTTCAGCATGAAGTGCACGGCGAACGGTGAGTAATGATGTTTGAAACTCATCGGCAAAACGTTTGGTGGGTATAAAACCATTCGTTTCATATTCCGCTACCATATAACGTCACTGAGCCCTGTTAATAATAGCAGGTCTTCCACTTCTCCTCCGACTCTGCAAGTTACCTTCTTCCTCAAATCGTTTCACCCAACGACTCACAGTATTCCTCTAAAAACAACAACTATATTACACAAATGCAACTAATGAACAAAATTGCACTACAACAATATTATCTACTTAATTAACTTACAGATATGCCCGTCTCGTTAGAAATTTGAGATATATTCAGACCATTCGAATATAGGGCCACAATATTAGCTTTTGCTTCAATACTTATATTTGACATATTGATTTATTGTAGAACAAATCTAATCGCAATAATAGTGATTAACACAAACAGTCGTAACTGACTTCACCAACCAACAACCTCACTCATTTAGTATAGATCTCCTAGCCAATAAATCCATTTTATTTCAAATCCACCCTCAAATAATTATTTTTTACGAAGTTTAAAATTCTACTTGAGAAACATTTTTTATATTTCGTATCAACATTTATAAATCATAACTTTCAAATATAAAACAGAAAAAGTTTACTCAGATATCAGGTTCGAACTATCGGGCAATTATCTTTCGCCAGCCCGCACCTTAAACCACTAAGCCACGAAACGATTTACGTATGTTCTTGAAATTAACAATATCAATCAACGAGTGAACAATGTTAATGTTAATGTGTGTGCGTGTGTGTGTGAATTGTCTTCAAAGAATAAGATAATAAGTACGACTAGTGTTGACGCGCAATAGTTTCGTCAGATTGCTACTGCATTTATGAACGCTACTGTACATTCTGCATCAGATCGGTGTTGAATACCAAAGTACTTTGTTACATACATTACATACAATCACCCTTTATCCCTGGAGGGTTAGGCAGAGGTGAGTTAATACCCACATTTCACCAATTATGTATTCTGTCCCACTTAACAGAGCGTTAGTCTACTGTCGTATTCCGTGCGCTATTGTTGACTCGAGTCATGCATATGAGGCTGAGTCTGGGCTGTGTATAACCGTCTGATGTTAAACAGCCCTATCCTTTAGTCGCCTTGTACGATACCACATGGGGATAGATTAGGTGGCCCGAATTCTACTCTGCCAGAAACCACGCGGCTACTTTGTAAGCTAAGACCGATTTGATGCTGTCTGTATAAAATATTATAAAAAATAGATAAAATATCTATCCTTTGTCTAGTAGTTATAATAATCCAGGCCTGGGGGTGATAGGTGAAGCCGTCTGTCACTCTAGCAGAAGCAGGTCGAGACGGGCGGCGCGATTAGTGCCTCTCCGCCTTTTTCTGGGAAAGATGGGGACGCCGTTGTCCCACACCTGAGGGAGCCTTCTATAGCCCTGGGTCAGTCGGAGTGTGCGAGGGATATGAGGCTACCTCACCCTCGGCAACAGATGGCCCAAGACAGCCGTGCGGTTTCAGTCGGTTCGAGCCCGATATAACCACCCGCCGGCCACAGCGGGGGTATCCAAGTAAATTTCCGCACGATAAAACAAAAAAGGAGTTATAATAATTGAATAAATTTAATACTTCAAATAGACATTGACTTGAAGGCTTGACACGCATGCAAACTCAATATGCTATTGTTATGTTCATCAATTTTACATCTGCAATGTATTAAATTTACATTGGAGTGAGTGATCTACGTGGTCAATCTGTATAATTCCTACAAAGTACTGGCATGTGGTAGTGTGTAGGACATAGAAGTCTTAAAATAATGCGTGGTAGGGAAACCCTAGAAGGAATTTCAGGAGTTACTCGAGCGCACCAGATTATATAGGTGAGGATTTCTTAAATTTATAACTTGCAAAAAGGAACGTCTGGATTGAGTCAAGCGCAGTTGTTTTTTAAATTTTTATTTTAGAAGTAATCATACTAGAATACCCATTAGAAAAAAGATAAAAAGACACATAAGACCAAAAATACACAACTTCAAACATGAATGACTTACTGTATGTATTTATTTTGATATAATTTTAACGATTCGCCCACCGTTGAACGTGGAAACATTATTATATCTCATGGGTATCATTGGCTCCCCTACCAGGTAAATATATAATTTACAATTGTCCTTTAACTACTCTGTACAATCCCTAAAGTATCTATTATTAACCGACGATGCATGTAATTTAACTTTCTTGAACGTTTTAATTTGATGTCTAGACAGCCTTCATTATTCAAACATCACGACGAAAATAACCATTCAAACTTTTGTAAGCACTATATTTAAGTTTGTACCGATAAAAGTAAGTATTGATATTAGCAAAGAAATATATTAACTGTCCTGAAAAAGTTTCAAAAAGTCCTGTAACTGTTTACTCATAAAATACATTTAGAAATAATTATTTTTATTAAATGAGTCTGACTGAAAAAAAAAACCCTACGATGTCTGTTAATATGGAAGCATTCAAACAATGTATCCTGAAGTAGGTATTGTATGTGTCATTGTAATGGAAACAGTGCAAGATGGATTTGAACCCCTAAAAAAGTTTCTGTAGGCCGCAAGGCAGGAACGGGATCAATATTCTATACAGGGTTCCGCGTGGTTTCCGGCAGAGTAGAATTAGGGCCACCCCATGTCTTCCCATGCGGTGTCGTACAAGGCGACTAAGGGATAGGACTGTTTAACATCAGACAGATATATACAACCCAGACTCAGCCTCAGATGCATGGCTCGGGTCAACAATAGTGCTCAAAATACGGCAATAGGCTCACCCCCTATTACGTGGTATCGAATACAATTATTGGTGTAATGTGGGTTCAATTCACATCTGCCTAACCTTCCATGGATAAAGGCATGATTATATGTATGTATAGTTCCGTGTTCAACTGCTAGTAAAAGATAAATTAAACCGTTTTGAATAATTTTGTTAATAAAAGTCGTTAAGAATTAAACCTTTTACTGTAGTATGAAGTTAGTGCTCACAAGTTAATTTAATTAGGGCCTTCACCGCCGCAAAGGGGCGGTAATAAATTCCAAAGGTGATTGCTGAACCCTTACCCTCTTTTTACTGCCAGCATTCATTAGATAGAAGATATGTAAATAAGTAGCCTGCCAGCCAGCTACGTAGATAAGCATCAATTGAAGATGTATTATGATAAGCCTTTAAGTTGCTAATGCTACTTCCTGTGTGGCAACAGCTTGATGCTGGAGGAGTTTCATGCTGCAGCTGTTATTAATGATGAAACAGTATTTGAAAAATGAACGTATTTTTAATAACCAACGCCAACTTTACTTCACCTCTCCTGATGGTAAGCTAAAGGCAAAATCTCAGGAAAGAGGGTCACCATTGCAGACACTAAGTAATGTTACAATGGTGACACTCAGCTTGGCAGCCTCATCAGATACTTTTTCACGCCCCGCTTAAAGGACCCGGGACTGTAGGAAGAAGGAAACACGTGAGCTGGTAATTATGTTATATTATGTCACACTTGAGAATCGAGTTTTTGTGGTTCACTTCACTGAAAATCTATCACGGCTATTGATTTATGCTTTGACATGGTAATTTAATTTATATCTAAATTTGTCAAAAAAATAATTTATATTCATTGGATATAATGAAAAATTACTCAAGCCCTCACAAAACTCAACTTTTTGCTAGTATAAAATAAAATTATTAAATACACACAGTAAAAATATAGAGCTTACATTTAATTTGTATGTATATCTGTTCGTAGGCGTTGAGCCAGAAAATTGCTTATATTTATGGCAGTATGTGTGCCAGTACGTCGTCGTGTCGACCGATGGGTTTTCTGCAACTGACAGAAAGAGTAATGGAATGCACATCCCGTAAATATAAAAATGCTATGCATACATGTTGGTACAATATGAAAATAGGGGTAGAGATACCAGATTCATAAATATTACGACATTTACTGTTCAGTCTTTTTTGTAAACACTTATCTGCCTATGCCGTTTGCTACGGTACTCGCGTGGTATGTGCAGAGTAAAAAATCTTGGCTTCACGCGTTAGCAAATGTCACGTGTCTCAATGGCCTCACTGATTTACCAAAGATAATAGGTGCGAAATGGACACTCGATTGTTATTGTTGAAGTAGACACAACCACAACCTACCTTACATCCCGAAGGAGGATCACAAGCCAAGCTGCCCGCGTAGTGAGGCAACGCGGTCGATGAATGACCTCCGCCTCCCATGAGCGCAAGCTTGGGTGTGACGGGTGGGGCCACCTGACATCCTGGCAGATGCAGGCCGCGGCGGTGGCGCGGCGGCGCGCTTGGTGCGTCTCCCCGTTTTCGAGAACGAGTTGGAGAATCTGTGGTCCCCACACCCGAGGAAGACTAGATCGAGAGAAATGACACTGGGTCAGCCGGGGTGTGCGGAATATGCCTGTCAACCTCACCTTCGCAACCAAAAACGACCCACAGGCGCCATGCGTTTTAGTCAGTACGAGTCCGATATAACCTCTCCCACCGGCTCCGGCATGGAGTATCCGTGGGGATTTTTCGCACATAAGGTAGGTATAAAAAGTAAGTATCTTGTGAACCGTGTGACTATTGTTTTTACCGTGCTTATCATATGTCTATAACGCCTCTAAACATTTATTATTTTACATAATAAGTGAAATGAATCTGTAGCCTAATAAGGATTCCGCTCTAAAACCAAGTATAGTAATCCCGCTTAGTACTGTGATTGCGATCAACCACAGATTAATAGAACGTAGTTATATAGCGGCAGTAAGCTTAACTTGTAAATGTACATGCATGCCTATGTGCAGTGCTCACATAACTTATTGATTATCTTCAATCTACGAAGACCTACTCAACACACACGTACAGTATACGGATATAATACTATAATGTGTACACATCTTTACAATATCTGACATCATTTATGAATAAACTAATATTGTATTTTATTTTAGAATTAGTAAATGACGAGCACAGTCGCTGTTTACATTTCAGAGACTGGTAAGATAGCACTACCTAGCGTTATAAGTTGTTATGTATGTTCAGTATATGGTTTTTTTCTTTTTTACTTCTAGTAGCTGTATATATTATCTATTTTTATGTAGTATAGTTATATAATATTTATTTAACATGGGTATGTATATATGTAGCTATGGTATATGTATAAGTATATTTATATACGGTATATATTTTATGTATATATTTATGTATCTGTATCTAACGGTAGGTATTTATTACCTGAAATCATTTTTCACGAACGATGAAGACATTTTTCTTCTTCACTTCTGATCTCTAAATGCTATATTATATAATTATAATTTAGTGTACACCGCAAACTAGCCTGATTTCTGGCATTATAGTCAATACACTGGTTGTCTGGAAGAGAGCGCAGACCGCGATAAGACCGCCCTTGTACAACAATCTAACATGTATGTATCCATCGTTTGTACCCTATGTTTGGTATGCAATAAAATATTTATTATTATTATTATATAAAGGCCTATCAAACCATTTTTTCATTTATAACATCAGATACTGTGGTTTAGTACCACGCCACATTACATGGTGATCCTGCTTTATTGTTTCCATGCATCTTATGTTACGAAGGTTCATCCACGAATGAAAACATTTTCACCAAAATGCATATATTCGTTTCTACTTCGCTACCATCGATGCGGTACACCAGACAGTTGCAATTAATTATTCCTCACGTGATTACCCGTTGCCGTTTGCTAATAGAATTACCTTGAATTTTTCAAATACTTCAACCATCTACTTATAGCAAAGAGTATGGTAGACCACTAACAGCCGTAATTTGTATTTAAACGTAAATACAAATTCTATTATCAAAATGTGGTGTTTAGAAAAGTTTTATATTTAGAGTTTTCATTTGAATACTCCTTTGGAGATATTATATGGTTTGTATAACATAAATAGAAAAAGCAAGTATGTATCATACTTTTTCTGTATGAATATGAAGTGTTTAGTTTAGACACATTTTTGCTTTTTCAGGGAAGGTTAAAGGCAACAGCCCGTTATTTGCTTCTTGCTTCCTCTACTGTAATTAAATTTTTCACGAAATACTGGTTTCTAGGGCTTTTCAACCGTAGTTGTCAATTAATGTTAGCCTAATTATGTAACTAACTGAATCATAGTATACATAAATTAGTAGAATATTGTAGAAACGAAATGAAAATCATAATATAAGCAAACAACATTAATTTTCAAAGTTATTAACAATTTGATCATCAAACTAAGGTATGAGTTACCTAGTTAATTGTATTAATAATTTTGAAACACGTAGTTGCGCAAAACTAGGAACAATTTTCTTCAGTATAGCGAACTATTAAAAACAAAACACGTTCTACATTCAAGACGCTCGATCAGTGCAAAGATAGAAGTGTTCTGCAAAGTTTAGTGCGTGACCAGCACTTTCTTACTTGCAACTGTTGACTTGCGCCAGAGTTCGGCACCGATTCAACACAAAGCGTTGCACTTTGTGAACATTCCGTCTTAGTACTAGGCTTATGTAAGATAGGTAGTTATATCTGAAACGTTTACAGAAAAATACTTATACTCTATGTTTTTGATGATTTTCATGCAGTGCATTTAAAAAATATATGTTAAGAATAACTCAGAGAAGGATGATCGTATTGATTCCTGAAATTTCTACTCCATATATATATTTTTTTTTTTTTTTTTTTTTACGTGCGCAAAATCCCCACGGATACCTCCCCACCGGACCCGGTGGAGGAGGTTATGTCGGACTCGAACCGACTAAAACGCACGCCGCCTGTGGGTCGTTTCGGTTGCCGAAGGTGAGGTTGACAGGCATATCCCTCGCACCCCGGCCGACCCAGGGCCATCTCTCACGATCTGGCCCTCTTCTCGGGTGTGGGGACCACAGAGTCCCCAACTCGTCCCCGGAAACGGGGAGGCGCGCCACGCGCGCCGCCGCCGCGGCCTGCTTCTGCAAGGGTGACAGGCGGCTTCACCTGTCACCCCCAGGCCGGCGCTCATGGGGGGCGGAGGTCGTTCATCGACCTCCGACGCCCGAGTTGCCTTCGTGCGCGGGCAGCTTGTCTAGCGATCCTTCGTCGCTCTCGCTGCCGCTCCCGCCCCGCCTCCTCCTTCACGAGCATTACTTGCTCGCAGAAGGAGGCGCCGGCCGCCCACGCATCCGCGCAGCGAACCATCGCCGCGAGCAAGGTGGATAGCGTGAGAACCCTCACTCCCAGGGCCGCCACAAGCTCCCGCCTCGGCGTCTCCCACGCCGGACACTCGGTGAGCGTGTGCGGACCTGAGTCCTCGCTCGCGTCGCAGTGATGGCACTCGGACGTTGGCTCTTTCTGCATCCGACGCAGATACTTTCCGAAGCATCCGTGCTCGGTGATCATCTGCGTCAGACGGTACGAGAGGCTGCCGTGTGGCCTCTCTAGCCACTCCCCCATGATGGGTCTTACCGCCGTTACTACTCCATATATATTTAATTAATATATGATAATTAGTTAATTGAAGAATGCCGCTGAAAATCATTTTTAGAGCCTTCGGATTCTAAGGATTCTTCAAAAAAACTTCCGTAAGGGTAAGGCACATAACTTTAAGTACTTTGACTATATACAACTGAAACATATTAGTAGTAGTATTATTATTTATTCTAAAGAGCAAAAAAAATTCCGGTGATTGATTGTACGTTGATCAACAGTAAAAAATACGGCATTTGCTAAATTACTGTAATATCAACAAATGTTTTAGCAAGAAAATATCTATCTGCTTCTACTACGAAATATCATCAGATTTAAATCAACAATAATTATATTGTACTCTGTGGTAAATTACAACCACAGTAAATGCAGTTTTTGTCGATTTTGTAGTGCAGGATTTATTAGCTAATTATATGTATTATCATAATGCGAAGTTATGATGTGATTAACTAGTTCAGTAGTATACTTGAACCTAAAAAACAAATCACCCGAATTAAAAATCGTTACAAAATTGAAAATGACAAAATTACTGTCATTTCATATAAGTCCATAAATTCATTTTGCCCAGAATGAAAGAAAAAGAAAAATTTAAAGGAATTCACAACTATTAAAAATTTCAGACCAAGTGCGAGAACCGTGACAGCGTCTAAAACGAAATGGCACAACGCAATAACGTAACTGGCCCATCACACGACAACGAGGTCTGCACAAGATCTCTTTTTATTGTCTTCCAACGGCAAAGCAATAAAAATAAGATTGACAATTAAACTACACGTTAATAGATATCAACATTATTATTTCATCTTGACGTTTTTATGATCAATCTACTCGTACTGTGCTGATCAGAATAATACGTACGCCTTTCTGTAACTTTTATATGTTTCAGCTTATTAAGCTAAATGTCTAAAAGAAGGGGTACCTAATTAAATAGCCTTTCGCACATAACTTTACCTTTCACAGGCAGATTTGTACCAAATTATATCGATCCTGTTCTTTTTTTAAAAAAAGAGCTCCTAAATATACGTCTGTCGCCTGTAATTTACAGCCGATATAAAATGGTGGCTGAAATTCCCTCTATCGAAAACTGACCGGAACATTGAGTAATCACAAGGAGTCATTTGATTCCTGAACGAGACTGAACACAATTTGTATGGTATTTGCAGTTTTTTTAATGCATCTAGACTTCAGATTCTAGAGACAGCTGCTATTTTGACTTTCTATTTAATTAATCATATAATAATTAGAATTAATTAATACTCTTAAATCATAATGTACGGGTCACGTTATAAAGATGTATGTATTTGTACAATGTACATTTATAAATAAACCTTTGAATTATGGATGAAGAATCTAGTACCTTACGGACTCGAAGACGGTATTTAGGCATCTCTGAGCCAGACAGCCTGTGACTACGGGCAATGTAAGGTGTCCGAAATGTCAGGCAATTCAAAGCTTCCCATACTATAATCGCATTAAAACGCGCAAAAAAAAATTGTAAATCATGGAACACGAAGCATGCATAAAATGTCATTTCCAACACACAGAGAAACGGCCTGTAGGGCCATTCGATTTGGGTTGTTCAAACTGAGTACGCACTTATTTTCACCTATCCAATCACACTGTCATAGCAAAATTATTTTCATTTAGTCTATAGAATTAGTTTTGTAATCCAGTGATATTAATTAAAACGAGGATAATTTAATATTTCATAGATATCTTTGCATTTAATATTTTTAAATTCATAATTTATCCACAACGTGTCTACTCATAATGAACAATACTGTCTTATCTTACTACAACTGTGAAAATTCGCACGTATAAGTGTTTCATTACAGTTAAAATATATTAATATTTACATTTAAATTATTAATGGCTTTCAAATAATTAAATCTCCGTACTCAACTGAAACAGTGAGTATCCTAAGGTGTCGGCCATTATTTTTGCGCTTACGAAGAGGCAATTGCCAATAACGGTTTAACGATATTTTTATGCAAATGAATTTTGCAGTCCATTACCCCGATATAAATCTCTAGTGGCCACTAATATCTACAAAAGCACTTCCATTAATTGTCCAATTACTTTGATGGTACTATATAGGTATGTAATGTTTTAAAAGCCTTACAAACCATAAGAACTATAATGCATCTCCCGAACAAAAGAAATAATACTTTCGCTTCCAATCCAATCACAATTAGGTAAGTAGCCCATGTAATTACTTAAAGCCGGTAGATCTATTCCCCCTGCTAAAAGAACCTGGATGTTTCGTCGGTTACAAAGGGAATTTTGCGAAACTTCATAAAGGGTCCAAAGGAAAAAGTTACGTTTAAGAAAAGTGAAAAAAGATTTGACCCTCCAAGTTGGGCACCTGACATCCAATGAAGAAAATGTCTTTATCTTATTTTCTGTTACTTTAACTTTATATACGTCTAACGTAGGAGGAGCGGTAATGTACTGTGTGACACGCGTTCTACACGAAGTTATTTAGGAATTCATTTCCTAAAAGGAAGCATTTTCTTGACAGAAAAGCCTACTTTGAAAAGTAAACAAATAAATTCAGTATTATCGTGTATAAGCGTCATTTTAGCCCATGGTTTATATTTAATTACTACAGTCCACTTTATAGAAAACTCTTCACATTTAAAACCATAAAAATAATTAGGTTAAGCCAATTACTTTTATTTTAATTAAAAATACTTGTAGCCACATTTGAATAGCCAGTCGTGCAAAACATTGTATGTTATTCATACTGATATTATGAAAATGAACGTAGTAATATCGCTCTTACTGGATGGCTAATGCATGGTTGATCTCAGTGTTATGCAAACAATAGATACACAATCCTACTTATTTTTCTTATTTCTATGATTAATTTATATTTAGATAAGTACAAATATTTAGCGAAATTTTGAAGTAATTAATATGCTAATTATTAATACAGTAGAACCTCGTTAAGTCGAACCTCGATAAGTCAAAAACCTCCAAATCTCGATAAAATGTTTTGTTCCCTTCCCTTCAAACACCAAAACCTCCATTACTTGAAATCTTGACCCTCTGTTAGTCGAAATAATCACCGAGTCCCTCCAAGCCATTTTGGTACATATTTTCACTCTATAACTCGAAAAATTAAATTTGACCTCTGTATCTCGAACATAGCAACGTTTTATTTTACAACCTTTACAACTTGATCATTTGGAATTTATTACCTCTATTGTTCGAACAAAAATAAGTTACCGACTTTAAGAACTTGCCGAAATGTGGGTACACTATTGTTTCTTAGAAAACATTTTAGGAGTATACGATAATAAATTTATGACTCACGTAAACACGTGTTTGCTTGCTTGGTGTCAGGTGTTCAATTTTGATTTCCTTTGAAATTTAGCTAAGCAAGTCATTTGTTTTCGACTTAAATACTGTCAGATGCAGTTTGGTTCTACTGCAATACACATCAATTAGTACAACAGTTAACATGAGTGCTGTGAAACGTAAACTAAAAACTTTGAGTGTTGCTGAAAAATTAGAAGTGCTCGAAGCTGTGAAGAGGTATCAAAAAAAGAAAGATGTTGCTGAACAACTGCTACTGCAACTGCTTTTCTGCTCTTTATAGATTAGACAATGCTATAGATAGAGAACAACCAAATTACCTAAAGCAAAAAAAATTACTGACTTTTTTTAATGCCATATTTTTTATTTTAAAATGATTTGAAATAATGTTGATTTATAATAAATAAAAATATGTTTCTCACCTCTGCAAGTTGAATTTTTATTTATTTTACCTCTCTAACTCAAAATTTATAAGAATAAACCTCAAACTCTTTATGTCGAATCAAAATCCGCCTAAGTCGAAATCCTCCATAAGTTGAAAACTCTATAACTCGAAATTTTTGGCGTCTCCCTTGATGTTCGACTTATAGAGGTTCGACTGTATTAATATTATATTGGAAAAAGTGAACGCTCAAGACGAAATTTGAACCCGCGACCAACAATGCTCTAAACGACCGAGTTGCTCCAGCCCGTCTAAGGCATTAATTTTTCCAATCTAAATGTAGGTACAAATTCAATATATTTACATAAGAGAAACGATAATTCAGCAAGTAGTACACTGCATTAAAAATCATTTAATATCAATGTCAATAATATTAATGGTCGCGGTCGGGTTGTTGCGGGCACAGAATACCTACCTATATACCTACATGTTAATTGTTGTGTTATTTTTAAGTTATGTTTTTTTGCTGTTTATGTTTTACTTGTTTTTTTTTTGTTCCGATAGTGATTTTTTTATGTATAGTGTAAGTGTGTGTGTGTAATAAACGGTTCTATCTTTCTTTCTTTGTTTCTTTCAAGGAAGTAAAAGTATAAACAGTTCCTCAATAACCTTTTTCACGTAATGTTTAACAACTAAAATATAACAACCGTAGATAATCTAAATAGATAGTATATTTACTTACCGCGTGGTTCCCGTCAGAGTGGAATTTGGACCACCCCACCTCGTCCTATGCGGTGTCGTACCAGACAGCTAAGTGATAGGGCTGTTTATCATCAGACAGATTTATACAGCCTAAACTCAGATGCATGGCTTGAGTCAACAATAGTGCCCGGAATACGGCAATAGGCTCACCTCCTATTACGTGGGACAGAATCAATGATTGGTGAAATGTGAGTGTTAATACATCTCTGCCTAACCGTCCGGGGACAAAAGCGTAATTATATGTATGTATGTATATTAACTTCCTGGCATTATCTTGAATTGCATGTTTGTGTTATATAATACAGTACAAATGAAAAGATTCTTATCAAATACTTCTTAGTAGTTTCTTAGCACAGTGAGTGTGACGACACGTCCACAGACCACGGAAACCGCTTCCTATCAGGTGGGCCTTGCCCTTTTTTTGCGTGCGGAAAATCCCCACGGATAACCCCGCCACCGGAGTCAGTGAAAGAGGTTATATCGGACTCGAACCGACTAAAACGCACGACGCCTGTGGGTCGCTATGGGTTGCTGAAGGTGAGGTTAACAGGCATATCCCTCGCACCCCTATCGATCTGGCCCTCTCCTCGGGTGGGTGGGCCTTGCTCTTGTCTACAACCTAAGTAGTATATTAAAAATAATGCATTGTTAATAGTTAAATAGAATATTATATCAAAAGACGACAAACATACCATTCGCAAACGATCTAGTAAAATCCAATAGATGACTACTGTTCAAAAATCAGAACTTGACAAGAACCCATTTATTACACAGTATTATAAACGTTAACCGTAAATCTGTATCTCTTCACGGTACATCATGGTAAGGAAAATAAAAGTAAACCAAAAGAAAATAAGTACAAAATACTTCCTAAACCAACCATAACGTAATTTATTTTGTTTTGATGTTGTTCGTATATGTTCCCTTTGAGATAAGGAAAACTTTTCGCGAGTAAAAGTAAGCAATCAATGTGGTGTTATTAATGTCTTTTGTTGTACTCCATTGGTTACGTCATTTGGTACCAGAGTTGGGTGCTTACTCAGTAAAAACTCGCTTTCGATGGAAAAATGGGTAAAAACGGATTTCCATTTTTACTTTCCTATTTCCTTCACAAAAACAAATTTGATGAGAAAATTTTAAAAGTTTTCTTTTAAACTATAAAAAAGTAAGCACAAAGTTAACATGGTGACTATATTAGGAGATGTCTTTAAGAAATTGTTTAAGAAATTGAAAGTGCGTGTTTGTTAGGGCGGATATTTGCTATCGCCGTTTGCGCTGCCTAGAGGACCCATTCTTCTCCATCCTTTGGGTACACGTAGACCATGGCCCTACGAGTCAGATCTATGTGTGCCTCTACCGTTCCCATACAGGAGATGCTGAGACAACTCGACTCTTTGAATATCTGAGTCAGGCGGCTGATGATGCGCAGGAGCGATTTCCGAAGGCCGAAATGGTATTTTTGGGGGATTTTAACGCCCACCACGAAATCTGGTTGGGCTCCTCTAAAACAGACCATGCCGGAAGAGGCGCCCACGCATTTGCTCTGGCGCACGGCCTGACCCAACTAGTGCACGAGGTCACTAGGATACCAAGAAGGTCGGGCGTAGCGCCTTCTCTGCTAGACCTTCTGCTGATGAGTGATCCGGACAGGTACAGTGTATCGGTGCGAGCCGCTTTAGGCAACTCCGACCACTGCCTGGTCTGTTCCACGGTGCCTATTATAGCGCCCCCACAATCTGAATCACATTTCTCAATGGGGCTCTGAGAACCTGGTTGAGTTCAATGCCAAGAAGACGCAGGCATGTGCGTTTACAGCAAAAGTATCTTCTTTCCTTCCCCTCCCCACTCTTCAGAGCACGCCACTGCCACTGCAGGACAATCTCAATATCCTAGGTATGGATGTTCGCTGCAACCTGAATAACAAAAATTACATCGAAAGTATCATCAAAACAGCCTCACGAAAACTCGCAGTCCTGAACAGAGTGAGACGATTTTTCGCGCCGGAGCAGCGGTGTCTTCTATATAAGACACAAATTCGCTCCTGTGTAGAATACTGCTCGCATCTCTGGGATGGTTCGGCAAAGTACTTACTCGATGCTCTCGACAGGTTGCAGCGACGTGCGGTCCGCAGCATTGGGAATCCCGAGATCACGAACACCCTAGAACCTTTACAGCTGCGTAGAGATGTTGCGTCCATGGCTGTATTTTACCGTCTGTACCATGGGGAGTGTTCTGATGAGCTCTTCCAATTAGTCCCACCCTCCCCTTTCCTACACAGGACAACACGTGCAGGTCTTAGATGTCATCCGCACACGGTACAAAACATCCGATCAAGAACCAAGCATGGAATTCATTACCAGCTCACGTGTTTCCTTCTTCCTACAGTCCCGGGTCCTTTAAGCGGGGCGTGAAAAAGCATATGATGAGGCCGTCAAGCTGAGTGTCACCATTGTCACACGGTATGTGTAAGTAATGGTGACCCTCTTTTCTGGGACTTTGCCTTCAGCTTACCATCAGGCAAGGCGAAGTCCAATTGACGTGTCGTATATAAAAAAAAAAAAAGAAATTATACGCTCCTCTGCTATTTGACTATAAATATGTGCATATTTTGTATGGATATGTTTTTTTTTTTAAGAATAATGGCAACCGAAATTACTAATAGTTCATCTAACCCCTCCAGCTAAGCTAAATCACTTGTGTTAGGAGTGGTTTCACGTCAATAGTAAAGTGACCTGAATTCGAATCCGGGACCTTACGATCATAAAGTCGATTCCGTAACCACTTAGTTGCCGACGCTTTTTTATAATATAATAATTGATTTTTATGCAATTGAATTGACATTATACACTATCCGAAATAAGAAAATCTGAAATCTCAAAAAAGATAGAAAAATCATTATAAAAGCCAAAAATATCTTCACTGTGTCTAAGTAATAATGATAGTACATACCTATAGTACTAAAGAGAAAATTGGTGAATAAAAAGTTTATCATTTACATCTGGGTAAACACCGAGCCCTTTTGGTAGTTGATTAGTCGGACAAAGCCAATGTGCAGCACGTGGATAATTGGTATGTACAGGTCAACGACTCATTAGTCGATAATTGAGGCGGTGAATACAGGCGGGAACTAAATATAAACGTTGGATATTATCGAGTAAAGTAAAGAGTTTGCACTAATTTAGAAATATTTATAAAAGAGCAAGTATAGTAATTACAACAATTCCGTGAACTGAAGGATAATTTGAAATAAAACAGTATGCATTTGACAGTTACAATCGTAGTTCCATATTTTCGTTATTTCAGTGAGTCTTATTATGTATTACTTAAAGCGGTCAATTGTTATTACTGACAATTATTTTTAATTTTACAAATGCAAAGTATGCCTTCAAAAAAATCCAACTGCAGAAGACTGAAACAATTTTCATAGCAGGCGGCACACATAATGTCAATCATAAACAAGACAATTAATGAGTGAAAAATATAAAACAGTTGCGTGTGAAGGAGTTTTTTTTCTAACGGGCTTTACCTATTGCCTTACGAATCTCACTGTAAATATAAATATAAAAGAAGTAATAGAGAAGAAATATCTTACGCACTCGCTACCTTAAATCAAGTGCGAGCGCCTGGATATCTGCACTGTGAAGATACTATTTCGTACAAATCATAATATAAGTATATTTTGCACGAACTTCGCAAAATATAATTTCTACAAAACAGGCGCCAGTACGCATGCAAACGCATGTGTCTGCGGCTGGAATTAACGTTGCTAGGCGCTGTGAGACCGAAAAGAATATTCAATTTCGAATTTCAATCAAAGGTTAAAGTAAGATTGTGTTGAAATTATAGGCTGGGTGTGAACACAATACATGAATATGTCATGTTCATTTCATCGCATGACTAATTTTAGCCACATCATATTAATAATCATAATGTGTTGTACGCGGGAACCTAAGTAATTATCACAACATAGAGCAATGTTATGCAAATGAAATCGATTTGTTGCTCATGTAAACATCAAACGCTTGACTGCTGTTTGCTTGAGTGTTGACAACTGATGTCACGTCTAAAACATTAATATGCCACTTAGCGAACTAATGAACATTCTCTATCTGAAGTAACAAAAATCGATATTCAAATTATGAATTTATTAGCTGCTATCCACGGCTTCGTTCGCCTGGAGTTCTTATACCGTTCACGTATCCTATAGGATTTTAAACCAGTGAAAAATCTATCCCATTTACATATTTCAGCCTGAACTGTTCAATAGTTAACAAACATTCAAACATCAACACAAACTTCCACATTCATAATATTAATAGAATATTGGTTGGGGTTGTTGTTTGTCGAAAAATCAACTATTCAAACTCCACAGTTTTACGCAAAAAGATAGAACATTATAACTGATTTAAAATACAGAATGTTTCTCTAGCTCCTGAACAGGAATGGCAGAAAAAATATCTAAGCATTTATATGTTTTTCTTTGTAATTTTATTTACCCTCATTATGCATTGGTTGCGTATTGCGATAGCGGGCTATCATTTTAGGTTAGAGAATTTAAAAAAAAATGTATTCATATAGTTCTTTTTTCAAAATTATTAGTAGCAGTAGTAACAGTTCCAGTATTATTTATTAGTTCTGATTAAATTGTATTGAAAGTAACTTGATTAACAAATATTACGACTAAAGAACAAAGAAACCACGACGACTATAATTTGCTCCCAGGACCAGTGAACTCGTTAGACACCCACCTCGTGTATTGTGGCTATCGGAAACCTTACCGATAGTTGTTTCCTTTGTTCTCATTGCTCACTACATTATTTGGGTGTTAGCAGACACCTTTCGGATGTATTTACTTCCTAAAGAGTAAATGCCAAAACTAAACGAAAGGTGAAACATTTTTGTATAGGTAACATTGTTTAGTTTTGATTTTCTACCCGTACTTACATAATATATCTCAAAATAATGGCCGCGCGTATTATATACCTGTATTATCCGCGTGGTGACGGAGAAAGAATACAAGTATGGCCACCCAACCTCATCCGATAGGTGTCGTAAGAGGCGACTAACTGAAAAATACGTAGACGATATAGCTGCGAGGGAAGGAAAACTCGAAATAAAACCATATACCAACCCGTCTGGCCAGCGTGGAAACATTATTGCCAATATTGGGAGAGGCCTATGTCCAGAAGTGGATTGCGATAGCCTTGATTGACTGATTGTATGCAAAACTGTATATTAAGCTATTAAGGTTAAGCTTTTGATGAGATATTTTTACAATAGAATTTTGGACATCACAGACCTAACTCCAAAATTTTTTTTTTACCACTTTTGGAAAGTGATTAACGTGGCCTATGGACGTATGCAACACCAGGGGTGTTACACTCGCGCTGCCGAGCATGAAGAAACCTTCTGATTACTTAACTTTCAAATTGAGACGAGGTGGTGATGGTGCTAGCTGCGGTCTGGGTCCTCTCAGGCAAATCGATCTCCTTTAGGCAGAACCATTGACACTGCCCCTAACTGATAAGAAAGGTAGCGCTTATGATATGACTTCCAACAATAATTATCAACTAGGTATAATGTAGGTATGAATACCTTATAGCTTCAGTATCAGAATAAACGGGATATTTACCATGTTTCATTATTTTGAGTTTCCGATGCTTTCGACAGAACGCCACTATATACCAAGACTGGTAAGGGAAGCAATTGAAATAAAAAAGTATAAAAATTTCAATCGTGAGGATGGGTTTCAACTGCCGAACGTCTGGCATCCAGTGGTCTTTGCAAAAACAACCGGGAACAAGTTAAAACAAAATCGCGAGTGGATACAGTGAGCATCGTATGTCATAAACGTGATCGAGATCGGGTTCGAGTTTGTAGTGAGAGTGAAACCAATAGTAGTGCAGATACGCGTAGTAAAAGAACTCGAAAGAGGGTAGATCGATATAATTACTCCTAGAAGAAAAAACTTTTTCTTTGTTCACCGCCACTACTCCAGTTCCTCCGTGATCTCTCAAAATAATGAAACATGGTAAATATCCCGTTTATTCTGATACTGATGTCAGTGACCATGATAGTTTAAATACCTTATAGCTTATTTATTATGTAGTTATAATAGTGATCACCTGGTTACCTTTCATAATGCACCTACTTTGTTATTCTCTGCACCACCTATGAGGTTGACTAGTAGAGAATGCCTGTGCCATTAAGTCCGCCTGTGTACATATTATATGCATGAAGTTAAAATAGAAATAATAAAATTTTAAAAAATTCTCGAATATACATCGGTCACATCACGATGATTTTTTACTGAAATATTAACTAACTCTGAATATTATTAAAATATGTATCTGCAAACAAAACTTTCTCGCCGTCCTTGATATCTTTATAATAATTTCATATTTTATGATTACAGCATACTGGAAGCAATAACATAATTAATTCAAAATCTCTCGCGTAATGGTAACATTTGTATGCGTGGTAATATAAAAGCGGGCTTGTAGGCACTGCAGTCAATGTATGGAAATTTATTTCACAGGCCTGTAAAGTTTTATAACCGCAGAGTTATGACTGAGTTTATTTGAGCAGATTTATTAGTGACCCACCTCAGTGACACAACCCACGAATCGTAATCAGGAACGTTAATTCAACTGTGTCTGTGTGTTATTTTATTACGGTAGGATAGGCCACCGTATTGTCGCACGCCAAAGGCGTTTTAGTGTCAACTTGTGTTTTAGTGACCACTTAACGGATGCTTTAGTCGTGAATTAAGTTGAAGTGGTAATGGGAATGGTAATTTTAATTTGAGTTAATTTGTGGAATCCAATCTCATTCCTCATTCATCAAGTTAATGATCGTTGGAACTTGTGGACGTTTCTATTACCAAGGGGTTACTCATATTACCAACGCTGCAAAAATATTTCCCAAGCTTTGTAGAAAATTGCATACTATATTCTCTTGGGAAAATAGAGAGGTCATTCAACTATTTTATACTTCCACGTAAGGAAAGCATTCCTATTGAATCGCTTAGCAGATATAAAAGTTGCTTGCTAAAAGTGAGTGTATAAAAATAACGAATATTCAAGAGAAATGCTGTTAGTGAAATTTCAACAAACTTCCAATATCGAAAAATATTGCAAATATTTTTCAATATTGGAAAATGAATTATGCATACACATAATTATCACAAAACTTGCGAGTAAAATATGCTATTATAATATACAATTACTTACAAATTTAAATAAAACTATGCTAACTATACAATATATACAAAAATGGAATAGAGAAAAAGAGGGAGACTGCAATTTTAGGCATCGAAAAATTCCTCCCCATGAAATCCCCGTGCCCAAGAGGCACGGTACCAGTACACATAATACCTACATATTTATTGTCGTAAATGACAAAAAAACATAGTAGCACATATTTTATCATATTCATACAACTGTGTTTGGAATTGTTTTGAATTGCACTTTGTCACATATATTTAAATATGTTTCCTCCAACCCTCAGCACAAGGGTTGAGATAATGTGAAGGGTAAAGAAAAGGGAGAACAAATGGCATACATTGTTAAAATTCTCAGTTTCGTATGAGTAATGGTCTCAGTGCGAAACTGCGAAACGAAATTGCTATCTTGAGAGTGAGAAATATGCATTTGTTACATAATAAATGTCACACCATGAGTCTCCTACTATGCGAGAAGTAATACCGTTTCAAGTGTTACGTCGTGGTGTCATTCTCTTAATATAGTACTCTGAGGAGCATTTTGAAAATATGTTACGTCACACAAATAATATGTGTGTGGAGTTCATCAGGGTCGAAGTAATATTTTAACGTCATAATGGAAGTGAAGTTATGTCAAAAAAATCTTGAACTTTTGGTTGTTTTTATGTGCGAATGGAATTGATTTTAAGCATTATAACAAATGTTGTATTTGCAAAACTTTCCTAATTAGTGATAATCAATCAATTGACCTATTGCAGTTCATTGCTGGACATCGGCCTCTCTCAAAGTTCGTCATTATTACCAATCCTCTGCCATCTGCATTCAGTTTGACCCAGCTCTTTCAGGTTGTCAGTTCATCTGACTAGGGGGAATCCTATATTCCGTTTACCTTCTCGCGGTTAAAAATTATGTGGTAGTCGAGTGAAGTATTAGGGAATTTAGTACGCTAACTAATCAAATCGATTAAGATAGGATTTTTTTAATAAGTTTTGACGGGATTCCATTGTTTGGGCGGAGTCATCAAAAATTAATTTAAAAAAATGGTTGCAACATCTTTCATTGGTGCCGATAGTGTATAGGAATATCGGTAGATGGCTCCCACTGTTGCCGTAAGATGGATAAATATAGGACGATTTGGATGGTTTCGGTGCCTCAGTGGTGCCCTGTAAGGGAAAGATCGTGTCTTCGAATCCCGCATAAACTGATTCAATTTTTCCCAGCTTAATCTCGAGGCTCGCCACCTATTACATTGGGACCTAAACATTAACTGGTGAAATGTGGGTGCTAGCACCTCTACCTACACCTTCGGGGTTATAGGCGTGAGTTTATGTTATATTATGCTATGTTATGTTATGTTATGTTTATGTCTAAAATACAAATTATTTATTGAAAGCAACTAAATATTATAGGATATCTTGTCTGTTCCTTTTGCATACAAAATGATTTCTAACTTTCCATCCTATAGTACATTAAATTGTACAGCTACATATTACCTACTTGTCTCTACTGTAAATCTATTGGTGTATAAAAAAGAAAATAGTGTCGCAAAACTAATGTGTGCGGTGCGAGAAAGTCGATGAAAAGATAAAGTTTGAAATATAATTACAGAATACAAAATAACGATACCAAAAAGACTTACGAGGTCACGATTCATGAACTCCAAAATAGTTCCACCCACGTAGATAAATATACATTGAAGAACATTGTAACCTTTACCCTTCTTCACAACTCCTTAGCAAACAAAGTTTTATCAGAATTTATTTTGAGAACACGAAATAATTCTGCAGAATCCTATGTTTTATAAATCGTAACCTATTATTCCGCTACCTACTTCTCCAATTGTGAATAATTATGTTAGATAATATAACTTTCATTTGATCAAAACTTCACCTGTATAATGTTTAACGATTTTTATAGATCTCCGTCGCTCCTTTTATCGTAGCTAGGTAAAATATATATCTGACAATGGCTAAATGTAAGGTTTTTCATTTTTGCCGCAGTGCGCAGTGATACAAAAAGGAATTATTATCCGTTCTGTGCCATCAGTAGCAGATTCAGTGGTATACAATGAAGTATCTATTAATGATGAGTCATAATGACATACACGGTCACACCTACCATGACTGCCTCTGAAAAACAGCGCTGTCTACCTGTACCAATTTTCATGTTTACTTTTTTTTTACTTTTGAAAAAATAATAATTAGAACCGAAATTACTAATATTCCTTCTAACCCCTCCAGCTAAGCTAAATTGCTTGTGTTAGGAGTGGGTTCACGTCGGTAGTGTAATGTCCAGGAAACCGTGACCTCTCGATCGTAAGGCCGACTCCTTAACCAATAAGCTACCGTCACTTTATGCGCCTCCACTACGCGGATAGCATCACGCTGAGAGGTTGCTATTATTTTACATCTACTTTATATATTGTATTGTTATTGTTTTTGTATTGTTGCATTGTGTAGAATAAAAATATTTTTCCTTCTTTCTTACGACAAAATTGACAAAATATTGGATGTGACACATAAGAGCACATGCCCCTGATGTGACACTAGTGGCGCATCCAGGAGCATAAACCGGAATATGTATATCAAATATTTTTTAATACCTACATCTTGTCATTTATTTAGAATAGAATAGAATAGAATAGAATAGATCTTTATTTGCTAGAACATTGTGATAAGGATGTTACAAATTGTGTCTTATGACCTATGTACATCATGTTCTGCCTAAATTGGGCATGCAAATTTTCCTTATTATCTAAACACTTACAAAATGGTACTAAGTCAAAAGGAAGCTTATACATTTTATACCACCTAATCACATTTTTATCTATAGGTACTGGTGGCGCCAGTAGTAGTAAATTCAAATCGTCTCAATTGGTTGACGCTGAGCACACGCTCCCTATACCCATCTCCCTCCCGCACTACCTCTAAAGTGAGATAACAATAGTTTCGCCCCGCCAATGGTTGAAATAGCCGCATCTTGACTTCGCATCGAACTAGAATAAACAATGGCAGCGGCGCGCGCGACTCTCAGAAATTAATAATGTTTGTTGGATTTTAACCGCTTTCATAGACCTTTACCGATCGGATTGTGCCTCTCGTGTGTCCCTCAAGTGATTTAGTGATGTGGGCAGCAGCTCCTGAGCCAGGAAGAGAAGACCGGTGCACCGGCTTCGACAGCACGTGGCGTCATAAAGGTTAGTGCATCCTCTCCTAATTTCTTGGGTTGCATTCAATGCCTAAACCACCTCCGCGGCAACCCGATCACCTGTCTTGTTTGTTGTGTAAAGTGTCATATGAAACATTTAGCTTCACCCCCCGCAAAATACAGTCCACTAGCTCAGGTGGCATGAGAATCGCGCCACCATTCTTTTTGGTCCTTATCGTACCGGATCCTTAGTCGTAGTTCGCAATTTGTTATTTATTCCATAGGGAATAAACGCACCGCACCTAAATACCTAGTTATTTTAGTAGAAAACCCCGCATCTAGGCATTTAGGTTTAGATCTTAGGTATCCTAGACACCCTAGTGCATAGGCACAGTGTAATACCTAACGCATTTGGCTATTTCAATTTCTAAGTTGTCCGTTCGCCGCTAGCTCGCATTTTGTTATTATTCTATTGGGAATAAACGCACCGCACCTAAATACCTAGTTATTTTAGTAGAAAACCCCGCATCTAGGCATTTAGGTTTAGATCTTAGGTATCCTAGACACCCTAGTGCATAGGCACAGTGTAATACCTAACGCATTTGGCTTTTGTTTTTATTTGTTTCAATTTCTAAGTTGTCCGTTCGCCGCTAGCTCGCATCGTATTTACCTAATACCTACGTGAGTAGGTACGCGGTTACACCTCGCTCGCATTTCATTCAAATTCATACGAAAGTATTTTAATTTGAATAGATATTACGCAATACTTAATCCCTGAAATAATAGTTGAACCTAGACAGCGATCTAGCTCGCATAGGTACGATCTGGTTGTTGCTATGCGCGTTTGTTCAAGCTTGCACTCGCAGTCATAAGTACCTACCTACCTACGGATATCGCTCGCGCCGCGTCGCTGCTCTGTACCGCTAAGATTAAGTCATTTCATTTGTTGTTTACCGCACTTTAGTTTGATATTTATTTGTAAAAATGCCCCCAAAGGTTGGTAGTACCGATAGTAAAGTTCAATTGAAACTTTTATACGCTAAAAGAGAAATGATTTACTCTCGCGTACAATCGATTTGTGATAATGCACTTAAACCTCTGATTTGGCTATTAGAGATTCGTTCTTGTGTTCTATAGAAAACTTGGATAGTTTACGCGCGGATTTCGAATCCTTAGTACATGACATCAACGTTTTAGAGTTAAATTTAAATCCCGATTACTCAGTGAGTTATCAGGCCTTGTCGTCGTTTGACGATTTGTATTGTCGTATCAAACGCGTCGCTGGGAGTTTGGAGAAACCGTCTGACCGACCCAATCCCACTCGCGACCGACCTAAGTTGCCACCAATTCAGATACCCGAATTTGATGGTAACATCCGCAATTGGTGTTTATTTATAGATAGTTTTGAGAATACAATAGATAAGAACGATTCGTTGACAGATCACGAAAAATTGCATTATCTCGTTGAAAAATTAACTGGTAAAGCTATAACCGTTTGCGCTGGAATTACGTTTAGTGCCGAAAATTATAATTTAATTTTAAATACTTTGAAAGCTAAGTATGAGGATAAAAGATCGGTAGCTAACGCATATTTGGATCAGATGTTTGATTTGAAATCCATTACGGCATGTAACGATCAAAACTTAGAGAAGTTTCTAGATACTTTCGCATCATCTGTTCGCGCCGTAAAGAACCTAAAGATCGATGACCTCTGCGACTTCTTATTTTTGTATATGGGCTTAAAGAAATTAGATTCCGAAACCCTTCGTTTATTTGAGTCGGATCATCGCGGCAATAAAATTCCTAAGTTCGAAGACTTAGAAAGTTTTGTTCGCGAGCATATAAAAATATTGTGACGCTCTTCATCGAAACATGAAGGCGCGAAGAAAGTTGTTAGTTCCGAGCGTTAAATAGATGCGTCATCGAAGTCACTGAAGTCAACTCATACTTATGTTAATACCGCACCAGCACATGTACAATCACCTGTTTGCTCTTTGTGTAATACTCATCATTCGCAATTGTACAAGTGTCCGGGTTTCCTAAAATTATCGCCTAATGATCGTTATAAATTTGTTCGCGCTAATAATTTTTGTTTTAATTGTCTCGGTACTAAACACCGCGTTGTTTTATGTAATAGTAGAAATAGTTGTCGCAAATGTCAAGCGAGACACCACACTTTACTTCATTTTGAAAATAGTAATGCCGCATCCAATGTGAGCACAGTTGGTTCGTCGAGCGGTGGCACACGGCGGCCTGCGCCACAGCCGCAGCCCGCGCTCGCGCGCGCTCCGGCCCGCCCGGAGACCGCTGCGAATGACGTCACCTTGTGTTCGTTGTCCGCTAGTGCTGCGCTCACTACTGTGGTTCTCGCGACTGCTCGCGTCATTATTGTTGATGCATTAGGTAAACCGCACATTGTTCGAGCGCTATTAGATGGCGCTTCGCAAAGTAATTTTATTACTCAAGATTGTTGTCAACGTCTTGGTTTCAATGTTAATAAGCGTTCAACCCGCTCAGTGGTGAAGGGTTTTAGAGGTTTACGGTCAGCTGTTCATGGCACCGTTAAAACAAGGTTTGGATCTCGTTTTAATAATAATATTTGGTTTGACATGGATTCGCTCGTTATAGATAAAATAACTGAACAGTTGCCTACCGTCCCGGTGGACACGTCTTTATTAACGAAATTTAAAGACTTGCCTTTAGCAGATGAGACTTACGCTGTTCCTGGAGTCGTCGATATATTGATCGGCGCTTCGATTCTCCCGCACCTCCAGTTATCACGTAAGGTTCAAGGGGGACCGACGTACCCCGCTCCGCACGCACTGGAAACAGTTCTTGGTTTTGTTATAATTGGTTCCGCACCCGCTTCTATAGATAGTTTTAGTCACTCGACTGCTTCGTTCTGTTGCACCGTCGAGCCGCCACTGGAGTCTACCATCCGCAAGTCTTGGGAAATTGAAGAGGTCAATGTCCCACCTATCCCATGCCCTGATGACAAGATGGCTGAGGAGATTTATTGTCGCACGACTACTCGTGATGAGCGGGGTCGTTATGTTGTCGCGCTCCCTTTCAAGGGAGATATTTTTTCGCTCGGTGACTCCCGTGTATCCGCTGAAAAACGCTTTCTTTGTTTAGAACGAAAGATGCAGGCGTCTCCAAAGTTAAAGCAAGCCTATGATGAGGTTGTTAACGAATATTTAGATAAAGGTTACATCTCACCTGCGCCTGCGGACACTGACGAGACCCAGCCTTCGTACATTATCCCGCACCACGGAGTTATTAGGGAAGATAAGCTTACTACTAAACTCCGCGTAGTTTTGGATGGCAGTGCTAAGAGTAGCACTACCGTGTCGCATTAATATTAGTAGAATTTAGCTTTTTCGGACTCAACAGTCGCTTTGTGTTGGGCCCACTCTTCGCCCCATCGTTGGGACACATTCTTCGCTAATAGAGTGGCAAAAATTCAATCTGAATTAGCGCCACAAAATCTCTTTCACGTTGCTGGCACCGACAACTCAGCCGATTGTCTCTCTCGTGGATTGCTTCCTTCGCAAATTTTAGATCACCCGTTATGGTTTAGTGGACCGTCCTGGATTCATGCCGCGTTAGATAAGTGGCCAGTTAGTCAATTCAATCCCACTACGGTTTCCGAACCACCCGAGGAGAAGAAGCACTCGCTTGTTGTATCGGTCCCGCGTGAAGAGTCCCTTATTTTGTTGTTGGCTAATCGCGTCTCGTCTTGGTCGAGACTGTTGCGTTGTGTTGTTTATGTAGGCCGATTTTTGAGAATTTTATCTACGCGCGGTCATATAACCGCCGCTGATTTAGATAAAGCTGAATTGATCATACTTCGCGAGTTGCAGAAATTTTATTTTGCTTCTGAATTTAAAAATTTAGAATTTAACAAACCTTGTAGTCGTTCTTTCCGACACTTGAAACCATTTTTGGAAGATGGACTCATTCGAGTAGGTGGTCGTTTGAGGAATTCAAGTTTAGGATTTGAACAAAGGCATCCAGTAGTTCTCCCGCGTAAGGACCACGTATTAGATTTGTTAGTAGATTATCATCATAAGGTGAATTGTCACGCTGGTCCCGATTTGTTAATGTCTATTTTGAGACAGAAATACTGGATAATTTCCGCTCGTAATTTGATTCGCGCTAGAGTACACAGATGTGTACCTTGTTTTAAACTCCGCCCGCGTTTTATCGCGCCTGAAACGGCCGATCATCGCTCTTGTCGTGTTGTTCAATCCGCAAAACCTTTCGTACACACCGGCACAGACTTTGCTGGGCCTTTCAAGGTCACTATTGCTCGTGGTCGTGGCATTCGCTCCACGAAAGCTTATGTTTGTTTGTTCATTTGTATGACAACTCGCGCGGTTCATATAGAGTTGACCGGTGATTTAAGTTCGCAGAATTTTATGTCCGCTTTTAAACGTTTTTTGTCGCGTCGTGGTCCGGTTAAGCGCATGTATTCGGACAACGGTACAAACTATGTAGGGGCCCGACGTAGTATTTCGGAATTGCACGCATTCTTACGGTCTAAGTACTACCAAAGTGAATTCGCTCACATCTTAGCCGAAAATCGCATTGAATGGTACTTTAACACGCCTGCAGCTAGTCATTTTGGTGGTAATTGGGAAGCGAATATTAAAAGCCTTAAGTCGCATCTGTTTCGCGTCATAGGCGAACAGATTCTCTCGTTCGAGGAGTTGAGTACCGTACTCGCTCAAGTAGAGGCGGTGATGAACACGCGTCCGCTGTGTCGGACTCTATCTAGCGATCCGTCAGAGCCATTAGCGTTAACGCCAGCTCACTTCTTAAATACGACTCCTCTAAAATATTTGCCCGCAATAGATGTTGATGACGATAGAATACACCTTCTAACTCGTCACGCTCTTTTAGATAAATTAGTCCAATCGTTTTGGAATCGTTGGAGAACCGATTATTTGCACACGCTGCAGTCGCGTCAAAAATGGAATACTCCATCCAACCCAATTACTGTAGGTACGGTGGTAGTCCTTATGACTGGGAATGTGCCTCCTTTGCATTGGCCTCTAGGAGTAGTAGAGGAAGTTTTTCCCGATTCCCGCGGGATAACTCGTGTTGTACGGGTTAAAACCGCAACCGGATCGTATCTGCGCCCGGTTGTTCGCCTCTGCCCTCTGCCTAGCCAGCAGAGGGCACGAGTTCAAATCTAGGTTTATATTTTAGTTGTTATTTCCCAAACCTAGATTTAGATTAGACTTTAGATTTGTTCCGCATTTTTCGTTTTGAAGGTAACCCTTCAAGCCGGGGGGAATGGTGGCGCCAGTAGTAGTAAATTCAAATCGTCTCAATTGGTTGACGCTGAGCACACGCTCCCTGTACCCATCTCCCTCCCGCACTACCTCTAAAGTGAGATAACAATAGTTTCGCCCCGCCAATGGTTGAAATAGCCGCATCTTGACTTCGCATCGAACTTGAATAAACAATGGCAGCGGCGCGCGCGACTCTCAGAAATTAATAATGTTTGTTGGATTTTAACCGCTTTCATAGACCTTTACCGATCGGATTGTGCCTCTCGTGTGTCCCTCAAGTGATTTAGTGATGTGGGCAGCAGCTCCTGAGCCAGGAAGAGAAGACCGGTGCACCGGCTCCGACAGCACGTGGCGTCATAAAGGTTAGTGCATCCTCTCCTAATTTCTTGGGTTGCATTCAATGCCTAAACCACCTCCGCGGCAACCCGATTACCTGTCTTGTTTGTTGTGTAAAGTGTCATATGAAACATTTAGCTTCACCCCCCGCAAAATACAGTCCACTAGCTCAGGTGGCATGAGAATCGCGCCACCAGGTACTCTTTTCTTGTTATGGATAAAAACTCTGTAACAGAATAAAAACACCTGTTCAGCAACCAGTCCTTTAACGATTTTATAAATTTCTTGTACAGTAAATCTTTAATTTCACTAGGTACACAATTATAAATATATCCACACATAGACAGGCAATTCCTTTTATATACAGCAGTTTTTGGTACCTTAGATAGAACTATTCTGTCTGGGTCGCGTGTGTTTCTGGGGTACATCTCCTTTGCTGTTGTAAAGAGGTGCTTATTCAGTCTGACAAATTTTACACATTCAAATATAAACATACTGGGCAAGGTTAACAGTTTAAGTGATTGAAATAGTGGTCTGCAAGATATCCAGAGGGCCACACCGCAAATCGCTCTGCCACATTTTTTTTGAACAATAAATGCCTTATTTATGTCAGTTGAGTTCCCCCAAAGAATCAAGCCATAATTTAGAACTGCGGCCACATAACCATGGTACGCGCTAAGAACCGTCTTTTGCGATGTTATTCTACTTAACTTTGCCAAGACATATACAAATTTGTTTATTTTGCTACATATGTTATTTATGTGGGCTTTCCAATTTATATGTTTATCCACAACAATACCTAAAAATTTAGTGTGGTCTACTTCCTCGATTTTAATAGCTTTGTACATAATATTAAGGTTTAAGTATTTACGTCCATATGTGCTAAATTGTATATATTTAGTTTTTGTTAGGTTAACATTCAGATTATTTTCATCCAGCCATTTTATAATGCATTCTATTGATTTATTGATGTCATAGTTATATTTATTTATGTCATGCTTATTAATGTCATAATTAGTAATGTCATATTTATTAAGGTAAGTGTAATTTAAGTAATTGTCAGTTAATTTGGATTTAATTATTATTGAAATGTCATCTGCAAATAGTGTACATGGATGTTCCGTGACACCAGGTAGGTCATTTATGTATTGTAGAAATATTAGAGGGCCTAGCACACTGCCCTACGGTATGCCAGAGCCGTTAACTCTGTAACTCGAATTAGTTGCTTCTAATTCTTTTTGGTCATTTAGGAAGCTAATTTGAACACATTGTTTTCTATTTGTTAGATATGTTTCTAACCATGACAGCGCATTTCCGCGAATACCGTATTTTTCCAGCTTATTTAATATTATTTTATGTGAAACAAAATCAAATGCTTTCGTTATATCAAAAAATATGACAGTTGTAGCGTTACCATCATCTACACTATCAATGACTTAAGCCATGAGGTTGAAACATGCCGCAGTAGTTGACTTCCCTTTTTGGAATCCAAACTGTTCCTTCCTAAGAATATTATGTTTGGCTAGAAATTCAATGATACGTTTATACATGGCTGTTTCTAATATTTTAGAGAGAACAGACACAAGAGTAATAGGTCTGTAATTTGAATACTATTACTAGTAGGTAGGTAGTAAATCGGTCCTAATTATTAATAGTTAACGACTTTCGCAAATATGTTCTAAATTTTGGGTGCGCGTCGTCAATTCAGGGTAATACATCATTCTGTCTCCAAGAGAGTGGAAGATTGATGGAGCAACTTACTAATTGAACTTCATTAACGACTATAATTAATAAACCATGGCAAAAACACTAATTACACACCTTTGATCGTGGCGGGTATTAATAGCATACCAAACTGCATGGTAATTTTGTAATTCGAAAATGTTTTTTCTGTTATAATATTATTCGGAATCCTGAAATTATCTAAACGAATAATCAACTTACATTGAGTAAACCTTTAACGATAGCAATTTTATTACTTACTGATGCCCGCAACTTCACCTGCGAGGATAGCGGTTATCACGGCTTTTGGTAATTTTGCTATCAATTCTATTCAACCATTAGCTGTTAAAAATACGACAGATTATAGGTCAAAATTTTTCTAATAAAGACTTGACAAGAGTAGAAATTATGGTTTGTTCGTGTGTTATAATAAATCACTAAATATAACGCAAGCACAGACACAAATCCGATACACAGACATAACTAATTCATAATTTTATAATACGTAATATCTACTTTTTACTAACCACATGAAGCGAATGCAACACAATATTAGGTGGAATTATAAATGACTACCTACTTCAATATCGCATGCTAGATGCCACAGCCATTATGCTAACGCTTTACAACAGAAAACAATTTCTTCACATTTACTTTATAAAAAAGAAGTTTAATCATTACATTATTATTTATAGCAGTACTGCCGGCTTCACAACAAAGAAAGGTGAAACCCCAAAAGCATTTGACAAAAAAGATTACAAAATGTAATCCCTTAAAAGGAAAGATTTAGAAGTCTTATCCTTTTTCAAAATGTGCGACAGAAAAATGTGAGGGAAATCCGTTTTATAATATTTGTTATTCATCAAATTAACATTATAACGTATTGGCAAAGTAAGATGGTTAAATATTACCTACCTTGTACTAATGCCAATATTTAACCGCGTGTTTGTAAAAAAGGGGAAGAAAATCAGCTCCTACTTTATTGAAAAAGGTGTTTAGTGAGTGAAAATGTTTATGCAAAGGTGAACTAACGGCCAGTCATGGTTATTTTGCTTTATTTACTGTTCACTGCGATCACTTAACAACTTGGTTTTGCTTAAAGGGGAAGAATATAGTTGCGAATTTGGTAGTAAAAAGGACAGCTACCTTAACCGTTAAAGTTCTTAGGATACCACCCCTAACTTTTATAATATTTTGAACTGCAATCACAAATTTGGACAAAATCGTACTCTCACCAAGAAAAATGCTAAAAAGTAAAAAACATATTTTTAGTGCCAATTGATCCTATTTCATGTGAGGATGAAAACACTGACCATTTAAGGTTTGAGTACTAGAAATGACAGGAATCGCTAAAAACGTTTCTCATAAATTTTGTAGGCAAAAAAACAAAAATCTAATTTTTTATTGTCCCTGTTTCGGCCGTGGCATATTAGAAACCTCATATCACCCATATAAGCCTGTATTTTTTTGTTTTCAAATAATGTATGGAAATTTGCCGGATCGTTGAAATTTATGATCAGTGCTCCGCTCCCTTAAGCAGTAGCGTTATGATATATAAAACCTTCGTCGATAAGCGGACTATGCTTATATTCAAACAAGTAGTTCTTGAGATTAGTGTGTTTAAAAACCAACATAAATACAAACTCTTCCGCTTCATAATACTAGTAGAAATTTTATTCGACGTTGATTTTTTCTTATTTCGCTAGTTGAAGAGATTCAAAAGACGTGGGTCTTCCCCGGCATGCTGAAGCAATGGCAACATGAAAGAAGTCAACAAACCTCTAATTACGTAACGAATCCACATATAGCTTAATTAAATAGTACCTTGGTTTCGTTGGGAATTTCCAATTCAGCTTATTTTATTATACATCCGCCATGGGTTCTCATATTCAAATTTAATAACTTTGCTCAAATTAAGGTCTCGCATGCCCTTCCCTGTTAAGGTTAATAAGGTGTGTGTTGTTAGCGCAAGTTTAGACCGGGTTTACGGTATGCCCCTTGCAGTACTATGTGTAAGTAACATTAGAATACAAAGTGGCATGGTTTTACCTGAGCTTAGAAGAATGCCCGCTCTGAAAATTTATTCTGAAATGGTAATTAAATATTTTGTGTTTGGTCCTTGAGCCAAAAAGTGTATGTTGTGAGTGAAATATAAAATTTGAATTTAATACTAAATTGGAATCTACCTACAATCAAAACTAATAGACCAGCTGTAAAAAAATGTATGTCAATGTACCCTTTGTAATATAGTTCAGATTCTCAATCTACTTCTATTAAATATCTAGTTGGTCCCAAGTCCTTTTCAATTGCCCTCTTCATCTGAAAGAGGGTCATGCTCGACGTTTATGGCTATTGTTATATTTTCTGTGTTACATAAGGCATGTTTTGTAATCATTAACTAATCTCTTTATCTGCTTTTTTGTCGTATAATACTTTTGGTAAACACTGAGTTGCTAATGGAAATATTTTAAAGTTTTTTTTTTATACTGATGAAACTTTCTGTGTACCTATACGATTATACTTCACGCATTGTACCCATACCATTACAAAAGGCCATAAACGCTCAGATATAGATAATAAAATTGTTTTCATATACGACAAAATATCTAAATAACATCTCGAAATAACTATACTTGTTTTTTTTTGTATGTTTGTAAATACATTGAAGCGAAAAATTCAAGGCATTGTCGCCGAAACGAGAGATTGTGGATGTTTTCTTTTTTTACATTTTGCAGAGCTGTTTTTATTTAACCCATAGCTGAATAAGCGAAATACAAAGGCGTGTCAACGTAGTCGCGTAAGTACTATACCTTTAACGTGGGGTATCTGGAAGTACCGGTCTAATTTTATCCATTCTTATATTATTACCTAACAGGTAATTAGGTATTCTAGGTAGAGATGGAGGTGATGAGTGGTAGAGATATTTTCTAGACACGCATGGGTTAGCACTCCTTTTACTTTATGTCAAGTAGCAGTATGTTTGGTTTTTGGTTTTGGAGAATGTCGGAGGTTTCAATATCTTTTTTCTCCAGTCGACTTTTACCTGACTGCCAAGCTGAGTTATGTTTTTCCGTTTCTTTTTCTTGAAGTAGAAGAGGTTGGAAGAGCATTTCAAATGCTAACACGTCATTTCAGAAATATGGTAACATAGTTTTTTACCTGTCAGCCTGTGACCACGGCCAGCGTGTCCTGGTCGACCCGTCAGGCAATTTAAAGGTGTGTATGTACCTTCACCATGATCACGTTAATTCCCATTGTCATTATTGTATATGGTAACAGAGATAACAAAATTATAATAAAAAAATATTACAGTATTATTTGTACCCTTAACCAAAATCTAACAATTTTACCGCAAGCACTGCATGATGATCCTTAAATTGTAAAGATACTAGAGCTAAGTAGTCTGGAGTATAATAAAGTTTAATAAATTTTGTATCAACTGTATCGCGAGGGACATAAAGTTCTAAACTTACTGAAAACTTTACTAGAACATGAGTTGTCTTATCTGTACAAAGTTTACTTAAGTAAATACAATACATACAGTTCATTTTTTTAAAGTTCTGTCTGAGTCATCTTTACTTTTTAAATGGTAAAGATTGCTTACAGCAACCAAGAACGTTTGTAATATAAAGCAAGTAAAGGTTAGGGTACACAATAACGAAATACGGAATCCGAATCGTTCCATCACAAAATCACTTCAATAAGAAGTCACTCTAGTTAGAATCTACATACCTATTAAAAAGCAGAAAAATTACATATAAAAATTCTTTATTACAATTATTATATTACAATTATTATTATATTTTATATTATAAATATTTTTATTCCCATTTTATCTCATTTTATCCCAATTTTTAAATGGTCACCACCAACAACGTAGATAAACAGGCTTTTATTATAGTTACTTACATAACAAAAAATCTCGTCCCTGAACAAAGAATCAATCATGATTTAGGTAAATTCACTGTCGCTTCTAGCAGTTTTTCATCAACATAGGCATGTATGAGTATGTATGGTGTAATCATGGTTTCATCAAAAGAGCGGTACACACTAGTGCACGCTCCGCAGCCATCAGAGCTCGTCACGACGGCATTCATTCGGCTCCGTTGATGGTAGTCGCAATTATGTCAGGCTATGAATGTACACATACTTTCACTACTGTATTTAACTTTTCACGTTCACATAAAAGCCTGCTTTGTTTCATAATGATTTCAGTTTTTTGCTGTCAGAACTCAAGTATCACGTTTCGTGGCTATTTGTCAGGGAATTTGTCTTTATGAAGGGTCTATAAAGTATGCCGTTGTGCTCACCAAAAAATGTTTGTGAATTTTAATATTACGTAATCTAACTAAGTATATTATTATGCTATTTAGTAATAGTATAGGAAAGTTAATTAAGAATAATGTTAATGTTTGCAATTTAATTAAAATTTCCGTCTGAGTAGTCATCGTGTATATTAAATGATCAATTACGTAGGGGGAATTGCGTTCATCAATACAGTGGAGCCTTAATTGAATTCAAATGCATAGTTGAATGCTCAATATAGTACCATTAGTGTTGGTCAGGATAGATTCTGGAATAAAATTACTTATTGCAATGTAACACTTACTTCCTTTGATACTGGTTTGTCTAACAGACAGTGCTAAAGAAAAAAAAAACAATTTTTACATTAGGCAATTACATTACAGGCAGGTAAAAAAGACCTACCACCAATATTTCAAGCATAGCATAGGTAACAGTTTTTATTTAATTAATTTTATTACCTACGTTTACTTAATGAGTTTGAATATGGAACGGCACTTTTAGTGCCTTGTACATCTAGTATTTACTGCCATGTTTAACATGCAAGTACTACATGACATAAAGTTCATACTTTCTGCTTTAAATTATGATATCACAGGAATAGCGTGCATAACTAGTAACTAGCTGACAGGAGGGCTGGTAATTGTGTAATAAACACGCTACTAACTCTTGCGCTTTATGAAAGACGACGGCATATAGCATTTTCAGCATCATAAAGGTATTTTGCTGAGAATAAATACATAATCACGCCTTTATTCCCGAAAGGTTAGTCAGAGGTGAATTAACACTGACATTTCACCAATCTTTATTTTCTGCCCCACGTAATTAGGAGATGAGCCTATTATGGTACTATGCACATTCTAAACATAACAACGTCAACAATTACAATATACTTATTCTTTCTAGTCTTACATTTAAATATTACACATACAGAACAGTAACAGTTTTTGCTCAGTATTAGCTTCCAGAGAATCCTCTATAACTTATGTTTTAGGCGAGACAGTACGAACGTGGAATAAACAAAACTAAGAAAACCTTTGCAATAATCTCGGAACGAAAGGCTCCGTGCAGTCATAAGGTTCACCCGAGACATGAATATTAAGAGAGAATTCCTTTCCCTCTACGTTCCAAACAATTTGCCATCAGTTTCCATAAAATGGTCCAGCAAAGCGAACATAATGGGGGACAATTTCTTTTACCACCTGAGCCTGTATAGATGGTTATGTTGGCAAATTGCTATTGCATGGTCCGTAGATAATTTGCAGCCCTTCCTGTCGCGTCGATGGCGAAATAATCAACAAATATTGGTTAAGTTTCGATATAATGTTGTACAGCTTCGAAGGGGAATTCGGGAGTATCGTTTTATTTATATATACATATGTCGGTAGTTTGATAAAAATGTATCATGAATAAGTTGTTCCATTATATAAGTACGCCTGTGTAATACTAATCGTACTGCATCTGAAATGGAGGTCACTATTCTTTGGATTGCACCTCAATTTATCTAACAAGGTACAGTCAAATTGGTTAAACCAAGTTTTACAATTTTTAAAGGTTCTTAAATATATACATAGCTATTGTACGCTAGCTTGGCCTAACAATTAACTAAACATTAATAAAGAAAGTGTAAACTGACTCGGAAATAATTTTACTGATTTCACAAAGATACATTCGACCAGGTTTCGCCATGTACCGTCACAAACACTGTGAGTATGGTATGTGACGAAATGAAACGAAAATATTAAAAATATCAAGAATGTGCGGGTAGATAAAGAATCTATTGCCTCATGGACTCGATGATGGCGGGCGTGCACCACTGAGCCAGTCAGCCTGTGACCGCGGCCAGTGTAACCTAGTCGAAACGTCAGTCAAATCTAAGGTATGTATGGACCTATACCATGATTGAATTATTTCCCGTTAACATTATTGTATATCATGGAATGCGAAACTTTAAAAGTTAATACAGGGAAATCGTTCATGTAACTATGTATTCTTTTATACTACTGTTTTTTTTTTTTATATAGGACACTTCAATTGGACTTCGCCTTACCTGATGGTAAGCTGAAGGCAAAGTCCCAGAAAAGAGGGTCACCATTACTTACATACCGTGTGACAATGGTGACACTCAGCTTGACGGCCTCATCATATGCTTTTTCACGCCCCGCTTAAAGGACCCGGGACTGTAGGAAGAAGACTTACTTCGGTGGTAGACAAGCCTGCACAAGGTCCACCTGATGAAGAGTGGTTACTGTAACCTATGGATATGTGTTTTACCCTTGGTTTACAACTACTGATTAAATTGTATGTATGGTCAATCATAATCAGATTCAGAATCATAGGGCACAATTTAATTTCAATAACGTTTATTAGGTCACACATATAAGTTTTCGTATTCAAAATATTAGAGAAATTCAGTGGCATTCAGTTTTACGTAAGAAGTAAGTGGGTGTCACTCAAACCACACCACTCCAACACCATGTGATCGATCACATTGTTTTTTCATAGAGCAGCTTTTTGTATTCTCGCCGAAATTATACCATGGGTAAAAGTGGGGCGCAGCTGATTTGTATGCGCATAAAATGAAAAGGTATTTGAAACTATACTTTAATCGTTTCTACGTATATAATAATAGAATTTTATTACATTCTTAAGAAAGAAACCTTCTCTCTTAGGAAAGAAGTAATTTTTACTGATGTGAGTATATTCCAAAAAGTTCAATGGAATGTGGACTATAAATCTATATATTTAAAAATCAATTGCTGTTCGTTAGTCTCGCTAAAACTCTTGAACGGCTGAACGGATTTATCTTATTTTGGTCTTGAAATGTTCGTGGAGGTCTAGGAAAGGTTTAAAAGGTGAGAAAAATTCGAATAGTTGCCGGGAACCGACATCCACGCGGGCGGAGCCGCGGGCAAAAGCTAATACACAATAAAATTTTAGGGTACACTGTACATCTACTAGACCTGAAGAATGAATAGGTTAACTAGCTGCTGGTTTGGCAAAATAAGCATTGACCATTCATTGATATCGTTAAGCATAAGAGCATGAGCTTTTAGAATACCATTACGGGTTAGAAGTAATCTGATCGAAACTCCTTTTGCATAGTCTACCTACAATCAAAACTAATAGACCAGCTGTAGAAAAATTTATGGCAATGTACCCTTTGTAATATAGTTCCGATTCTTAATCTACTTCTATTAAATATCTAGTTGGTCCCAAGTCCGTTTCAATTGCCCTCTTCATCTGAAAGAGGGTTATGCTCGACGTTTATGGCTATTGTTATTTATTCTGTGCTACATAAGGCATGTTTTCAAATTATTAACTAATCTCTTTTTCTGCTTTTTTGTAGTATAATACTATTGGTAAATACTGAATTGCTAATGGAAATATTGTAATTTTTGTTTTATTTAAGCAAAAATTTAAATTTTCTGTGTACGTATACGATTATACTTTATACATTGTACCCATACCAGTACATCACCAATGAGATAAGCATAGATGTATTACATACACATTTCACAACTGGGTCTTTCGTTTTCACATACGTAATCTGGGATGAGTCTACCGTTGTCAACCAAGTGCATGTTCTCTAACTGTATGATGACTATTGGATAAATATCAGCCCTATTCCTTAGTTATTTTTTAACACCACAGAGAAGAGAGCCCTTGTAATCTACTTCGCCGAGAACCTTTATAATAAAAAAGATTTCATAAATATGAAAGTAGGTAATATGAGGTTTCTTTCAGTATTACAAGATTTTTTACAAGAAATTCCTACAATCTGTTATCTGACTTTCTCACAAAATTGAATTTTGGCTTTGATAAAATATTCCTTCAATCAACGATGCCGTTTATATGTAATGTTTTTAATTTTTTGATTTTTGCTTATCTACTCACGCTTTGGCTACCTATATTTTTAGTTCTATATGAAATTGGCGAGTCTATTTCCTAAGTAATAAACCATGGGAAAAGATAGGAAGTTAAAAGGGTAAATCATTTTTATGGAAAACATTGACAGTGGACAATAATCCGAAAAGATAGAGTTGTGTCTGCACTGCACACACTATTTGTGGAAGATAATATATTGGGTATAATACACGTAGATAAAGGAGTAATTACTCGTATATGAAACATAATTTTGATATGTGGGGCACTGCCAAGAGCTTCATACCCAAGCCAATCTGGAAGTTAGTATAACATTTGAATGAAAAACATCTCGCAGTTGGGAAATCAGACGGAAGTCGATCAAAACAGTATAAATTAAATGTGAAGAAAGAGAAAAAGTAAGAGGTCCCTAGGCTCTAAGGCGAAAGTCACGCATGCAACCGGGAATAATGATGATATTCCGGGAATTTATATATATTCATACATATAAGCACACCTTTATCCCTAGAGGGTTAGGCAGAGGTGAATAAACCCCCACAATTCACCAATCATTGAATTCAGTCCCACGTAATTGGGGGTGAACCTATTGCCGTATTTCGGACACTATTGTTGACTCGAGCCATACATCTGAGGTTGAGTCTGGGCTGTATATATCTGTTAAACGGCCCTTTCCCTTAGTCGCCTTGTACGACACCGCATGGGAAGAAATGGGGTGATCCAAATTTTACTCTGCGCGGGAACCACGCGGCTCCGGGAATATATTTAGATTATTTATCTATTTAGGTAGTACGAATGGTTCAACTACCCCATTATGGATTTAAGTCTCACACATCCAGATTGTTGGTCATAGTAATTATAAAATTATTTTTCAAATATTATTTTCATTGAGTTATTAATTTAAACTCGGGCACAAGACAATAACCATTTGAAATAAAACCACAACCCATGTTCAAATATCAAATTCGGTTTGAATCGTGTTAAATGAAGTACTTACCTACTTAATAGGCACGAGTACGAGTTCCAACAAAGGGTTTGTGGTGTTGAATCCAATTTGTAATTTGATTATACTATGTTCAACTGAAAACTGAAAACATGGTTACGTAACACTTGACTCTAACAATTTTGGATTCATTAGTACGGTAAAATTGTTTCAGACGTTATAAACGAGCATATCATATTCATAACGTTACCCAGGATTCAAGGAAAATCTTGTAGTATAGCTGAGAATCCCCGAAGGGGTAGATAGAGGTGTGTTAACACCGGTATTTTGTCCCTTAGTCGCCTCCTATGACGCTCACGAGAAGAAGTGAAACGGTTCAGAAATACAATAATGGGACGCTAAAAATATCGAACCTTGAGAATTCCCAGTAAGGTAACCCTTAATGTTCAAAACAAAGGAAAATATATAGAAACAAATTATTATTACTACCCATGAGGCCAATGTTCAATTCAACCTTTTAAGGGTTTATGGGATCTCGAAAAATCCCTTTTAATGACGAACATATTGCGTTTGTTGTTTTTTTTATATATGTTAAAGAATTTTATTTAGTATAAAGTATCTTTTGTATAGACGACAACGTTTTTCTGACATTTATTTTTTTGAATTAATGATAGTCAAGTGGTTTCAGTGTTTTTATTAAGTATCTGACATATTTTATTTATATATGTGGTCTTTTCTAACTATTTAACATAATAATTGAGTCAAAATAGACGAAACAAAATGGCAAGCTTGCATATATTTGCATAAACCTGAAAATTGGTAGGGATCTTAAATACACGATACAAAATAAATACCAAAAGTTGCCATCGATTGTCTGGATCAATACTTTTTACCAACATTACAAAAGATACGATATATATCCTTTGTATAGTAATGAACCAATAATGTAACAAGTACCGGAAGTCAGGTAAATAAAATAATTATCAACGCGGAAATTGGGGAACCACTATTTATTGTTATACATGTTGTATATTTTATTTTCAGAAGCTTTTTTCCCCAAAATTGCATGAATATGTTATTGCGCTACTACACGCCTATGGCACGTTCTGATAATACAATGTCTCGTATGGTCGCAGATTCTAATCCCGTCTTAGAGCGTTTTCCCATTATCCGATCAGATATCGGTGTCTGCTCCGATATCAGACATCTGTTCACATATTTAAAGGCAATTTTCAAGTCAGATATATAGGTATATATTTTTAAATGATACTTTATTTATCAAAAAAATTTCCAATACATCACAACCACTCCTTATCGTCTATTTTGAAATAATCTTTAAACTTGGAATCGTTTGAAATATCTATCTGGGCGATGAATTTTCCAGAATAGTCTGTTTTATTTAAGTTCAGGTTGAAATTGTTCTGTGAGATAGTATTCATCTTTCAGACTTGGAATATTATACCAACAATATATTATATATAGTTCAGCCGCATTATAGTTAGACTAGGAAGACGACCCCAACAGAGTTCCAAAAAGGCTCAGTGAATAATGATGATGATATGTATTAAAGTTTAACTGAAAAAGACACTGTTATTGTTAAAAGTAATGTAATATAAAATTGATTCACAAATGGCTAAATTGTATTTGAAAGTTAATTAGTGATTTGCATATTTTTAATTAAGTAATATGAAATGCGTCAACAGAAAAAATATAAAAAGGAGGATATTGAGTGATACCAATCTTAGACTCATTTTAATTTTATGGTGATAGATAAAATATAATATTAAGAACAAGTAACAACATACAGCTATTTACTAAGTGATCCTCAAATGCACAGATACAGAAAAATATATAAAGGAGGATATTGAGTGATACCAATCTTAGACTCATTTTAATTTTATGGTGATAGATAAAATATAATCTTAAGAACAAGTAACAACATACAGCTATTTACTAAGTGATCCTCAAATGCACAGATACAGAAAAATATATAAAGGAGGATATTGAGTGATACCAATCTTAGGCTTAACTTAATTTTATAGTAAAAGATAAAATTAATCTCATTTTAAGTACAAGTAACAACATACAGCTCATGACTAAGTGCCTCTTTGACGGTAATAGGCTCGCCCCCTATTAAGTGGAACCGAAAATCATAGTTGGCGAAATGTGGGGGTTAAAACACCTGTTCCTTCGGGGATTAACAGGCATGGGTATTTGAATCTATGTACCTAATCTCAAGTGCTCACTAAGTAAAACAAAATAAAACGTGACTGTTAATAAATGTACCTCTGATCATTATTTTTATTTATACTGGAATGTAGATGTTAAGAATAAGTACCAGTCAGAGCCTTCCACGAGGCGGTTCGTGAGCTTTGGTGATTAAGAAGCAGGCAACCCTCCCCTCAGACCACAACTTGGTTTTCAAGTAAAAGAGTTATTAGTTCGAATATCGTGTTCGAATAATTGATTTATGGTGATATTTTTTTAAATTGTATATCTTTGAGTTTTATTCAATTGTTAATGTTGGTTTACATTTAGTTGGTTTGTTTTATTTTCAAATATAGTTAATAGAATAGCAAACAAAACTATATTGTTCCATTGGGTACCAACTTCATTGGATCATTAGTGTCAAATGAAAACATGTTATTAAAACAAAACTGATTTTGATCCCCAGAACATGAAACCCAATAGACTCAATTGAGCAATGTTTTTTTTTCATAGCTTCAATGGTGCACTAACTCTTGTTGCATCAATTCATCAGATTTAATCATGTAATAACGCTCCTTAGAGCATTTTGTCTGTTTTGTCTTTTTAAGTCAATTTAAATTTAAGTAATAATTTAGTACATATTTAACTGTACGTATACCTTCACTAATTGTACTATATTCCAAGTACCTACTAATATGTTAGTTATATCACATTCCGATGCAACACATAGGTTTGTAGACCACAGACATCCCAGTATGTAATGAATTATGGCCATGCCACAATTACGTAGCCATAAGCAGCCATATATCAGAACGTGCAATAAATAAACACAGTATTAATATAAGAGCAAATAAACATACATATTGTGGCTTATACATATTGCATGAGAGGTCCATTTTGTCTCTAGCGGTTGAATGAAGACGCCAATTTCACACTCGGCGGGCATTCCAATTACTTTCATTAAATGTGAAATGGCAATATCTGAGTGTATATATGGGAGGTTCTCGATGCAATTATTGATCAATGACACTCAAGATGTCGATCTAATAGGAAGTTATTGGTTTCTGTAGAATTTATATTATTATATTTCGTTAATGGAATGACGTATCACCATAGCCGGGTTACTATTATGAGTTTTGAACTGAACTGATCCATATTCTGATTTTGAAAAATTAAAAATAAATCTAACGTAAATTTGCTGAAATAGAAGAGAACTCGAAAATCCCTTCATCATGCAACCTTGCGAGAATACAACCACAATTTTGACTAGCATCAGTTCACTTTTATATTAGACTGAATGATAAAGAAGTCCAGTGAACTGTAATGCTTAGTATCGATAGTTAAGTTGTACGTAGCTATAAGCTAACTTTAGAGGTTATACCGCAGGTTATTTTAGTGTGATAAAAGCCCCACCCTTTTTCGAGCGCATACTCAAAAGGTTAAAAAAATAAACAACATTCAGAATTCATAAAACGTAATCATAAACGTGTGTGTAGGGAATATTGCGCCTAATAATAAGAGCAAGGCTAAAATTGTTAAAGCAATTACACACAGAGCTTGTGCATGCATATTACATGAGCTCTCGTAACCAGCTGGAAGAATCTGATAAACGCCAACGATGTAACACATGGAAGCGCACTCGTGATGATACTACAAGTTTCCTCCTGAGAGGCCATTTATCACGAGGTGGTGAGCTATAACCAAAATGTAAGGGCGATTGGATGCAGGTTTCGTCTGAATGATGCATGAGACTTGGCCACAGTCACACATGTAAGCGAACTGTACATGCTGACTAATTCCATAGAACGCTAAATTAAATCTAATACATCTGATTTAATACAGTGCGACGTCACATGTGTACACTTAGTCGGAAGCATGTTGCCCACACCATACATGTCATGTGCAAATGGAATAGTTATGCACGAGTTGTTATCGATATCCGTAAACAGTAATTATTTTGTATATTTCTACAAGACTTAGGTTCAATCTTTTTGATTGATGCATTTATAACATTTGTCTGGTCAGCTGGTATCAGATCAAAATCGGTTGAAGTTCTAACAGGACCTTATTTACGTCTTCCCTGACATTTTATAATAGCTGCAAAGTTAGACAGGAGTACTATGCTTCTTAAAACTTTGTACTTCAAACTGGGATAACGTTGCATCCCGTGGTACTTGGCACGAGTCCAGAAGAAAAGCAGTCAGGGTGCTGTCGTTCTAAATTATTTTATTATTTTATATCGTTAGCAAAACATTAAGTGGTTCGTGCGCTAACCCGGTTTTTATTTAAGTTACATCAATGGAAGTTTATTCATAACATAGTATTTTCGTCTTCAGTAAATAAACATTAATCGTCGAAATATATACACAAGTATCACGCTTAACTTCCGAATAACTGCTTTTCTTTTCGAAAAGGTTTGTCTTGTTATTCACGTGTAAATTGCCACAATGGCACCGGAGTGAAGCTAGGACGCACAGCTAATATTCTAGGACGTCGATTACGATGTGTACATGAAGAAGATATTCCTTAATGTACATAATTATATAAACATTTAGAATAATGCATATACTTTGTACTATAAAAAGCTTAGTCAACGATATTTATATAATTATTTATGTATACAAATATCAGTAGGTACTCAGCGAACATCGAAACTTTAATCTCTGAGCTATAATCGCTCATAATGATCTATTTCACAGCTATCGAAGTTTTATTTATAAAAGATTCCAGCCTTGAATGTCTTAATAATTTCTCATTAAGTTTGTAAGATTTCTCGTATCATATTCGCTAGTATTCAATTACGCACCTTGCTAAGGGTTGCACGATTTTATTTGGTAGAGAAATTTACTTGGAGAAATTCGAAAATAACAACTCGATTATTTAACACATATTTAATTAAAGTTGAAAGTAATTTACCTTCTTGCTTTATCAACGTGTTATTTTGTGCAAATTGTCGTCTTCATTTAGGTACTCTTTTCCATTAACATTTTGAACACAAATTTGAAAGAGCGAAAGAAAAACATTTTCTTTGTAACTTATAGCGTAGTCTTATAATTAAATAATTTGTATCAAAATACCATAAAAACGGATCAACAAACACTATTAACCAAAACTACGTACTTATGTGATTGTATATAATTATTTCTAAAATAACAATGCAGATATTTGGCTTCAGTTAAATCATGAAAGATAAATAGCGCCAACTGACCTGCACAGATTTCGGTCCAGAATTAAGGGTAAACGTCGCAGTAATAACATAATTTATTAATATAAATACGGTTTTACGGCCGGTCAATAAAACGGAGAACGCGGAAGGCGTATACTACTATAGCTACTGCCGTCTAATTTTATGCTGTCGAATACTGAACGTTGTGTACGCTCCGATAAACATAAACACATTAATGGAGACATTCGGAGCTTGCATTTCTTAAACGCAACTCTCTGTGCTCTTGTTTTAGAGATGGTTATTTATTTACATAATGTATCTCCCAATTTACATTATGTAAGTAAACAACCATCTGCAAAACAATTCTGAGAGCTTATTGGGTAGTAACGATCAATTGCAGCAACCCAAAGTTGTCGCTTAGAGTGCACTACGCAATTGAATTTGCATATTGCGATAACAATTCCAATATCCGTTGGGAATAAGCTTATTGCCTATATGAACAGCATTATTATGTAGATGTGTGTATTTTGGAACATTAACCATTATATAACGTACATATTATGATGTGTGTGTATCATTGCAAGTTGGATATTCAATGTAATCGTATTTGGCAACCGACTGTGTCTTTGTTTGAACTTCAGATATAAAATTGAACGAATATCTGATGCTACTAAATCAAAAGTCACAGGTTCGATTCTCACTCAGTTTCAACTTTCATTTATTTTTTCACGGGCTTCATTCCAATACACATTTGTTCTAACGGTCGCTTGCCCTCTGGACGATGTGGTCAAGTGTCGCAACAATTGCGGCTTCGTCATTAACATCCTCGCCTTCCAAAATTTGGACTTTGATTGGTGCGTCGACTTTTCTTAAAACGACTATTGTCTAACCTCTTAACCTCGAAGGTAAAGCCTTCAGCTAAAATCTACCGTATGTTTGAAAGCGATTCGTGGAGTAGAACCTGATATGTAACAAAAAGTCGATAATCGACGCGTGGATCCGCTAGTATCTTTGTATCCTTGAAACTGATTGAATTTTTTATTTAGCCAGTAGCTACTTAATAATGAGAAGGTATTAAACCTATTATGATGAAAATCATAATTATTTAACCATTAAGTGTCAGAGTACGATTAAGTGATACTTACCCTAATAGTGTGCCGTTCCCGCTGGGAATATCTTTTTATTTATTAGAGTAATTTAGCCAACAGATTATTTGTTTACGTAGCTACTCTATATTTCTGTTGAGGCTGTTTAACGTGGTAAATATTGAAAGCGTTACCATTCTAGACTACGGCCACTCACTTCCCTTAAAGTCTGTGTATTGCGCTGCCTGCAACTTATTCGTCCCACGTATCAATAAGCGATCGTTCTGCCTCGGCTGACTGCTTGAAAGCTATCCTTTAGCTGCCTTCCGATGTATACTTAATGAATGTAGTCTATCAGTGGAGAAAAAGCTTTTACAATGGCATATTTACCATAACCAGACGCCACCATTATCACACTGGTTCATTCAGCTCACTTTGTTTTCGTGTGCAGAAGGAATATTACTTACATTATTGTAACTACTTTATGTAACTCTACTGACTAACTAACTTGCAGCAAGTTGGACTAGGAAACGATTCGCATTTTAATATTCAGTGTACGATTTTATTTGTAAAAAAGTGCGGATTAGATCCCCGCTCAGTGCAAATATTTGTATGCATGAATATGGGTGCTTTCATTGATATGGTGGTGTCTCGGATAGCACTTTAAGCCATCGATTCCGGTTGCCATACGAACATCTATGGCAGTAGTTACAGTTAATTGAAGTCCTAAAAAGTCCAACAAATGGTTAAATTGCAATGCTTCGATATCGATATTGGGTTGTAGAGATCAGATGGCAGTCACTTCATGGACAATATTAAGCCAAATCCGCAGTTAGACAGGTGAACCGAATCCTCAAACTTCGAAATGAAAGCTTCGGATGCAACTGGGATTGAAGAACAGAAGAAGAATCTTCAGTGACGTCAATTATTCTCATTGTAACAGTGTTCAGAAAAGGTCTCTAATATACGCATTTAACCCTGGAAACAAGAGAATTGTTTGCCATAATAACGTATTTCCAATCGGAAAATCATCCTAATACAGAAATACAAAAGTTTATATTTTAAGTATTTGGAAATTAATACTTATTTTCAATAATATTCTGGTCACACGAAGCTATTAATTTTAAGCTCATAAAAAAACAAACTGACGTACTTAGACTTTTAAAATTCGTTATATACATAGAAATATCCCAACATGCGCCGTTTACTACACACTACATAGAACCTCCCAGACCAATACAAATAACCAAATTCATACTTGTAAGTATTTGTACTGAGCAAGAATTTATATTTAATGTTGCAGACGTCCACCACGCTATTCAGTTCGTCATTCCATTATAGCGGTATTATTGGTGCACATCACATTTTCAGCATCAAATTTTTTACTTAGAAATTCTTCACTTCAGAAAATATTTTACTGCAGACTTGAGAAAAATAAATAATATTTTCGATTAACAATCCAATTTGGTTGTTTGAAAGCGCTTATCGCTGAAACTACAGGTGCAAGATGATTTTTTTGTCATCAGTAGTTACAACTTGCTTGCACGATATGAGTACTGTGACCCTTTAAAAACAGACTAAATAGATGATTAATACACAGGCGATGTGACGCAGTTGAATAAAACTGACTACGGCAGTGGAGTAAATATACAAAATAGTGTTTTATCAATTTAATAGGTATATTCTCACAAAATCAAAGCATATTTTTAATTATATTGCACTTACTAGATTTTATCACCCAGTGCTTAACAGAAGGCTATGGTTGAATTGGTAGTTTTATAGCCATTAAAGGCACATTATACCGCAATGTTTACCTTGACAAATGCTATTAGCATTTTGATTGCAGAGTGTACGCAAAGCTAGTTGTTTGTGCCTGAACATTATGGTTGATCAAATTACTGCTGTGTTAATTATATGTTAGGCAAACTTGAAAATGTTTATTAATACGATGTTATGGTTTAATTCAGAAGTATCGTGTTTGTAAAGCTTTCATAGTATTAATATAATTTACATTCGTGGGCAGCCAAACATAATTACCTTCTTTTTAATAATACAGAACAACCTAGATCATTTATGACTATATCTTGTCCCACTGTATCCTTATTAAACTAAGTTGGGCTTGTCGTGATTTTCGATGATAAAATACTTTCAAATGTTTTTTTATACCACTTAGGTGGCAGACAAGCACATGGCCCACTTGATGGAAAATGGTTACAGTGGCCCATGGACGTGTGTAACACCTGAGGAGTCACACTCGCGCTGCCGACCCTGTGAACATAGAGAGTTTCTGTGCTGTCAGTGTAGAAGACAAGGCTGGACAAGCCTTTACTCTTCCCACTGACAGCACAAACTGTCCAGTGATCCCTGGCCACCCTACTCACCGCTGGGAACATCATACAAGAATAGCAAGTCCAACATCTTACCAATGCCAAAGCCATGGTAACCGAAAGACGATACGTCTACTAATCAATGATTCGATTAAGATATAGAAAAAATTTAATCAGTTCAGACTGGATTCGAACCTGCGATCTTTCTCTTGCAGGGGGAACGCTCTGATCTCTAAGCCACAGAACCTTTGTCTGAAACCATCCAAATACTTCTATACATAAATCCGTCTATACATATATATCCGACAATGATTCGTTTGTATGTGTCCCGAAATGCATAAACTATAATGAACATTGTCTTCGTTCATACTCAAACTCCGGCATGTCTAAGAAACAATTACGAGACCACTTTATTAAGCTCTAACGGGTCTGACTTTGTAGCATGTTTAGAAACTTGGCAACATCCTGGATATATTCTCAGAAAATAGATAAACTACATCTTAAGTATGTATATAATTGTATAGTCGTAGTCATATTAATAAGAATGATTGATTGATGGCACTTGGTGGAATTTGTTATTGCACATATATTGAGAACTCAATTGTACTTGTCCAAGGTATTTTTTTCAACATTTATAAGTTATAATATAATTCTTTGACATTGTAACTTAAATACATAATAGTAATTATTCATAAATTTGAAATATCTTTTTCATATTGTTTCCCTAAATTTTGGGAAAAAAATTATATTGGTATATGTAATTTTACATCTACAAGATCGGCAGCGCGAGTGTGACTCCTCTGGTGTTACACGCGTCCATAGACTACGGTAACCACTTCCCATCAGGTGGGTCGTGTGGTTGTCTGCAACCTAAGTGGTATAAAAAAAATGTACCTTCATATGAAATATGGCTGAGTATCGCAATGTTAATAAAGGAATGTTCTTAAATGTCATTGTAAACCTTTGAGGATGCGATAAGGTGAAACCGGTCAGGTCTTATAACAAATAAAAAGTATTGTGGCAAAGTCCAAGTGAGTTCTCAATATGTGTAACATATTAATAGTTAATATTTATATCCGGCAATGAAAAAGACTAAAAAAATATAATCAAATAACACTTACTACAGCCAAGTTATAAAATTCCAATACATTGTCTGTTCATCACAGCTAAAAAAAGATACCCATCGAATTGAAAACCTCTGCTTTTTTTTAGAAAAAAGTTAAGAATGGTGACCACTTCTGACTGCTTACTTTCCGTGATCTCACATACGTACAATTTCACTAATGGTAGGAATTGCAACTCGAGCACTCTGTACAGCGTATAGTTTGAGATTTCGACCAATGTACTGGAATTCTCTTGGTCTAGGACGTGATTCGCATTCTCCTTCGTAGGGAATTCTAGATAGCAAGCTTCCACACTCAGCCTGCTCTCATAATGCGCCCGAGGAAATTTGCCAAAATATTTTGCGCATTCTCAGCTTTTAATTTGGCTCGAGAACCGAGCGCAGTGCAAGATGATTCAAGCTTAATCTATATTACTACCCTAAAAAAATATGTCAATATTGCAATAATCGTTCGCAATACGTACCTATGTATTTTTTAATAAATATTCGATTTTAATTATAATATATAGTTTTGCCCACATTTAGTTTGAGTTTCGGTCACGAAGGTAAATAAAAACATAACATAACATAAACTCACGCCTATATCCCCGAAGGGGTAGGCAGAGGTACTAGCACACACATTTCGCCAGTTTATGTTTAGGTCCCAATGTAATAGGTGGCGAGCCTATTGCCATTAACCGGGCACTTATAAACCTGCGATAAATACACACATAACTTCGAAAAGCATCGAAAAGCCATTGGTGTGTGCCATGGTAAAACCTGGGATCGAACCCGAGACCTCGTCTCTATTAGTATCTATTTCTATACTCGTGGTGTTTTTATTCACATGAGTATTACAAAAATATAACCTTTTTTACTAAAGTTTATCTTCAAAACCCAACAGCTTTGAAGTGTTTGTTACGGTTATTATTTTAATGGATTCAGTGGTTTCTTTGTTCTAAATGTAAATGAATGGGGCCCTAATTCTTTCACTATACAATCGTTTACATATTTCATGACTTCACGGTTTTTGTACCAAGCACAAAACATCTCTAAACGTCTTAAATAAAAGAAAGGCTTTTGTTCTGAGCGCGAGTATCGGTAGTAGGTGGAAGTCACGTGGTCGCTCTCCAACATCCTCTGGATAATTCGGCCGAGGTCCCCCACGGTAGACGTACACCCTTTACGTGACTAGTATCACAAATTGGCAACTTATATTAAAAATGACGTTGTTGATTTCGTCACTCAAAAGTATTAGTCCTTGCTTTCACCGTAATTGCGGTGCAAGATGGTAAAGGCAGTTTATGAGATAATAAATTTGAGTACCAAATATGACCCATTACTTATCGTACCTATATTAAGCTGTTTACGGTCTGCATTAACACCAGACTGCCATAATGTATTTTTTAATCAAATTTACAAAAAAACACCTTCTATAATCCTATCGTTAGGATGTGTCGCCGCACATACATCGAACTGAATCGTGCTGAAGACCTGGACATATGGTAGACCCTCTTATCTGGGACTTTGCCTTCAGCTTACCATCAGGCAAGGCGAAGTCCAATTGTCACAGTTTGTATGTTAAACAATAAATTATTATATTATTATTAATTATTTAATAGGGGCATTATGACAGTTGTAGTCTAGGGTTGGACTGGCTCACTCTGTTGTGAGAATAATCGATTCAAGTTACAAAAGATTAATCGCAGTGTTGCCAGAATGTAACTTTTGTAACATTTTACGTTACTTTCGACCCGTATCTCAAAAGATAGGTAGGTTGGCAGCGGTAACGTATGAGAAGCCGGGATGTGAAGCCGATCGGGTTCAAAATTAAAAAAAATATTGTGCAGAAGTACAAGTGTCTTATGATGTATTATTGTTCCACCAAGCACAATCAATCAAACATCCCAAAATAATTTCTATGTTTAATAATTATTACCTATTTATTCACTTTTGTTATCAAAAATAAAGAAAAACTTTGTGTCCAGTATGTGATACGGCAAAAGTAACATGGAAGTAATATTTTGAGTTGTGTAACTTATAATTAATATAAGAGGGCTAAAAGTAACGCATATTATTACAAAAGTAACACTCTAGCAACGCTGACCATAAACATAATGAATCCAGATGATGAGCACTGAGCCACAGTACTAAAATTAAGAAACAAAAGAGATAAAACGCAGCTACCTTACGAGGTCTCACAGAACCATCTATGAAATAAATAAGATGATCTCAGGCTCCAAAGTACAAGTTTTGGAAGCTATTGGGAAATTAAAGATGATGATGATGATAACTGGCATGTTTAATGAAGTACTGTGTTTTTGAGGAGGTAGGACACGGCGATATTTCCGCCCAATTGAGCAGTCCGACTGGGGAAGTACCTCCGCCCTACAGAATACCGCGGTTATAATAACTTCGTGTTGTGTTCCCGGCGGTGAGTAGGGTAGCCAGAGCTCACTGGAGTGTTTTTGTGCTGTCAGTGGGACGACCAAAGGCTTGTCCTGCTTTGTCTTCTACACTGACGGCACAAAATCTCTGTTCTGTGGAGTCACATCCGTGCTGCCGACCCTGTACGGCAGCACGGATGTGACTCCACTGGTGTTACACACGTTCATAGGTCATGGTAACCACTTTCCATCAGGTGGGCCGTGTGCCTGTATGCCACCTAAGTTGTATAAAAAAAAACTATTATGTACCAAAGTTATTGTTCTAAATTCAAATCCATTAATTAATGCGCTAATAGTAAAAAAATATAATAATATAAAGAAAACTCTTCAATATGTTATTGTGAAGCAAATTGTGGACAGTTATTTCTAAATCTTATTAACTTTTAATTAATTGTTGGTAAACTATCTTATATAGGACGATAACAGGCGACGGTACGGCGGGGCTTGCTACTTATTTCTTTTTTAATCGTCTGGAAATAGGAGTCCCGTGGAGCGAGTAAATTTTGTACTAAATAAGTTATACATTATTAAGTAGCACATCTAACCGTTTAAACAATTGTTTTGCTGATAGTAGTTTCATTATAGACCTTTATTACAGGCTTAAATGAAGAATTTTATCTCCAGAATATTTTTTATTACAAATGTTTATTAATAGTCAAAGAAAACTAAATTAAAAATCATTAACGCCACAAACTACTTAACAGGAATTCATGTTATCTTATCCCTCTAGAACTATTGTACTCAATAAATAGAGCCGCTTTGAAAAGGACTTAGTAATAGATCTTTGAACTAGAGTATTTGATTACTATGAGTAATACATACATACATATAATCACGCCTTTATCCCCGAAGGTTTAGGCAGAGGTGAATTAACACCCACATTTTACCAATAATTGAATTCGGTCCCAGGTAATGGGCGGTGAGCCAAGACGGCAATCGTCTTCCGGACACTATCGACTCAAGCCATGCATCTGAAGCTGAATCTAAGCTCTATATCTGTCTGTCTGCTGTTAAACAAACCTATCCCTTAGTCGCCTTGCACGACACCACATGGGAAGAGATGGAGTGGTACAAATTCTACTCTGCCGGGAACCACGTTGGTGCTTGATTACTAATTGTAGCAATAAATTAGTATAATTGATCGTGAGCAATACAGTAGCATCTTTACATTATCGGGATATTTACCATGTTGTATTGTTACATTATCATTTTGGCTATCGTAGACAGACATCATGTCAGGAGGTAGGACACGGCGGTATTTCCGCCCGATTGAGCAGTCCGACTGGGGTAGTACCTCCGCCCTACAGAATACCGCGGCTATAATAACTTCGTGTTGTGTTCCCAGCGGTGAGTAGGGTAGCCAGAGCTCACTGGAGAATTTGTGCTGTCAGTGGGAAGACTAAAGGCTTGTCTTGCTTTGTCTTCTACTGACGGCACAGAAACTCTGTACTTACAGGGTTGGCAGCGCGACTGTGATTCCTCTGGTGTTACAGACGTCCATAGGTCACGGTAACCACTTTCCATCAGGTGGGCCGTGTGCTTGTCTGCCAACTAAGTGGTATAAAAAAAAAAGACATTTTAGCATCACTCTAAAATTTCGTAGATAAATTTTAGATAAATTAAAATGTATTTGTTTGAGTTACATACTTACTGTTTGTATTATATTCCAATTGATTTGATATTACACAGCCATGATGCTATGTTTTTCGGTTTCATGAAATAGCGGTTGACCGCATGTTAATAGTCGGATTGAGAACATTACTACCCCTACTGATGGGGTCGCCCTTGAATTATATTATTGCCTACATTTAATAACTAAGACTTTGACTATAAAACTGACTTAGCACTGCAAGTAAATTTACCTTCATCAAATTAGTGTCTCAAAATCCTATAAGACAAAATCTCTTCTTCTACCTAGAATTTTTTATTTTTTTATTTCTTAAAGGTAAGCTTACAGATTACTGCCATTACATAACTAAGCATATGTAGACATATACTGTTATTATATTAAATCTAGACAAAATTCCAATGTTTTAAAATATAGATGAATGAAGCAAACACAACGTGATAACGTGGAAAAAAATATATGACACAGACTTGGCAAATATAGATACCAAATTGTCTAGCTTGCACAAAGTTTACAACAAAAATATATGAGAATAAGCTATTCGAAGCTAGATCGTTCACTTCCCCTCCCCACTCTTCAGAGCACGCAACTGCCACTGCAGGACAATCTCAATATCCTAGGTATGGATGTTCGCTGTAACCTGAATAACAAAAACTACATCGAAAGCATCATCAAAACAGCCTCACGAAAACTCGGAGTCCTGAACAGAGTGAGAAGATTTTTCACGCCGGAGCAGCGGTGTCTTCTATACAAGACACAAATTCGCTCCTGTGTGGAGTACTGCTCGCATCTCTGGGATGGTTCAGCAAAGTACTTACTAGATGCTCTCGACAGGTTGCAGCGACGTGCGGTCCGCATCATTGGGAATCCCGAGATCACGAACACCCTAGAACCTTTACAGCTGCGTAGAGATGTTGCGTCCATGGCTGTGTTTTACCGTCTGTACCATGGGGAGTGTTCTGATGAGCTCTTCCAATTAGTCCCACCCTCCCCTTTCCTACACAGGACAACACGTGCAGGTCTTAGATGTCATCCGCACACGGTGCAAAACATCCGATCAAGAACCAAGCGGTTCGGAGACTCTTTCCTCTGTCGCACCATTAAGGCCTGGAATTCATTACCAGCTCACGTGTTTCCTTCTTCCTACAGTCCCGGGTCCTTTAAGCGGGGCGTGAAAAAGCATATGATAAGGCCGTCAAGCTGAGTGTCACCATTGTCACACTGTATGTGTAAGTAATGGTGACCCTCTTTTCTGGGACTTTGCCTTCAGCTTACCATCAGGCAAGGCGAAGTCCAATTGACGTGACCTATATATAAAAAAAAAAGATTCTCCAAATACTAGAGGGCCATATTAATTTTTTTTTTTTTTTTATATAGGACACGTCAATTGGACTTCGCCTTGCCTGATGGTAAGCTGAAGGCAAAGTCCCAGAAAAGAGGGTCACCATTACTTACACATACAGTGTGACAATGGTGACACTCAGCTTGACGGCCTTATCATATGCTTTTTCACGCCCCGCTTAAAGGACCCGGGACTGTAGGAAGAAGGAAACACGTGAGCTGGTAATGAATTCCAGGCCTTAATGGTGCGACAGAGGAAAGAGTCTCCGAACCGCTTGGTTCTTGATCGGATGTTTTGCACCGTGTGCGGATGACATCTAAGACCTGCACGTGTTGTCCTGTGTAGGAAAGGGGAGGGTGGGACTAATTGGAAGAGCTCATCAGAACACTCCCCATGGTACAGACGGTAAAACACAGCCATGGACGCAACATCTCTACGCAGCTGTAAAGGTTCTAGGGTGTTCGTGATCTCGGGATTCCTAATGATGCGGACCGCACGTCGCTGCAACCTGTCGAGAGCATCTAGTAAGTACTTTGCTGAACCATCCCAGAGATGCGAGCAGTACTCCACACAGGAGCGAATTTGTGTCTTGTATAGAAGACACCGCTGCTCCGGCGTGAAAAATCTTCTCACTCTGTTCAGGACTCCGAGTTTTCGTGAGGCTGTTTTGATGATGCTTTCGATGTAGTTTTTGTTATTCAGGTTACAGCGAACATCCATACCTAGGATATTGAGATTGTCCTGCAGTGGCAGTTGCGTGCTCTGAAGAGTGGGGAGGGGAAGTGAACGATCTAGCTTCGAATAGCTTATTCTCATATATTTTTGTTGTAAACTTTGTGCAAGCTAGACAATTTGGTATCTATATTTGCCAAGTCTGTGTCATATATTTTTTTCCACGTTATCACGTTGTGTTTGCTTCATTCATCTATATTTTAAAACATTGGAATTTTGTCTAGATTTAATATAATAACAGTATATGTCTACATATGCTTAGTTATGTAATGGCAGTAATCTGTAAGCTTACCTTTAAGAAATAAAAAAATAAAAAATTCTAGGTAGAAGAAGAGATTTTGTCTTATAGGATTTTGAGACACTAATTTGATGAAGGTAAATTTACTTGCAGTGCTAAGTCAGTTTTATAGTCAAAGTCTTAGTTATTAAATGTAGGCAATAATATAATTCAAGGGCGACCCCATCAGTAGGGGTAGTAATGTTCTCAATCCGACTATTAACATGCGGTCAACCGCTATTTCATGAAACCGAAAAACATAGCATCATGGCTGTGTAATATCAAATCAATTGGAATATAATACAAACAGTAAGTATGTAACTCAAACAAATACATTTTAATTTATCTAAAATTTATCTACGAAATTTTAGAGTGATGCTAAAATGTCTTTTTTTTTTTATACCACTTAGTTGGCAGACAAGCACACGGCCCACCTGATGGAAAGTGGTTACCGTGACCTATGGACGTCTGTAACACCAGAGGAGTCACAGTCGCGCTGCCAACCCTGTAAGTACAGAGTTTCTGTGCCGTCAGTAGAAGACAAAGCAGGACAAGCCTTTAGTCTTCCCACTGACAGCACAAATTCTCCAGTGAGCTCTGGCTACCCTACTCACCGCTGGGAACACAACACGAAGTTATTATAGCCGCGGTATTCTGTAGGGCGGAGGTACTACCCCAGTCGGACTGCTCAATCGGGCGGAAATACCGCCGTGTCCTACCTCCTGACATGATGTCTGTCTACGATAGCCAAAATGATAATGTAACAATACAACATGGTAAATATCCCGATAATGTAAAGATGCTACTGTATTGCTCACGATCAATTATACTAATTTATTGCTACAATTAGTAATCAAGCACCCACGTGGTTCCCGGCAGAGTAGAATTTGTACCACTCCATCTCTTCCCATGTGGTGTCGTGCAAGGCGACTAAGGGATAGGTTTGTTTAACAGCAGACAGACAGATATAGAGCTTAGATTCAGCTTCAGATGCATGGCTTGAGTCGATAGTGTCCGGAAGACGATTGCCGTCTTGGCTCACCGCCCATTACCTGGGACCGAATTCAATTATTGGTAAAATGTGGGTGTTAATTCACCTCTGCCTAAACCTTCGGGGATAAAGGCGTGATTATATGTATGTATGTATTACTCATAGTAATCAAATACTCTAGTTCAAAGATCTATTACTAAGTCCTTTTCAAAGCGGCTCTATTTATTGAGTACAATAGTTCTAGAGGGATAAGATAACATGAATTCCTGTTAAGTAGTTTGTGGCGTTAATGATTTTTAATTTAGTTTTCTTTGACTATTAATAAACATTTGTAATAAAAAATATTCTGGAGATAAAATTCTTCATTTAAGCCTGTAATAAAGGTCTATAATGAAACTACTATCAGCAAAACAATTGTTTAAACGGTTAGATGTGCTACTTAATAATGTATAACTTATTTAGTACAAAATTTACTCGCTCCACGGGACTCCTATTTCCAGACGATTAAAAAAGAAATAAGTAGCAAGCCCCGCCGTACCGTCGCCTGTTATCGTCCTATATAAGATAGTTTACCAACAATTAATTAAAAGTTAATAAGATTTAGAAATAACTGTCCACAATTTGCTTCACAATAACATATTGAAGAGTTTTCTTTATATTATTATATTTTTTTACTATTAGCGCATTAATTAATGGATTTGAATTTAGAACAATAACTTTGGTACATAATAGTTTTTTTTTATACAACTTAGGTGGCATACAGGCACACGGCCCACCTGATGGAAAGTGGTTACCATGACCTATGAACGTGTGTAACACCAGTGGAGTCACATCCGTGCTGCCGTACAGGGTCGGCAGCACGGATGTGACTCCACAGAACAGAGATTTTGTGCCGTCAGTGTAGAAGACAAAGCAGGACAAGCCTTTGGTCGTCCCACTGACAGCACAAAAACACTCCAGTGAGCTCTGGCTACCCTACTCACCGCCGGGAACACAACACGAAGTTATTATAACCGCGGTATTCTGTAGGGCGGAGGTACTTCCCCAGTCGGACTGCTCAATTGGGCGGAAATATCGCCGTGTCCTACCTCCTCAAAAACACAGTACTTCATTAAACATGCCAGTTATCATCATCATCATCTTTAATTTCCCAATAGCTTCCAAAACTTGTACTTTGGAGCCTGAGATCATCTTATTTATTTCATAGATGGTTCTGTGAGACCTCGTAAGGTAGCTGCGTTTTATCTCTTTTGTTTCTTAATTTTAGTACTGTGACTCAGTGCTCATCATCTGGATTCATTATGTTTATGGTCAGCGTTGCTAGAGTGTTACTTTTGTAATAATATGCGTTACTTTTAGCCCTCTTATATTAATTATAAGTTACACAACTCAAAATATTACTTCCATGTTACTTTTGCCGTATCACATACTGGACACAAAGTTTTTCTTTATTTTTGATAACAAAAGTGAATAAATAGGTAATAATTATTAAACATAGAAATTATTTTGGGATGTTTGATTGATTGTGCTTGGTGGAACAATAATACATCATAAGACACTTGTACTTCTGCACAATATTTTTTTTAATTTTGAACCCGATCGGCTTCACATCCCGGCTTCTCATACGTTACCGCTGCCAACCTACCTATCTTTTGAGATACGGGTCGAAAGTAACGTAAAATGTTACAAAAGTTACATTCTGGCAACACTGCGATTAATCTTTTGTAACTTGAATCGATTATTCTCACAACAGAGTGAGCCAGTCCAACCCTAGACTACAACTGTCATAATGCCCCTATTAAATAATTAATAATAATATAATAATTTATTGTTTAACATACAAACTGTGACAATATTGTATACATATAACATGAGTTAACGCACACATTGATATCACTTCCATCTAAACACTTATCTGTACCAGACTTTGGCATCATTCACAGTAGGTAATACTAAAATAAATATATAATAATAATAACAAAAAAAGTTTTTATAAGTGAACTATAGAAAACGAAAAAGGCTTATGCAAAAATCTGTCATAGGTGTCGTATCTACCCCATCAAGAAATAAAATAAATATACTTCGATTGATGCAGAAGTGGATAAATAATTAGTTATTGTTAAATACTTACAGATTATTCTTAATGATTCAGCCCAATAACCGCACAAAATTTTAGACCTACGTAAAATACGACATCCATGACAACCCCAATAAACAAACCAAATACCGTTACACTTAGCAACTAACAGAATAATGCGCGATTAACGCCATAAAAAACAAAAACAAAATTAAGACCTTTAGACAAAAAGCTAGTGGACACAGATACATACAGATACATACCTACATATCCACTCTTCAATATATGCTCACTTTTGATTCATTGCTTAAAAAACGTATAACAACTTTTCCACAGTATAAGGCACCAAAAATAGCCTATAATGAGTCCAAAAATCATAACAAATATAACAATTAAAATTGGTTATAATACTTGTCTATTAATCATTAACAAAACAATTTGGCGGTATACAGATAAATAATCTTTACTTTCCGTGCTAGTCTAAAGACTGTGTTACGGCAAAGTAATGATTCTCGCTTCAGAAATACCAACCTTAAGTTAAGTAAGAAAAGGACGCTTTTTATGAATAGTTGTATTGAGTCGATTAACAATATACCTGCATGCTTTCAAATTGAGTTTAATGCAAATAAGTAGTATATTCATAAATTGCAGAGAAAATTAGAATCTGATACTGTAGCAATATAATAATAGGATAATAAAATACATATCATTTGCAATTAGCAGTGAAATAATGTGATATTAGAAATTAGGTATTAAGAGATATATACATAAATCATAGATACACATACATGCACCCATATGCTCGAGCGTGCTCATACCCATGCACCCCTGTACATACGCTACTTACATACATACATACATACATACATACGCACACACGCATATACAGATGCAAAAATACAAACTACACCTACCGCATGTAAAGATCCATATAATTGTCACGCTTGAAGTACTTTTTCAAATCCGTAAGTATGGGCAAAGCATACAACATAATACATCAATACATATATGAGGATACTTCAGCATCTATTACAATTACACTTAATGCGCCTACATAATACATTATCCATATACACACATACAAATACATATATACACACATAAACATACACATACATATGCATATACACATACATATATATACATACACACACACACACATTCACATATGCATATACACAATTTAATCATAGAAAATAAATAGAGATTTACATATATATTTTAATGATATTTTCTGTCTGATCGTAATCCAAGTTGCTCAGATATCCATGTATTGTAGCTTTGCAGACAAATCTTGACATATTTCTTAGAGGTTTAACCCTACTAATGTAGTTATAGAGCAGTGGAGCCAGAAAGTACCAAAAACTCTGAGCAAAAATAGTTCTACATGCTGGAACGTCGTAGATATGGTATGACCTTCTAAGTGATGTATTAGAACGCTTCCGGAAAAAGTGTTGTTTTAGAACAATGCTTTTAATATAAAGTTGACGAATTGTTAACACTTCAAATTCTTTGTACAGTTTTGTCGTAGGGTACCTAAACTGTCTAAAATTAATCACCTTCAAAATACATCGCTGGGCTCTTTCCACTTCTATAAGCGTCGTTTTACCAGCACCGCCCCAAGCGGTAATACCGTAGGAAGCTATAGATTGACATAAAGTAAGATAAACCATCTTACTAGTCTTAGGGTCTTTTAGGTTTCTAATTTTTTTTTAAATCGGTATAAGTTTACGTATTCTAGACCTAAGGTTCCTGACGTGTAATTTCCAGTTCAAATTTTTATCTATTTCTATCCCCAAATATTTCGTGCTGTCTGCAATCGAAAGACTATGACAATTGCAGTTTGAGGTAGTATTTGAATAGTTTGACGTACATGCCTCATTATGCACCTTCAACGTAAAATCATCAGAAGGTTGTAAATTATTTCTTATTGTAAAAGTCATGTATTTTGTTTTGTCTAAGTTCAGTGTTAATAAGTTACATTCCAGCCAGTTTATAATACTTTTTAGACCAGTTTCAGCTGTTTTCTTAACGTGTGACCATGATGAATGTTCAAACAAAATTGCAGTATCATCCGCAAATGCTACTATTTTTGAATTGGGTATTACTGGTTTGCAGAGTTCATTTACGTAAATAAGAAACAATGTAGGCCCCAGCACAGACCCTTGTGGAACACCAAATTTGACATTTAATTTAGAACTAAAATTGTCTCCAATTTTTAAGGTTTGTGTCCTATTGGTAAGGTAATCCTTAAACAGTTCTAGAGGTATACCTCTAATGCCTATTGACTCCAGCTTACGAATCAACAACAAAATTGAAATAGTATCAAAGGCCTTAGTTAAGTCCAAAAACACACCAATGCATTTTTTCTTGTCGTCAAGACTCCTTGCTACAGTAGCAACTAAGTCCTCTAAAGCATTAGAAGTCGACAAGTTCTTCCTAAAGCCGTATTGGCGGTTTGAGAGGATATTATTGTGTTCTAGATAGCCAACCAGTCTTTTGTTAATAATTTTTTCCAGAATCTTAGCCATAATTGGTAAAAGCGAAATAGGGCGGTAGTTCGTTAGGCTATCCCTGTCTCCTGATTTAAAAACAGGTACCACAATGGAATACTTCAACACGCTTGGGAACTTACCACTTGATAAACATAAATTAAGTATGTGAGTAAGTGGTGCAGTAAGTGTGTTAGCAAATTTTTTCATAAATTGTGAAGATATACCATCCCAACCCGTGGACTTGGTGTTTTTCAGAGACATGATGATATCGTACACTTCCAATTCATCGGTATCCAGCATTACAAAAGAGCTCAATGGCGATTGGTTACTCTTAAAATTCTCAACCAACTCTTGTTCTGTTAATTTTAATCTTTCTAAGATATTGTTTGAAAGGTTAGCACCTATATTGACAAAGTAGTTATTTGCATAATCAATAGATTCTTGAGCAGTGGATGAAATATGGAGTAGTTCATGTGGAATTTTGGATCTATCTGTCAAATTCAAATTACACAAATTCTTTATAACAGTCCATGTCTTTTTTATATCATTTTTGCTTGTATTCAGGTTATGTTTATCGTGGTCATTCTTTAAACGATGTAAAAGATTGTTACAATAATTACGGTAACGTTTGTATGTTATTTCTAGTTCACTATTATTAGGAAATTTTAAGTGTCTTTTATGCAATGTGTCCCTAAATTTCATACAACGTAGTAACCCCGGAGTGATCCATTTATGACGTATTTGTTTCCGGTTTGGTACTGTTACCGTTTGTGTGCAACCTTTGATGAGTCCAGACAAAGTATCAATGAAGAATTCAGTCGCTGTATTTGCTTCTGTTTGGGATAGTAAATTTGTAAAATCAATTTCGTTCAATCTGTCCTGGGCCATGTCATAATTAAGAATTTGTGAAGTTTGTTTGTTAGTTAAGCATTTCTGTCTCACGGGTACATCCAAAAATAAACTGCAATGATCAGTCAGAGACGACCTATAAACCACGGTCAACATTTTTGAATTTGATTTCACAAAACAGTGGTCGTAACATTTATCAAGACGGGTAGGGAATAAATGACTAGGTAGAAAGCCGTGCGTTGCAAGTAGATCTAAGTACTCTGCAGACTTTGAGTCACTGATATGGCTACAAATATCTATATTCATATCTCCAGTAATATAGACATTAGGTATCCTTTTGAGCCTAAGCAATAATTCTTCTAGCGAAGATAGAAAATTGGTTATAGAAGCAAAAGATGGCGATCTATACAAGCAAATGAACGCGTTTTGATTATCTATTTCCACGACTAGACAGTCAGCTTCCATAAAATCAGGCTCATATACATTAACATTTTCTAGAGTTCTATTTACATAGACCACTATACCACTATTTTGATTAATATGGATACGGGTATATTAGGTGTCATATATATAATAATTTCATCCATAGTGTACAACACCAGCCACTTGCTTGCTCGTGCGGAGCCGCCATTGCCATATTGAAATATTAATTTCGGTACGGTTAAGATTTATTAACGAGCGGGAAATCACTTTTATATTAGAGCGGTATTTCGATGACCAAAATTAAGATTTACGATACCGATACATATAGTATTTTGAAATTGTTTAAATAAAACATATTTTTTTATACCACTTAGGTGGCAGACAAGCACACGGCCCACCTGATAGAAAGTGGTTATCGTGGCCGATGGACATGTATAAAACCAAGGGATTCACACTCGCGCTGCCAACCCTGTAAGAATTGAGAGTTTTTGTGCCGTCAGCGTAAAATATAAAGCAGGACAAGCTTTTGGTCTTCCTCCTGACAGCACAAAATCTCTCCAGTGAGCTCTGACTACTCAACACACCGCCGGGAACACAACACGAGGTTATTATGGCCGCGGTATTCTGTACGGTGAAGGTACTTCCCCAGTCGGACTGCTCAATTGGACGGAAATACCGTCGTGTCCTACCTGCTTTAAACCTCTTTTAAATATTATTAGGTGTTAAGCTCACGCCAATTCTCCCTTCCTCTACTGTCATTAAATCTTTTATTTTGTATGAATATTCTTGTTTTTCATAAACGAATTATTTGTATTGGGACACTACAATAAAGCACAAATTCGTTTTGTTCACTGTGTTAAATAGTTCCAATTAATTAAAAAGTAATCCAATTAAAGTAATAAAATTAATCCATGACGCTTCTTCCAGTCTACACGTAGGTGAATGCGTTGGCCAGCACTTATTGGTGAACGTGTAGTGCGGTTTTGTGCCATTATTGATGAATAGCGAGGCGTCGAGTCGAGACGGTGTGTTGGTCAACGCATTCGCCACTGTATTCACCAACATGCGGTGAGGACGTTGGGCAAATCCAATTGATTGACCTGTCAAAACAAAAAAAATAATGCATTAGGATAACATATATTTGAATTGTTACTGATTTTCTCGCGATATATGTTGTAGGCATTATTTTAAACCATACTATTTTAAACGGTTTAGTTGCTTTTCTTTTTTTGACGAATAGTGTATTAAATTGGAAGACTATTGTATGAAAACGTATAATACTAATAATAATTTGTGCGGTTATTATGTCTTGTTCTGAAAACTAATATTTTTTTCATCATTTCTTTATTTTTATAAATAACCTACTATGGACTGCTGAGACGAGGTCTCGGGTTCGATCCCAGGTTTACCATGGCATACACCAATGACTTTTCGATGCTTTTCGAAGTTATGTGTGTATTTGTCGCAGGTTTTTAAGTACCCGGTTGATGGCAATAGGCTCGGCACCTATTACAATGGGACCTAGACATAAACTGGCGAAATGTGGGTGCTAGCACCTCTGCCTACCCCTTCGGGAAATATAGGCGTGAGTTTATGTTATGTTATTTAGAAGTCAGAATATAAATATTTTCTTTTTTTTTTTTTTTATATAGGACACGTCAATTGGACTTCGCCTTGCCTGATGGTAAGCTGAAGGCAAAGTCCCAGAAAAAAGGGTCACCATTACTTACACTTACCGTGTGACAATGGTGACACTCAGCTTGACGGCCTTATCATATGCTTTTTCACGCCTCGCTTAAAGGACCCGGGACTGTAGGAAGAAGGAAACACGTGAGCTGGTAATGAATTCCAGGCCTTAATGGTGCGACAGAGGAAAGAGTCTCCGAACCGCTTGGTTCTTGATCGGATGTTTTGCACCGTGTGCGGGGATGACATCTAAGACCTGCACGCGTTGTCCTGTGTAGGAAAGGAGAGGGTGGGACTAATTGGAAGAGCTCATCAGAACACTCCCCATGGTACAGACGGTAAAATACAGCCATGGACGCAACATCTCTACGCAGCTGTAAAGGTTCTAGGGTGTTCGTGATCTCGGGATTCCCAATGATGCGGACCGCACGTCGCTGCAACCTGTCGAGAGCATCTAGTAAGTACTTTGCTGAACCATCCCAGAGATGCGAGCAGTACTCCACACAGGAGCGAATTTGTGTCTTGTATAGAAGACACCGCTGCTCGGGCGTGAAAAATCGTTTCACTCTGTTCAGGACTCCGAGTTTTCGTGAGGCTGTTTTGATGATGCTTTCGATGTAGTTTTTGTTATTCAGGTTGCAGCGAACATCCATACCTAGGATATTGAGATTGTCCTGCAATGGCAGTGGCGTGCTCTGAAGAGTGGGGAGGGGAAGGAAAGAAGATACTTTTGCTGTAAACGCACATGCCTGCGTCTTCTTGGCATTGAACTCAACCAGGTTCTCAGAGCCCCATTGAGAAATGTGATTCAGGATCCCGTCAAGCTCAGTGACAAGAAGCTGCCTTTTCTCTGCGATATCTGACTGTTTGGCCGTAGGATGTCCATGATAACTCCCATGTAAAGTACTATCATCTGCATAACAATGAACATTGCCGGTAGACAGCATGTCGTTGATATGCAGAAGAAAGAGAGTGGGTGATAAGACGGACCCCTGGGGCACGCCAGCATTAACCTGCAGAAACTCCGAAGCTCGTCCGTCACAAAGGACGCGAATACGGCGCCCCTGCAGGAAGCTAGCAACTCAGTTGCACAGCCTAGAAGGCAGACCAAAGGCAGGTAGCTTGGAAAGAAGCGATTTGTGCCAGACTCTATCGAAAGCTTTGGCGATGTCAAGATTAATTGCCAGTGACTCGCCATGCTTGTCCATAGCCTCACCCCAAAGATGGGTAACGTATGCCAGAAGATCACCCGTTGACCGTTTCGGTCTGAAGCCATATTGCCGGTCATTAATTAAGTAGTGATCCTCTAGGTACCGCATGAGCTGTTTGTTAATTATGTGCTCGAACACTTTGCACAGCACTGAGGTGACGGCTATGGGTCGATAGTTGGCTGGCTCCGAGCGATCCCCCTTCTTGGGAATCGGCTGAACATTCGCCTCTTTCCAAGGTAAAGGCACTGTACCCGAACTGTAGGATAGCCGGTACAGGCGCGTAAGCATTGGAGACAACTCCGCTGCACATTTTTTCAAAACTACCGCTGGAATACCATCCGGACCACTGGCCTTCCGGACATCGAGTGATTGCAGCACTGCACGGACATCGCGTTGCCTGATATGGATATCAGGCATCGGCATCGGCATCACTGTCGGGTAGTGTTGGTGGCTGCGTACCACAATCATCGATTCGGGAGTTGGCCGCAAAGAGATTAGCCAGCAGATTTGCCTTCTCTTGCGGCTCATGGGCCAGGGATCCATCAGGGTTACGCAGCGGAGGCAGCGAAGGCTGACAGAAGTTGGCTTACACGGCTTTAGCCAGTCGCCAGTAGCCACGGCTTCCCGTGGGATGCATCACTAGCTCTTGACCAAGCCGCGCTATGCGCAGGGCATCCGCTCTGACGTAGGCCCTTCTACAGACCTTTGTGGCTCTGTTGTACGCCGCCTTGAAGTGGCCCAGATTGGGATGGCGCGTGGCGCGCGCCCTTACCCAAGCGCGGTACGCAGACTGTTTTTGTTCAACAGTGATGGTGGTGGTGGGCTTTAAAATCCCCCAAAAATACCATTTCGGCATTCGGAAATCGCTCCTGCGCATCATCTGCCGCCTGACTCAGATATTCAAAGAGTCGAGTTGTCTCAGCATCTCCTGTATGGGAACGGTAGAGGCACACATAGATCTGACTCGTAGGGCCATGGTCTACGTGTACCCAAAGGACGGAGAAGGATGGGTCCTCTAGGCAACGCAAACGGCGACAGCAAACATCCGCCCTAAAAAACACGCACACCCCGGCTTTATTATTATATTATTAAAAATGTTATTATCGAATTATTATTTTATGTTATTAGATAATACTTTAGGTAATCTTATTTCTCTTTCAGTAAGAAATCTTTCCCAATCATAGATCCTTTGGGAACTAACTCGATGAGACATCATAAACATGTTTTCCCAATCGTGGAAAAGAAAAATGGGCTTATTCTTAAATAAGAGCAAGGTAAAAGTGAAGAAGTACAGAATGATTTTAGAAACAGAAACAACACGGATATTATTATGTTGATGTTCAACAGTCTGTTTCTAAATTTTGATCCATAAAATTATTTGTTCTAGATATTATTATTATATCCTTTCATTTTACTTTAAAAACCTTTTGTATATTTTATGTACGCTCTTAAAATTCATCAATAACTTATATCCATAAAACAGTAACCCTTTACCCGATTTTATGAACTTAATCCAACATACCTCTTGTTAAAGTCGTGATACACTGATTGCATCGTAAAGCAACGTTTCTCATATTAACCTCTATAAACCCCACGCACTGGGTTTTACAGTAGTAAACCGAAAATCTATTAAAAACGTGAAACTGCTGCTCAAAATTCCATACGAGGACAAAGAAGGGTAAGTAACAGGGACCGTAACTGTAACCCTTTTACGTTTAAGGCTCAACAACCGTAAAAGTATCGAATGTCGTAAAATTGATTCAAGTAATAAAATTACATACCGTGAAGGGCGAAAATGAAATATTGTGTAACCATTACAAGGAGAAAATAACACTTCTTAGTGCTTAGGAACACAATACTATGCTTAGTGCCTTATCGTAGAACCAATAATCGTAGTTAATTATCACATTAGAATGCTTTTGTTTTTGTTTTGATCTCAAACCGTTTGATCGACTCACCTCATAAGAAGCGGTTATAGGTTACACTAAATGAAGACTTCAGAGGTCTGAAGTCTTTACACAGGAGCTCCACAGGTTATGTAACGATTAATGGCGCCTACATTGACTGGATTGATGTCTCAGGTACAGTTTCGTGGGTAGGGAACGGAAACACTCAAACTTGCAAGTGCTACGAGATATATTTATTTATATACCGTTGCCTTTAGCACAAAATTGTAATGTATATCTACAAATAGATAGGTAGATATAGAATCCAGAATAGTGGAAGTTTGACTCATAAAAGTCCAGCAATAAAAAACAAAGTCGTGAAATTCGTATAACTTTACTTTTCTCATGTAGCACGTACACGTAACATATATCACGTGGTTACTCGTAGTTTAAGATCAATGATTGAAAAATATAATCTCCCTGTTGAGCTTTATACTCAAGATTCTAGTAAAGTTTCGTAATTAAAAGATACTATTATTATATTACTCACTACTTCCCATGATTACGCCTCTGATAAGGCAAAGGCAAACCAACAAATATAAATAAATTGCACATGGGATGAACAATTTAAAATTCAAATAAATGTGAAATAACAATTGCGTTTGTTAAATTTTTCGTCTCTCTGACCAATAAATCTGGCACCAAATTTATTTATCTAAACAAATACCAGATTGCATATGCCATGACATATAAAAAAACAGTATATTTGATTGATTAACGTTTATAATTTATTCGAATATTATTTAATAAATAGAATGGACAGCTATCTTCAGACTTTAATTTTAAATATATAATATTTGTTGATAGAAGTGTTGCTAAAACTAAAAGATAGCACACACACTGATGTGGTAAGATGCGACTGCCGACATCCGTCCTACTGGCTATCTACTGACGTTAGTCTATTAGAAAACACATTACACGAATGGGAATAAAATTATATATGATGGCTGTTAAAAAGAATAATTCATGGAATAGAAAAATAATTAGTTTATAAAATGTCCTTAGTTAATTGTGGAATTATTGAACTAATAAACCACAATTCCACTCAGAGTAATCCTGTTGAAAATTTGACTATATCTAATTTAGGTAGGTACCAATTATATTAACTATGCTCAGAATAATATGTATTGTACCAAATAAAGTTTATCATTATGTTTATTACTTGCCATATTTGATTCGTACGTTCCGATTATAACTGTAACAATTAAACTACGGATTGATTAAAAACGATCGACCAATAAATTCATTTAAATACCAAATACCTTCATATACAAACTGTAATACACCAGTAGAAATGCGTTTTACATTATTATTCATTTTCATTTATGTTACATGTTTTATTCGTAACCCCGCTTTGTTTCCCGAATGTTTAATATTATTGTCGTTATGTTCAGCATTCACATTTTTCTGGGCAAAACCATTATGTAGATTTCAATTCCATTCAGCAGATTTATAATTTTCAAGATTTCCATATTGCTGGATTCTTTTTTTATTGATGTATGTAGGTACTATGTCACATTTATGAGTTATGTTTTGCATTTTTCAGACGTTTAAATGGAACAATACGGTATAATTTTACTCAATTATTTATAAAAAACAGCCACCGTTATTCAGAGAAAAAAATTACTTTCAACATATTTGAATTTTAGATGCTAGGTGAATTTTATTCCCACATTGTGAAATTACCCCACTTTTCCATATACAAAAAATGGGCAAGTCCAGAAACTATTTCGTAATTTTTTAAATAGGTAACTTTTGTGGCAAATAAGCATACGGCCCACTTGATGGAAAGTGGTTACCGTGATTCTTTCGAAACTCGAACATGAAGTTCAGGTCTCTCAGAATCACGATAATTTAAGATCTAAATTCACTTTATTGTGTCCCGTTTTAATTAGAGTACATTACTGTAATAGATAATACCTATATGGTTTGTCCTTAGCTTTTCACCTCTCAAAGGGAATTGAATTTCAAAATAACATCGCCTATCTGAAGTATTTATCAAGAATGTGTACCCTCTCACGGTAAGCCTCAAACTTGCCCGTATTTCATACTTGACAATATATTACGTACCTGTTAAGATGCCAATATTTCATCTCATAAGACTCCTTGTTTAACTTCCATCTTGAATAATAAATTCCTTTTACCATTACGGTGGAATTCATTCTTAAGACAAGTAAAGAGCGAGTCCCAGATGAAGGCGGATATCCGGATTTAAAAGCCAAGGAAACATGGCCCGGGTAGTGGAGAGGTTTAAGTACATTAAGTTGATTTTTATTAGTGTTTTTCCTTTTTATATTTCAAATCTTGTATCATTTTGTTGAGAACTTTTAAATTTGGTAGTGAGGGAAATAGCTGTAGAAACTTTTTATTTTGAATACATATAATCACGCCATAATCCCCAGAGGGTTAGGCAGATGTGAATTAACACTCACATTTCACCAATAATTGTATCCGGTGCCACGTAATAGGGGGTGAGTTTATTGTCGTATTTCGGTCACTATAGTTGACTCGAGCCATGTACCTGAGGCTGAGTCTGGGCTGTATATATCTGTCTGATGTTTTTTGTTTTAGATATATTATTTTTCCATATTTTGATTTTATGATTTGATGATCTTATTTGTGCATATGTTTATAGTCCATGAGCATGTACGAGAACAATATATATAATTTTCAGCTTCATGCTTACTGAATAAGGAGAGGGGGTTACGATTAAAAGAATCCTGATTCGAAACTTGGCCACTAAAATAACTACTTGAATTATAGAAATAGGTTCCTACCTATTGGTAGGACTTATTAGTCTAAAGCTTGTATTTTAGTATGGTACATAGTTTTGAATTTCGATGTATCTGAGGACAGATTATATAGACAATGTGTCAAATCCGTCAATCTATCTATATAATTTGTACTCAGATAAACCGAGATGCAGGAGTGAGTGTAGTTCTAGAATACAAGCATCAGAATCGGATTCAGTATTCCATAATCGATTCACATTTTGAATTCAAGCAGAAGAAAGTATTCAATAATAATTAAAAGGAAATACTTTCAATGTAACGATTTCTTGTTCTAATTATGAAGTTATACAATTTTATAACTTAAGAAATATTCCACTTGTACAAAACTTCTGTTTCAATTTCTGTAAGTTCCCAAGGAAACGTACAGTATTAAAACAAAATTCGCTCCGTCCTCACATAAAACCGTTTGTAATGTGACTGAGTTCACGACGGCCAGCTGCTCCAGTGTGGGGTCCTTCACACTTATACCACCCAGTTTATCTCCTGGCCTTCTGCGACACGCCTCAACCCCTGATTTATATATGAAAAGTCTCAATTTATTGTATACCCTGTTTTGGTAGTTAATAGCTTAGGACATTTCGGGGTTAGCCGCGCGGTCAAATTAATGAGTGTGGGACAAACAGCCGAATGTGAATGCTTTGTTTTTGTCTGTTTTTTGGATCGATTATTACTCCTTCTAACCTAATGTAGTACTTAATTCAAAGTAGTAGGGTTTCTTATCGTTTGAACTGTTAGGAGATCAGCTAGATTCTTAAAAAAGAGCAGATAAAATTTATGAGTTTTAATTATCTATAAAGTACGCTTATCTTTTCCCTTAATTTATTTTGCTTTCCCTTGACATGACTTCTTAAAACTAATTAACACTTATTTTAGGCAAGGGAGACTAATTAAAAACGAAAATTGATTTACGAGTTCGTTAATAGAAATATTAGGTAAATTATGAGAAACAATAGTGAAGGCATAGTGAAGGACTAACCCGTAGTAGAGTATAAAAGTAAGTAAAAAGTGTTATGATGACAAGAAAGTACAAAAATGGCTACGATTGTATTGCTGCTAGCTCGATAGGATTAAACAGCGATGGAGTTTTAGTTAAAGTTCTTTGAGTCATCTAAGCTTAGCAGCAATTAATGTTAACATAATAAATATAAGAATGAATGTTGCCACGCTAATAGTGGGTAGACTATTTAATACGTGCCCCTAAAATCAATATAAATGAGTGTGAGAGAGATATTTGTTTCCAATTTCAATTTCAACGTACTCTTTATCCAAGAATGGTTAAGCCAAGCTGCCCGCGTACGAAGGCAACTCGGGCGTCGGAGGTCGATGAACGACCTCCGCCCCCCATGAGCGCAGGCCTCGGGGTGACTGGTGGAGCCGCCTGTCACCCTGGCAGAAGCAGGCCGTTGCGGCCGGGCGCGCCTGGCACGCTTCCCCGTTTTCCGGGGACGAGTTAGGGACTCTGTAGTCCCCACACACCCGAGGAGAGGGCCAGGTCGGGGTGCGAGGGATATGCCTGTCAACCTCACCTTCGGCATCCAAAACGACCCACAGGCGGCATGCGTTTTAGTCGGTTCGAGTCCGACGGCGGCGCAAAATCCCCACGGATACCTCCCCACCGGAGCCGGTGGAGGAGGTATCCGTGGGGATTTTGCGCACGTAAAAAAAATTCAAAAATGGTTAAACATGGTGGGTGTGAAATTGTTTGTTTTTATGCTAGATTGTTTCCATATTTGAATTTTTTTATTGAAAATGTATTTTCTTCAAAGTGTATACTTTACTCTTTATTACAAAGTTAATCTCTTTTATATCCCCAGTGGCTCCTCTAAGAGATTGGTTTTTAACATGATCAAGTAAAAAACATATTTTATATGTTTTAAATTTAATAAATTTAAGTAAATTAATATTGATATGTAATGTAGGTAATTTATTTCTGTGATGGTGATTAAATATTTTTGTAAATCATTCCTGTAATTATATTACAGGATTATAGGAATATAGTACCATATTATAGGATGTTAGTGAATTAACTTAAAAAGATAAATACTAGCAACCGAATTACTAGTAGCTGGAGGTATTAGGAGAAATCGTATTCTGTCCTCTGTGGAGAATCCTGACCCCACCAACTAAGCTAAATTACTTGCGGGTTTACGTCAGTAATGTAATGACCAGGATTCAAATCCCAGTCCTATTGATCGTAAGACCGACTTCTTAACCACTAAGCAACCAATGTTTCTTAGAAACTATTTAGTATTTAATTATGCATGTATTTGTACCACACCAAGATCGTCAAGGGTTAATAGAAAATGGATTTGCGAGAGAAAAAAAAAAAATTGTTTTCTCTATTAATGTTCTGAAATTCGGTATATATGATGATAATGATTATGACCCAATTTCTATTAAAGGGTGAGCAGGTATATAAATCAATAATGGGAAGTCCGAGCGAAAATTTCAATTTACACTGCGGTTGGACTTGTGATTTGAGTCGGAAGAAATGAAATATTACACGGTTCGTATTCGAGGCCCTGACCCATGTCAAATCAGCATTCGCAGGTATGCCACGAATTATTTACGGCCAACTCACTGCTATGAATTTTTTTATCGCAACGATAAATCTTTATTAGCTAAGTTAGAGGATTTTTTCGGGTGTTGCACGAAGACCCATGTATTTTTTGGCCTGGATTTCATATTTTGCTACTTTCATTTGTAGTTCCGATGTTGACTTATTGAGTTTATGATAAATATTGTTTGCCTATGTGATCTATAACCGAGAATTTTGTAGGGCGTTACTTCTAGTAATATATATTGATTTTCTGTTGAAGGGCGGTGATTTCACTTGAAGGAGATAAAAGGTGATAGACCGTTTCAATATGTATTTAAATTTACTGGAACTCGATCTGAAACCGATTATAATATTATTTTTTAATCGTCCTTAAGTTAAGAAAAGTATAATTAGGTCGTAGCAAAAGTAATTTAAAATTGTAATTATTTTCCAGAAAAGTACTTTTCCAATCGTGCTACCCTAAGTTTGAGAACAAACTTCCACTGTACGTTAACTCTTTTAATAAGATGGGATGGCGGACAAATTGATAAGGCACGGTCAGGGTGACAGGACATAAATATCTAAAAGATTACCAACTTGTTTATAGTCTACCTTGTTTATAAATTATGACTTATACTGTTTATCAGCGTCTATATATACTGTCAATTACAAAGTGAATCCAAAATAACTAAAATATACAATACAATTATAGTCAACATGGATACAATCTAATATTTACACAAGGAACTTTGACTATTATTTTGAAGTTCAATGTGTGGTTCAATTCTACGGTAGGCAATTCATGATTATGAAATCACTCTTCGTTAAATATCGTTTTTTTTATACCACTTAGGTGGCAGACAAGCACACGGTCCATCTGATGGAAAGTAGTCACCGTGCCCTATGGACGCATGCAAAACCAAGAGAGTCACACTCAAGCTTCCAAACCTCATAGCATAGAGAGATTCTGTGCCGTCAGTGTAAAAGACAAAGCAGGATAAGCTTTTGGTCTTTGTTGGCTACCCTACTCACCGCCGGGAACACAACATTAGGTTATTATGGCCGTGGTATTCTGTGGGGTGGAGGTACTTCCCCAGTCGGACTGCTCAATTGGACGGAAATACCGTCGTGTCCTACCTCACTCAGTTTATATTTTATTCGCCTTATTCAGCTGCATACGATGAAGTGTGCTTTATTCGCACACATAAATAGGTACACGCATACATCCACTTGCACGTCATCATAAACTTGTTTTTCGATAAAACATATTTAGCTTTCTGCACATATATTTACGAGTATGCAATACCTTTGGATCACTAACGTGCTGTTTTGAGGCTTAACTTCGATCTGCGTGTTTTGCAAAGCACAGAACATGTCATGTAAATTGCTGCATTCTCGGCTCATGAATATTACATGAGTTGTCCGTATGCGATCACTTCATCATAACGCTTGAAGGATGGGCAACGTATGCCTTCATCCTATTTATCTAGGATGGGCTTATTGACTGCCTGAATATGCATAGCAAGCCTTTCAGCTGCGGACAGAGTTAATACTTGTCTTGTTATTTGAATATCGGTATGCGTTAATTTATTCACTAGTTCCGACAGCATTAAATATTACATTCGGTAGTGTACATTGTTGTAATAAATTTAAAGTTCTAGTATGTATAAGTAATAAATATATATATATATATATACCTAATTGATAAAGCTCCGAGTTTCAAAATGCAAATCCATAGTTCTCAACGCATTCAAAATATATTACCTTAGTTTCTAAGTAATGCTTGATAGGTTACACTTGAAGATTATAAACTGAACGTTCTTAGTGTTTTATATAAACAGATTTTCCTCTTTGCTATTTGAATATCATTAATGCCCTAAATATCTATACTTTATTTATATAGTTGTTCTATATATAAAAGTATTACAAAAAATAAAATCACGGATAATAAAAGGCAAGAAAGATCCGATAGCTTTAAATCCTTTTAAACTTCTTAACTACGACGATCAAAGAAAACAGGATTTCTGTAATGCGATAGGAAATTTGAAACAAAATTTTATTTTTGATCTTTGAACGCTGTCAGGGAAATTGAACGATGCTATCTATCCCGACTGTATAAACGGCTGTCGAAGTGTCTCGAAAATGATTATCGTGGGTGACAGGGGTTAGAAGATTTTTTACAACAATTTCAGATTCAAACACTAAATATTGCAACCTAAGTACATTTATATATTACATTACTAGCTGATGGCCGCATCTCCGGTAGTGTGAAATTCTTGATCCCTGATATGTGTATAGGATACTTGGGCACCTATTCCCGGGATAAAAGTAGCCTATGTGTTACTCCAAACTGTAATCCATGCTTGTTCCTGTTTTGTAATTTCAGCCAGATCCCTTCAATTGTTAGAGGGTAGTTGAGTAACAAACATCCAAACATCTACACAAACTTTCATATTTATAATACGTATTAGTAGGAGTTACTATTATTTATATAAATAATGTATATTCATATTCTTAATAATTTTATGAGCAGTATCAGGTCAGCATAAGATTGATCTTGACATACAAAGTCCTCAAAATGTTTTTAATGCCTTAGTTTTCCCCCTACCTGTTGACTAATTGTTCTGATATTTGGTACACACCTAGAACCTTTACAGATGCGTAGAGATGTTGCGTCCATGGCTGTATTTTACCGTCTGTACCATGGTGAGTGTTCTTATGAGCTCTTCCAATTAGTCCCACCCTCCCCTTTCCTACACAGGACTACACGTGCAGGTCTTAGATGTCACCCGCACACGGTGCAGAACATTCGATCAAAAACCAAGCGGTTCGGTGACTCTTTCCTCTGTCGCACCATTAAGGCCTGGAATTCATTACCAGCTCACATGTTTCCTTCTTCCTACAGTCCCGGGTCCTTTAAGCGGGGCGTGAAAAAGCATATGATGAGGCCGTCAAGCTGAGTGTCATCATTGTCACATGGTATGTGTAAGTAATGGTGACCCTCTTTTCTGAGACTTTGCCTTCAGCTTACCATCAAGCAAGGCGAAGTCTAATTGACGTGTTCTATATTAAAAAAATAAATAAAAACACTTTTAGTTTGGACAATAATTCAATTTAAATTAATAAAAGTGATTGATGTACTCATAATACCTTAGTATTATGATCATTTTGAGTCTTTGTAGTCAAGATTGTTCTGGCGCTGACTGTACCTATAGAATGATATGTAAATGTTTTTACTAAAATTAAATTTCAAGTTAATTTTACAATAGCTAACAATAACATCAGACTATCAAGTATTTTTAATGATAAGGTGAAAAAGTAGAGACGTCATTATTTAACTTGTCTACGCCTCGAAGTAATTCGTAACTCAATCAGTTCCTGAGATTCGTTTCCCAACATACGGAAAAATTGTCTCTTAGTCTGATGGACGAAAGCTTCGTAAATAGGGTTTCATTTTGACGAAACCATAAAAAACGTAATACAATCTCGTATAGGCACATACTTATTGTCGATAAAGTACAGTCACAAAGATAAATTGCGTCATGTCAATACTGATCGAAAAGCGAAAAGGCTTTGTGACGAAGATATTTTCCTATTTCGCTTTTTCGATGACTGTATCAAAATATCGTTTTTTTCTCGAGTCCATCTACATGTATGTTGGAAGATTCAATTTATGGAATAGACAAAAGGTCAGCTGTCGACCCGTCATTGATTCTTAGTTTTTATTCTAATTTTGAATTTGTTATTGGGTGTGATATAACTCGTGAGATGCAAAATTAGTTACGTTATTTATTTATTTTATAGTAAGTGATACTTAACCCATTATTTTATACTCAATGTGAATAAGTCTTTTTATAGACGATTGACTTATTCCTAAATTATTTAGACGAAAAAACATCCTTTTTAAAATGATATTTTATGTGTTTATACGTACTAAGCTGCTTAATCTGTATACTTCATCTAATTGAATGAAATTTTAAAGCATTTAGTATGCTAATTATTCAAATCGATTAAGAATACAGGGGGATATATATTTTTCTTTGTGAGGGGGAGGGAAAGATCGTAGGTTTGAATCTTGATTATTATACTTTTACTTTAGATACTTTATTCAAATCCTTAAAATTATAGGAAGATTATTGCCTTGGATTTAGTTTGGCTGTTGCCCGCAGCACTATCCATACGAAATACAGATTCTGTTCCCGTGACCTACGGGAACTTGCCTTCCCGTGATAAAAACCAAATATAGCCTATATCTTATCCCAAACTCTAGTCTATCCAAAATACTCTAGTCTATCTATACAAAATTCCATCAATATAGTTTAGAAATAGAAAATTTAACACAGACAGATGGTCCGAGTTGTTTTGTAATGTTAGTATAGATCCAAATATACATTATAGAAACCCTACATACCTTCTACCGTGATTCTACAGCTTCACTTCCAGTAACACAGCCTCGTTCCTTTCGTAATAATTCTGCTTTCGAATGAAATTGTATTGTTAGAAACACTTACCTATGTTTGCATTTTTTATGCAATAACTCGTAACATTATAATTTAAGCGTTTTTGTCGCTAATGGTTTTGTAGCTGTGGAACGGATCCGGCGGCTGGGCCTTGAGGTGGCTTTGCATAAATCCGAGGCCATGTTCTTTCATGGACCTCGGCGCACGCCACCACCTGGTTCCAGTCTCACAGTGGGAGGCACTCTCATCGGCATCAAGCCCCAGATGAAATATCTGGGGCTCGTGCTCGACGGCCGGTGGGACTTCGGGAAGCACTTCCGAAGTCTGGGCCCCAAATTGGCGGGCACAGCCAACGCTCTGGCGCGGCTACTGCCCAACCTGAGGGGTCCGGAGGACTCCTGCAGGAGACTCTACGCGGGTGTCGTGCGGTCCATGGCCCTGTACGGGTGTCCCGTGTGGGCGGACACCCTGAGTGATCGGCACATGCTCCTGCTGCAGCGTCCGCAGCGGAAGTTGGCGTGCCGCATCATAAGGGGGTACCGCACGATATCCTTCAACGCGGCGAGTCTCCTCGCCGGATCCCCACCATGGATCCTGGAAGCGAGATGCCTTTCGGCGCTATACCGGTTCCGAAGGGCGGCGCGGGAGCGGGGTCACGATCCCGAGCCCGAAGAAATTCGGGCCGTGAGATCCCGGCTCCACAGGGAAATGGTGGCGGAATGGGAGAGACGACTTGGGCAACCAAGCGCAGGGCACGCCGTAGTAACGGCGGTAAGACCCATCATGGGGGAGTGGCTAGAGAGGCCACACGGCAGCCTCTCGTACCGTCTGACGCAGATGATCACCGAGCACGGAAGCTTCGGAAAGTATCTGCGTCGGATGCAGAAAGAGCCAACGTCCGAGTGCCATCACTGCGACGCGAGCGAGGACTCAGGTCCGCACACGCTCACCGAGTGTCCGGCGTGGGAGACGCCGAGGCGGGAGCTTGTGGCGGCCCTGGGAGTGAGGGTTCTCACGCTCTCCACCTTGCTCGCGGCGATGGTTTGCTGTGCGGATGCGTGGGCGGCCGGCGCCTCCTTCTGCGAGCAAGTAATGCTCATGAAGGAGGAGGCGGGGCGGGAGCGGCAGCGGGAGCGACGAAGGATCGCAAGACAAGCTGCCCGCGCACGAAGGCAACTCGGGCGTCGGAGGTCGATGAACGACCTCCGCCCCCCATGAGCGCCGGCCTGGGGGTGACAGGTGAAGCCGCCTGTCACCCTGGCAGAAGCAGGCCGCGGCGGTGGCGCGCGTGGCGCGCCTCCCCGTTTCCGGGGACGAGTTGGGGACTCTGTAGTCCCCACACCCGAGAAGAGGGCCATATCGTGAGAGATGGCCCTGGGTCGGCCGGGGTGCGAGGGATATGCCTGTCAACCTCACCTTCGGCAACCAAAACGACCCACAGGCGCCGTGCGTTTTAGTCGGTTCGAGTCCGACATAACCTCCACCGGCTCCGGTGGGGAGGTATCCGTGAGGATTTTGCGCACGTAAAAAAAAAAAAAAATGGTTTTGTAGCCTAGTGGTATGGGTAATGGACTGCTGAGACGAGGTCTCGAGTTCGATCCCAGGTTTTATATAGGTATATATGGCACACACCAATGTCTTTTCGATGCGTTTCGAAGTTATGTGTGTATTTATCGCAGGTTTATAAGTGCCCGGTTAATGGCAATAGCCTCGCCACCTATTACATTGGGACCTAAACATAAACTGGCGAAATGTGGGTGCTAGCACTTCTGCCTACCCCTTCGGGGATATAGGCGTGAGTTTGTGTTATGTTACGTTATGTTACTTACCTATGTTTGCAATAACTCGTAACATTATAATTTAAACATTTTTGTCGCTAATGGTTTTGTAGGATCCTTTGCATTTGCATTACGGTACAGTCGGCATCAATACGATCTTGACTAGTAAGTGCTCAAAATGCAAATGCACTTTGCACTAATTATGCTAGAGTTATCATTATCTTCTCAGCGAGTGCTCTTAACTCTTTGGAGCCTGGGGTCCATTTGATGTACTAAGAACATAAAACAATTTTAAAGATTGCCTGAAAGTGATTGCTTGTAGCGATAAGGCCGTCATTTGTACACTTTTTTTAAACCATTTAGGTGGCAGACAAGCCCACGTCCCACTTGATGGAAAGTGGTTACCGTGGCCTGTGGACGTGTGCAAAACCAAATGAATCACACTCGTGCTGCCAACCCTGGAAGCACAGAGAGTTTATGTGCCATCAGACGAAGTAGGACAAGCTTTTGGTCTTCCCACTGACAGCACCAAAACTCTCCAGTGAGCTTTGGCTACCCTACTCACCGCCGGGAACACAACAAAAGGTATTCTATAGGGTGGAGGTACTTCCCCAGTTGGAGTGCCTACTAACTCACGTACTGCAATTTGTTGGTTTTTTTTAAGTTGCGCAAAATCCCCACGGAAACCCCCCACCGGAGCCGGTAGAAGAGGTTATGTTGGACTCAAACCGACCAAAACGCACGTCACCTGTGGGTCGTTTTTGGTTGCCGAAAGTGAGATTGACAGGCATATCCCTCGCACCCCGGCCGACTCAGGGCCATCTCTCACGATCTGGCCCTCTCCTCGGGTGTGGGGACTACAGAGTAGTCAACTCGTCTCCGGAAACGGGGAGGCGCACGACAGGGTGACAGGCGGCTCCACCAATCACCCCCAGGCCTGCGTAATTTGTTGGTATGCAATAAAGATTTATCTTAACTTAGCAATTACATAAAATGTATACATTTTATGAATATCACAGATAATATAATATTTTATCTTATATTCGTACACAGTGCTTTAAAAATGTGATTGCAAATAATTTAAAATTTAAATTGATTACTTGGTAAGTAGGATAACAATATTGGCCATACAATTTGTTAATTACTATTAACAAATTGTATGGCCACACTATAAAGTGACCGCTGTACCGTTCCCATGGAACTCACGGTGTGGTTAAGGGCGCTGTAAAGAATAATGTGAGCTGTGCAGCTCTCGCTGTCACACTATAATAAGTATCTCTAAGAATTAAAAGTCAATAGCAAACAAGCAAAGAGAGGTCGCACGCGTCGCATGCAGTTCGCGGTCTGTTTATATCAAATTAAAATAAGGAATACTGAAATCGAGGCAAAAATTATTGTGAAGTGAATGGAAAATTAATAATAAATTACATACAGTGTTATCCAGTGACATTTTAATCGCAAACTTACATAAATCTTAACTAAAACTTTATACAAACAGTACTTAATTATATGACTACCCTATATACAACAATAAAAAAAGTTAAACAGTGTAACGGAGGAATTTAAGTGCTTTGATATCACTGTGTGTACCGGTGCCTGGTGATCGTAGTTACCGGTTGGTCCTGCAGCGGCTTTCTCCTCCAGGTGACTTTCTTGTTTACTAGTGACGCCAGCGTCATCTCTTGTCCAGTGGAGGAACTGCGATTAAAATGGTGAATAAAAGCTTGACCGGTAAATGCTCTGCGTGTGGGAAGTTTCTCTCGGCGAAGGAGGGAACAGTGGGCTGTAAATGTGGGAAGAAGAAGGTCACTACCCCTACAGCAGGTGATGGCAGTGTAACGCCTCCCAGTCAAGCTGGCAGTCAGGGAGCGTCTGGCGGGGAACTGGCTAGCTGTCCGCTGCCTGGAAGCGACATAGGCCGTGAAATGAAACTCCTCAGGACAGAGATACGGGCTATGAGAGACGATCTCAAGTCGGAGCTGAGGGAGTTCAGACTCGAGATGGCCGACCTTCGACAGTCGTTGGCGACTTGCAGGGGGAAGGTTGACTCCCTAGAGAGCCGTCTCGAACTAATTGAGAACCGTCAGAGTGAGGCCTCACCGGCACCGGAGTTGGAAAGAAGGATTGAGAAGTTAAGCTTGGAACTCAACGATAGGGAGCAAGATCTGCTGCTCGCTGACGTGGAGATAATCAACCTTCCTGAGAGTGCTGGCGAAAGCGTGGTCCATACGGTCGAGCTCGTGGCACGCAGAATCGGTGTGCAGCTGGAGAAGACCGACATCGTATTTGCCGAGCGGGTGGGCCCCCGAGTGGAGCGGGCGGCTGGGTCAGGAGCAGAGGTAACGGCCAAGAGTAGACGCATTGTGGTGCGTCTGGCGCGACGCGGGCTGCGGGATGAGCTCCTTCGGAGTGCGCGTGTGAGGCGAGGCGCCACCTCGGCTGGCATCACCAGCCCTGATGACTCTCCGAGGCGCTTTCTCATCTTTGAGCGTCTGACAAGGACAAACAAGCACCTGTTCTATCTCACGCGGCAGGCTGCGGCACAGTCTCGCTGGAGGTATACCTGGACAAAGCAAGGCAGAATACTGGTGAAACAGGCTGATGGGAAGCGTACGTATGTCATACGCTCGGAGACCGACTTGGAGCGTATTTTTGGGAATAAGCCTCTCAATACGTCATCAACATCATCTGAACCTCCCAATACATGTGGCGACTAGCTGGAACTATATTACAACATTGATAGTTTCTACTGTTATACTTGTGTACCTGATGATAAACTGCACATACCATAATACTCTAGACCATATGCAATATTATATAATATTTACAGACATACAACTATTAGCAATAACTACTTACGTACTAGATATAGTTATATTACGATATTTATTGTATATACAGTCAGCATGGAACACACATGACATATTGTGTGACCATTATATACATAAAACTACTACTTGCAGCATTTTATTAGCTATAAACTATACAAAACTTATATTATATCACACAAACAGCAGGTGTGCCAAGTTGTGTGACCGTTATTATCACATCTGCTATAGGTTGCAAAGTGAAGCATTCATGATGGTGTGTGGTGTTGGTGTTTTGGTCAATTTGTCGCTGATCTATCACTGCATACTGCAAATGATTAAATCTAATACAGGCTTGAATGTTTGCACTTGCTCTTTGCATCACTCAATTCTATATAAAAATGCATAGAAAAAAACATTTAAAGTTTGGACTCTTCAATGCTGGTTCGCTCGGTACTAAGCAGGATGAATTTTTGATGGCTATGAACCATCATTCAGTCGATATCATGGCCATCAATGAGACCTGGATAAGGTTGGGTGAGGATGGGAGAGCTCCCTTGGTGCCTGGCTACAAGCTTAGGCATACTCCAAGGCCTTCACAGATAAGGGGTGGAGTCGGGGGAGGTGTGGGATTCTATATACGAAATGGTATTGCTGTTAGGACTAGAAGTCACCCGTTGGACCCACAAGTTGAGGAATACTGGCTTTCCCTGACTAGTATGGGCAAAAAAAATTTGGTAGGCACAGCATATAGGCCACCCTGGCTGTGCGAGGATAGGTTTATAGACAGCTTGACTGCCAGCATTTGTGCATTGGCACCATATGATCATGTCATTCTTTTGGGTGATTTTAACATAAACATGTTAGACCAGAGTGCAGCCAACAAGCGGAAACTTCTGCAGTTCTTAAACTACACTGATATGCATCAAGTAGTAAACTCACCAACACACTTTACCAATGACACAGGCACCCTTATTGATATAGTGTGCACAGACATGAATGTTCATAATGTCACAGTTACCCATGTCCCGGAACTAGGTAGACATGCAGTGGTGACTTGTGAGTCAACCCTAAAAATGGTCAAGGAGGCACCCAGGTGGGTTATACACAGACCGTTTGGAGATATCCTTCCAGATCTTTTCCATAGTGATCTCCAGACTATTCCTTGGCGCCATATATGCTCACAGGGTACTGTAGACGAGGGGGTGGATGCACTGTCCACTTGGATTGTGCATCTGTTCGACATGCATGCCCCTGTGAAGCAAAATCTGTTTAAGACAGGGAATACTCCATGGATAACTGACAACGTGAAGCTACTGTTTCGTCTGCGCGATAGGGCGAGGCTCGCTTATCAAAGTACCAAACAGGAGTCAAAAAAGCAATATTACTTGGAGCTTAAACACCAGGCCGTTGTGGCGTTGCGTAATGAGAAGTCTGTTTACTTCACAAAAAATATAAGTGAACAGATCAATAACCCCAAAATTATGTGGAAAAATCTTAAAACCCAGGTACTCCACTCACACCGGGACACCTGTTTGCCGGGTCACTTCAACGACCCATCTACCATCAACAAAGCCTTCTTGGATGTGCCGGGGGAGTGTGTAGCGAGTTTATCAAAACTGACTTATTATGAACACCATAGGTACAACCCTGGTGTGATTTTTGAGCTTAAACCCGTTGATGAACCAACAGTACTGAAGATCTTAAATAACATCAAGACTCAGGCACAGGGTATTGACGGGATCAGTGCAAAGATGTGGGTATTCACACTGCCGCAGTCACTGAGCATAATTACAAAATTAATAAATAAATCTATCTCAACACATACATTTCCGGGACTGTGGAAGTGCTCTGTGGTTAGGCCAATACCCAAAAAAAACAATCCAAACACCATTAAAGACCTTAGGCCTATCAGTATACTTCCTTGTTTGTCGAAGGTGTTGGAAAGGGTAGTACATATACAGGTTATGGAGTATCTAGAGCACAATAACATACTCCCTGATAAGCAGTCAGGTTTTAGAAAGGGGCGGGGCACAGCTATGGCCTTGGGTGATGTGGTTGGTAACATTCTGGAAGCAAGAGATCATGGAGAGGGCACAGCCCTGGTCCTACTGGACTACTCCAGAGCTTTTGATGCCCTGAATACATCACTCTTATTGTCGAAACTCTCTTACTATGGGTTCTCACCAGAAACAGTAAAATGGTTTAACAGTTACCTCACTAATAGATCTCAATTTGTGGAAATCCAAAGGGACGACGGCACCGTAATGTCATCATCCCCCCTTAAGGTGACAAGAGGGGTGCCGCAGGGATCGATCTTGGGCCCGCTTCTGTTCATTCTGTATACAGCAGACATCACAGTCTCTTTTAAAAATTGTCGTTTCCACATGTATGCAGATGACACACAATTATATTTGTCCTTCAAGCCTGGTGACACACTATCAGCTGTGTCTAAAATAAATGAGGACCTAGAAAGGGTAGTTCAGTGGTCACAAGAGCATTCACTTATTTTAAACCCTTTAAAATCAAAATTTATGATACTGGGTAGCGAGAAACAAATCCAGTCCATCTTGCAGCATGACCCATCAATAGTTATAGATGGCCAGAGGGTTGCAAGAGTGGAAGAGGCAACTAACCTTGGTCTCGTAATGGACCCCCAGCTTCGTTTTGAGGGGCACATAGACAGGGCAGTAAGAAATTCCTTTTACAGGCTAAAAGTTTTATATAACATCCGTGATTATATAGGTTCGGCACTAAGGAAGCGACTGGTAGACAGTCTTGTACTGTCTAGATTTAATTACTGCGATACAGTCTATGGGCCATGTTTACTAGCAAGAACAAAGAGTCTTATACAACGAATACAAAATGCCTGTGCTCGATACTGTTACCAGATACCACGATACCAACATGTAACACCCTATATTAATGATAATAATATTCTGAAGATGGAGGGTAGAAGAAGGCTACACTTTGCAACTATGCTTTTTGATATTTTAAAAACTAAGAAGCCTATCTACCTATATGAGAAAATTTATTTGAGAAAGACACACTATCCTTACTCTGTTAGGTCTGCAACCAGTACAATTTCTGTGCCAAGGCACAAAACCACAGCTTTCCGAGGTTGCTTGAAGTATGCAGCGATGCGAATCTGGAATGATCTGCCTCCGCCTATCAGGGACCTAAAATCCAAATACAGCTTTAAGGTGAAGTACAAAGCACTTCTTCTACAAAGTCAAAAAAACATGTAGGTACTGAGCTATAAATATATATTATTTTAAATCTTACACACAAATTGCTTACCTTGAAGTCATGGCCCCTAAGCTATGTCATTCCAGATTCGCCCCTTTCGCTTTTGGCAGCTCTCGGTGTGAGGCTGTCTGTACATGCCTTATTTTCGTATTGGCAGACCTGTAACGATGGCAAATGGTACTTTAGCATAGGTGCTTTAGTGGCAGTTGGTAATGTCTGTGAGGTGATAGTGGTCTGACTAACGATCAGGATGAATGTTATCAAGAGAAATGTTGTGATGTATGTGTAATGAAATATTGTCTCATTGAAAAATGCAGGAAATGCTACTTACTTTTTGAATCCTTACATCTTTCTGATGATTAAGTCTCTTGCTGATTATCGTGTCTTCTTCGATTTCAAATAGCGTTATTGCATGACGATGAGAAAAATGTATTTTTTATAGTATTTGTTATTTAGGTTAAGTAAGGGTGGCACTGAAAACCAGTGCTGTGATGGCATATACCCATCGCAGTGTATGCTGAGTGCCCATCCTTTGTGGACACAGCGTACTCGTATGTGGATGGGGTTAAGTAGGTACCTCCTGTGTTATTATTATATTATATTATATAAAATGTAAAAAAAAGAGAATCTGCCAGGTAGCGGTGTGCTGTGTGACACGTCACGTCCTGCTGCTGACAGATGTGACATTGACTTGTCAAGTGTCATATTTGGCATCAAAGTGACGTGGCACCTCACCCGCCACAGTATATAAATATTATACTGTATTTTTATTTTAATTTTTAATTTTCTCTTTTTGCATTCTGTTTTTTTTTCTTTTTTGTACTGTATGCTGTGTCGCAATAAACATTTCTTTCTTTCTTTCTTTCTTTCTTAGTCATTATACATGCACATCAAAATCACTTTAACCACCACTTCGTGTCACGGAAAAAAAAAACAAATTGCGTTACAAAACTTGGCTTGCCGTAAAATGTACAGAATTTTATATCGTCATGCAACCGAGCTGAACTGAAAGCCAGGTATCAAAATAAGCCCTTTTTTAAGCTCATAAATAACGTGACATTCATCTTCTTGACACTTGAATAACGGCGGACTCTCGGCCATTAGCCTTTACAAAACAATGTCTATAGGTGAAGAGGACTTTGTCTGTATGTCCATTATGTAAAGTTCATAGCTATGGCGATTAGACCGTCGACCCAGTTTTGGATGAGGTCGCATGGGGCTGATATATCTACATAATAATTTGAGGGTGATAAAACAAATACTTCAGTTGAATATTAGACCTTTTTTATACAACTTAGGTGTCAGATAAGCACACGGCCCACCTTTGGAAAGTAATTACCTTGACCTATGAACGTGAGCAACCTCTCGAAGTTCTAATAAAAAATAAACCCGAACGAATATAATTTATGTGACAAGTTTTGTTGTTAATTTGGTAACACGAATTAAATTTAATTATCTATTATTACTACATTGTTATGTAGTAATAATAGATAATTAGAATAATTTGGATGGTTTCAGGCGAAGGTTCGATGGCTTAGTGGTCAGAGCATTCGCCTTGTTAGGGAAAGATCGCGGGTTCGAATCACGCCTGGACCGTTTAAATTTTCTTAATCGATTTTGAATAGTTAGCATACAATTTCGTTTCGTAATATGCTTAAAATTTCATTCTATAGTACAAAATTTAGTATTTTTATCATATGGGTTAGTAAAATGTACATTATAGATCTTTAAATTAATATATTTTGAATAAAGAAAAGGTGCTAAAATAAGTCAATATCTAATGCCAAAAATATCATCTCTCGCAAAAGTTAGACTTCGCATTAAACCCTGAAGTTTTGCTTTTATTGTGCTAGCTAAACCAGTTGCTAATGCATTCGCAATTCTAATAAAAAATTGTCGTGACTGGCCAACTTCCAAGTCTTGGTACAAACTAATGAATTGGTACTAAAACTAGGTTCAAGTTGCGGCAATAATACTTTAAGCTTAAATATTTCACAGTGAAAAGTAAAATACTCGAATTTATAAATAACGCATGTGTTTTGGTAATCATGCTGTAGAATAAGTAAGTTTATTTGTAGTATGTTAAACGGCATTCAGCTTGTCTTAAAAGAAATGAAATATTTTTTTTATTTATAAGAGTTCTTCTTCATCCTTGCTTTAATCCCAGCCACATCCGAATCTCAAATCGGAGTCCGGGGTTCCCCGTTTTCAATTTAACTGCGGGTTTGGTAGAACTTCGACATTTTCCGTGAAGCAACTGTCATCTGATCTCCACAACTCATTGGCGATAGATACAAGAGTTATTAGATTGTAGGTATAAAGTTTAATAATATTACGTTACTTCATTTAAATAATTATACACACATCAACAAAGTCTAGGGAACAAGGACATTTCTAGTTTTTATTTAAAAACCCTTTCTTGTAATAGTGAGTGTTTTATATCAATAGAAGGGTATTTTTATACCGTTTTTAATTTTAATTTTAATAAAAACATTTTCATACCAATTTTTTTTTTTAAGAAAGAATTGAATAGTGCCAATATTATATACCAATAATATAATATAATATACCTTCTATGATTAGGCACAAAAATAACGAGGTAGTAAGAAATACAGTAATTAACCGTACTTTAAACGTTTTTAATAATCTGTAGGACCTCCTAAAACATTAGCAAGAGCTCGACAACGGCGTGGCATACTTAGTATGAGATTGTCAACCATCGTCTGTGAAATATGGCTCCATACACTGCGAAGGTGTAAAAAAAGTTGTTCTTCAGTGTTCAGATTTTCCAAAGAATCACTGAAAGCTCTTCTCCCAAGCAAATCCCAGGCATGCTCTATGGGATTGAGGTCGGCAGACTGAGCAGGCCATTCCAACGTCGTCATATTGTGCTCGCTTAACGCATTGACCACTACCCTCGCGGTGTGTGACCGTGCATTATCTTGCATGAACATAAAATCTTGACCGAACTGCTGTCGATGAGGGATTACCATGGGGTGTATAACCTCCTGAATGTATTGGTTTGCATTCAAATTGCCCCGTATCCAAACGAGGTCGGTCCTTCCACCAAGGCGAATTCCAGTCCATACCATGATTGTTCCACCTTGGTAAGGATGAACTTCTTGCGGATTCTGGAGACGACTCCGACGTCCAGGAACTCGCCATAAACGCACTCTTCTCGAATCAGGATGAAAACCGAAGCAAGATTCGTCGGAAAACAGAACCCGTGCCCATTGATGGTCGGTCCACTGTAAATGTGCGTTAGCCCACAATAAGCGACGACCTCGATTTCCACGTCGAAGAGCTGGAACCCTAAGCGGTCTGCGAGCATAAAGATTGGCTTCGTGTAGTCTTGTTCTGACAGTTTGATCGCTAATAACCACTTGATGCTGAGACTGGAGGCCTGCTACCAACTGACGAGCAGTAATCGTGGGTTGCCGCCTTGCGGAATTTTGCAAGAAACGATCTTGTCGCGGGGTAGTAACCCTATTTCGTCCCCTGTGACGTTCGGCAACATCCCCTGTAGACCTGTAGCGTGCCCATAATCTGCAAATTACGCTTGGTTGGGTGTTGACAGCATCCGCTACGTCGCGTTGAGTTCGTCCAGCTTGCAGCATACCAACAGCCCTTAACATCTCTTCGCGACTTAAATGACGACGTGACATGATGACTACAGTCACAAAAATGCACAAACCATACGTAAAAGACGTATTATTGATAATAAACGTTATTTACAATAAAAAAAAAAAAAAATTATTTTGCCTCAGAGAAACTGCACAATCAAACACTTTTAAAAGTTTTCCCTCCATATTCGAAAATCATTACTTATTTAAATTTATTTACAAATTTCGAACAACTCTGTAATCTACTTTATTCTATTTTTATTTATTTGCTGCCAGTTATTTGCAAAACAAGATTTACACGAAAAAAAATAATTGGGGTCATCTTGTTCCCTAGACTTTTTTGAGGTGTTTAATTACTTATGCATTAAGTATTAACAGATTAATTAGTTTTGTTCTCACATAGTAATAATTCAAATTATATTTAATTTATTAAAAATATATATCTATTTACCGACGTACCCGGTGCAAAGGTGGCCATTATGCTGGCAGCATTGTCCCTCTGGATAGCAATGATCAACCTTTGCCCCAGGTGAAGCAAGAGTCACTAGTTTTGTCCATCAACCTGCGCCCCAATTCGCCAACCAACTAACTACTTAGCGTTTAAAACATCCTATTTTTGTGAGAAACAATTACTACTCTTTACTCTAGTCAAGTACAGGGTTGACTTGACATTATGATGTCATTGTGCGTGACATGTGAGTGAAACCATTGAAAGTCATTCCAGAGTCATACCAGTAGCCATACCAAAGGGATTCTGAAAACCGTGCGAAGTGGAGGAGTAAAAGCCAGAAAGCATAGACCGGGTGGGTAATAATGATGTCTATCTAGGAATAGTTGGTCAATATTTTTGCTAAAGGTGCATACTATTATATAAATTCCAGCTAAATCTTTTAGTTACTATACAAAGCACCGGTCGCGAACTTAAGTAGATAAAGATTGTCGTGAAGAAAAAATATCCTTGAGGGTAAATAATTCAAATTTTACTTTCTTCGGAATGACGAAACCATTCGATACATTTGATGTAAGTCTTTTTTTATTACTACCAATTTATCACAACAAACCTTTCAAAAGAGTTTTCTTTTATGCCATCATTTCGAGTTTTTTTTGGTGAAAATCGTTGCTTACGTAACGTACCTACCTGGGCAACGAGTTTTCTTTGAATAAAATATACTTTGTCTTCTAAAGGAGCGCTGGGATTATTTTTATAATGGACTTGAGCTACGCTGCGGTATCATCTGCATGGTTTTATATCCTGTGGGATTCCGTACATACTGTCATCGTAAGGAGTGGTCGTCCATACATGAATTTTTAGTTCGTTCTACATACGTACGTGTAATATTCTTTTTTGAAATAATGTATTCTTTTAAAATATGTTGTGTTAGTGACTGTTTTGTTTTATTTGCATGATCTCTGTAGCAGCGTTGAATTTAATATTGATATGCATACTAGAGTGGTTGTCAGCTATCCGTGAAGTAAAATTCTGTCAGCCTTTTACGTTTAAAAATTTTGACACCTCATTCAGTGCTCAACTATAATATAATATTTTAAATACGAGGAGTGCAAAGTAAGTACATAAAGAGTCAATTTTGCTGCCTGCCTCTACCTACTTAATAGATTAATTGGTAACCGTGTCACCAGTCGTCACGTAAAATGGTATAGTGTTTCCATGGCATGAAAATATCTACGACTTCTATTGTAACACTGTTAGTGGGTACCTATATTTTTTATATTTTCATGTAAGCAGACAATCCTGTTCTCATGGAGCTTATCACGTATAACTGCGGTTTTTGCAGTCTCTATGTTTAATGGCGTGGAAACTTGTGATAAATTATACCTTAATGTTCTTTTTTCTCCCAAGTGGGCCTATCGCTAAGTGGTCCCAGTTTTATTGCTAGATAATGCACAGGATCAAAGGTTAAAAAAAAATTATAAAAAATAACGAAAAGTACGTAATTAATTTGCAAAGGTTGGCTTAAATGTAAACCTACCCTGTCAACGTGGTATGCAAGGTGGGTAAACCTTTTACAAGTTAGGTGGGCGGCAACGCCCGGACACTAATTAGGTAGATAGAAGTATGTTGTGGTCCCAAGTACCTTTGCAATTGAAACGTAAATTGGTAATTACATTAATACTCCAGCTGTATACGCTAACAATTATAGATAAGTTGATACAATTAAGACAAATATTTTAGATATATAACCAATGAATATTTTATAATATGTAATAGATATTATACTTGTATAATTGTAACTTATACAACATAATGTATGTATGTAAGAGTTGATTTTATGCAATGCTTGTTAATTTTAACTTGTAAATCATAATGATACTTTGATGGATGATTTGATTTTTCATTTTGTAAAGAAAAAATTTGTATACATTTAATTCAAAATTACCGTTGTAACGGTAGTATTGTCTCACTGATGGATTTTACCTATTACAGTTACCTACACGCAAATAGACTCTGAAGCTTCAAATAAACAGATATTCAGATAAACCCAGTAAACCTAGATGCTAACCCCAATATATTAGGCAATAATGAAGCCTAAGGGAGAGAAAATCCTCTCCTGTGTTAGTAAAGTTTCATATACGAGTATTTTGTGAATATTATCCTGTGTAAAGTGTAAACTGCCTGAGGATCCAATAAAGACAAGGGATGCCCAAAAAGGTAAGTGAATTTATACCATCGTATACACAAATTCACAGATAACTGTGTAAGGTCTCGCTTTGATAAGGGCCGATTCTATTACCATTTATCAAGTCACACTTTAATCTTCGTTGTGCCTATGCAAAGTTTTCCTTTTTATCCGGCTGCTAGGTACAGGTAACATTTTATATAATATGATACATTTTGTTACATTTGGGTAACATAAATGTATTGAAGACTTATATTAATGGTAACTCTAAAGTTAAAATGAATACAAGATACATACAAGTCATTAACATTTTTGTGACATTGTTTTGATATGTAGTAAATTGTAAGGTATTGGGTAATTCTTAGTAACAATTTGAAGCTTGTAAAATATGGCTAGTTGACTGACAACCTTCGCTTAACTCGATTTTTGGTCGACCTGTTTGTTTGTGCCTTTAATCAAAACAGTAAATATTTAAAATCACAATTCGACGATAGTCTTTATAAAGTTGGGAATAAATATGAAAATCATCCCTCTGTATTTAAAAGAAACTCTTTCACTAACTTCACTGTTTTTCATATAGCGCGCGCCGTAATGGAAAAATATGAATACCATGAATTTTTAACAGCTTTTCCCGTCAAGAGTTATCTATAGTTCTATTCGTTCAGAAATTATGCATATTGTTATATCAGATCATTTTATATACCTAAAAGCTGAACCTTTCAGACTATACTTTACATAAACATCAATATTCAAATACGCAACCTCTAAAACCTCATATGGTGCAGGTTTTTATGAGGGGATATTTTTCATCACCTGAATATTAAAGTGGAATCCCGAGCGGAACGTAACTCCAATTGAACCATATTTTCACCGGCCGACCTTTGAATATTCTATTGAGTTTGAAAGCCTTCTGACCGACCTGTTTGAGCAACAGCAAAGCAAACTTACAGTACGATGAACACGAGCCTACCATTGCCCATAACCAATGTAACAAAAAGGCTATACGCTAATTCAAAATAACTTTTACATTTTATTTAGCTGTAGTTTTCAGAATGTCTTATATTTGATTCCTTCTTTCCACAGTCCCGGGTCCTTTAAGCGGGGCGTGAGAAAGCATATTATTAGACCGTGAAGCTGATTGTCACCATTGTAACATGGTATATCTTTGTAATGGTGCCCCTCTTTTATGAGACTTCGCCTTCAGTATACCATCAGGCGCGGCGAAGTCATTGATGTGTCCTTTAAAAACAAAATCAAATCTTTAACTATGTTTTACTTAACCTCAGTTTTTAGACAAATTACTTACTCAATGTGTAAATTGACACGCATGGCATGATACTCGTTATAGATTAAACTGTTGTCGCGAATGAGGTAATTTATTTCAATTAATTCAGCGGCGTGACGCGCAGACAGATTCACTGAATCATTTTTCTCCTCGGCAAAGCGAAGACGTTGACAAATGAGCAATTTATTCGGTCACTTCACTACATGTCACTGTGTAAAAAAGCAGTTCAGAAAAGAGCCTATTTTTCTGTTGTGTTTCGATTTTCCACATTTTTTTGGGACGTGGAAAAATTGTGTTTATTAACAGACTCGTCGCTGTCGACCCTAGAGATATGGGGACTGAAACCGCTAATATTTCACTTTAAAAAATCACTGTCGATTTACTGCAGCGGAACATTATAGATAAAAATTGACCGTCTTCAGCTATTCCCGCCATTTTAGATTCGATATTTTAAGGCGGTTTAACGGTACTCGAGGAACGAAGATGTTAATTTTAAGCTCTCAACTTGAGTGAGCGTTGGAAAACTGTGAAGAGAGCGGCAAAGAAGCGATGTTTCCAGGTCACTGCAAGAAAATAACTACTTGATTCTAAAGTTCTCCTCACTTTCATGCTGCATAAAAAGTGTACAAAAGAGTGTTGTTTATTTATGTTTGGTACAATGAATAATAATTTTTATTTTGTTTTTATACTGAACTCATTTAGTTTATTATGTAACTTAGTAAACATTAAAGGTTAGGTAGTAAAGCAATAAAACTGATTTATAAGATCAGTTTATATTTCATTCATTAGCTACTACATATTTCTGATTGTTACTAAATTCAATAATAATGTCCTTGCCAACTCACAGCACAAAATAAAGGTTCTGTTTACCCCTTAGGGGATATACAATCCTGAATATAATGTATGCGTGTTATTAAATAATTCTCCGTCTATTATTCATGGTAAAATGTTCCCCTTAGTACAGAAACCTATATACCATACTATGTAGCATATTAACCGCACAAAAGGGGACCGTTCGTAGTTATTATGATAAATAATGGGCAGTAGGCTAAACAGTAATATTGAAAGTAATAATGAGCTCAGTGGACGGCACAGTAATGAAAACAGATGATGTTAAGGGAAGAATATTTTCCAAACAAATGAAATTTCACACCTACAGTCCTAGCAGGATGAGGTGGCTTGCACCCTCTTATTAACTTTATTCAAAATACGCGGAAGATTAAAACAACCTTTTTTCCTTCCTTCTTTTCAGGTTTCTTTAGTTGCAAATAATACTCATTAATTAGGGTGTTTTTTAAATAGAATAAATGACAGCGACAGTAGATATAAATTATACTATTTTGGATCTGTACAGAAAATCGCTACTAAAATAAGTTAGGTTAATGTTGAGGTCATCTTTCAGTGAATCGTGTGGACATATGTACAAAGTTCTTGATATATGTTCAAATCGTAATGTTTCTTGAAGTATCAAAATTTTTGCCAGTCAGATCTCCAGCAATCTATAATACAAGTTTATAAGTTGGACCAAACAATGCAAAAAATAAATCAATTTTAGTATTAGATATATACTGTCCAAAGTATCGCTTAGTATACTGTTCCATCGCCCTTTGCTTTGTATATAAATTAAGTTCACTTTACTATGGAAATGACCTATTAACAAACTGTTCGTTTCAATAGCATCAGTCCGGCTTGGGAAGTACCTCCGCCCTACAAAATACCGCGGCCATAATAACCTCACGTTTCGAATTCCCGTCGGTGAGTAGGGTAGCCAGCGCTCAGTGGAGAGTTTTGTGCTGTCAGTGGGAAGACCAAAGGCTTGTCTTGTTTTGTCTTCTGCACTGATGGCACAGAAAATCTGTTCTTACAGGGTCGGCAACATGTGTTGGACACGTCTTGAAACCACAGTAATAACTTTCCATCAGGTAGGGGAAGCCATGATCAAAGATATAACATAGAAATTGTGTACCTTCAGTTCTCGATAAGGAAATATTTTTCTCATATAATATTTTCAGTTATATTTTACGAAGTAAGATCAATTTAGATGCTGAAGATTTTTGCTTCACTGATCATAACGATGAAATTCAAAATACGATTCGAGTGTATTACAAGCAAGTGAGTCTCAGCAACCAGGCAGTAATAACAAGGAAACCCTTCCAACTTACTAAATCATTTGTGCGTGAGCTCCCATCCACATTTTAACTAGAAAATGAATTGTATATATTTTATTCATGACCCTTATCACATTTTTAAAAGATTATAAGGTAATAAAAATTACTCTTGCAAGGTGCTCCACTTGCTGATATCTTTTTGTTTTATAGTGTTATTTATATACTCAATATTTTATACCTGAAAAGGTGTATTGAGCTACCTTTTACGTTGATAATAGGCAAGCCAAAAATAATTAACAGTTGCACTTGAGAGTACGTACGTAACGTTCGATGACCTACGTGATTAAGGGTAATGTAAATAAAGGTAATAGCTTTACTAGTCACCTGCTGTTTAATAGGATTGTTATAATTTTTATTCTTCGTGACTCCTGAGAATTATTTACCTAGTTCACGCTAGAATGCCCAGGAATGACGGCCTCTGTGGTGTAGTGGTAGAACATTCGACTGCTGCGCAGGGAGCGTCGTGGCATCGATTTCCGCTTAGTGCAAATATTTGTATGCATAGATATGTATATTTGCATTGGTCTGGGTGTTTCTATGTATAATATATAATCTGCATTCTAGATTCCATGACACAAGCTAGTTAAGTTATGCTTACCATGGGTCTAGGTAGCGTTGTGTGGTATGTTGTTGTCGAATATACATGCAACATTACAAGTTCAATTAGAGAGCAAGATATATAATGGTTCTCCATGGCAAAATACCGCGAGATTGATTCGATTTGATTCGAAGGTAGGTAGGTGCCCTACCTCCTAGAATATATCTAGGAGGTAGGGCACGGCGTTATTTCCGCCCAATTGAGCAGTCCGACTGGGGAAGTACCTCCGCCGTACAGAATAACGCGGCCATAATAACCTCGTGTTGTGTTCCCAGCGTTAATTAGGGTAGCCAGAGCTCACTGGAGAATTTGTGCTGTTGGTGGAAAGACTAAAGGCTTGTCCTGCTTTGTCTTCTACACTGACGGCACAGAAACTCTGTGCTTACAGGGTTGGCAGCGCGAGTGTGGCTCCTCTGGTGTTACACACGTCCAAATGCCACGGTAACCACTTTCCATCAGGTGGGCCGTGTGCTTGTCTGCCACCTAAGTGGTAAATAAAAATTATAGTTAATCCAAAGTAGACCTATCAACTATTAGAATTACCACATGTATAAAACTGCCACAGTTGCTGATACTTAATGTAAGTAATAAGCTACGGTAGCTCAAGCGGTTAACTTTTATCGTGTTGCACCACTCCAGATTCAACGGAATAGGAAGCCAAAATTATCCAGATCAATGATTTAATCATAATTCATATAAAATTTAACAAACGGGTAATGCAAAGAGAAATCAGAAAGTAAGTTAACTGCAATGCCACCTACCATTTTTCAATTAATTACTATATATTTGGCACATAGTAAAAGCGAAAAAATTTTTGCCATGGTAGTCCAATAAAAAAAGTGTCTTCTACATACATACATATAATCACGCCTTTATCCCTGGAGGGTTAGGCAGAGGTGAATTAAAACCCACATTTCACCAATATATCCAACATAATAGGGCACTCCCTACTGCCGTATTCCGGGCACTATTGTTGACTCGAGCCATGCATCTGAGGCTGAGTCTGAGCTGTATATATCTGTCTGATGTAAAACAGCCCTATCACTTAGTCGCCTTGTACGACACCGCATGGGAAGAGATGGGGTGGCCCTAATTCTACTCTGCCGGGAACCACGCGGAAAGTCTTCTAACACTTAATTTTCGCGTTAATCCCAATCACATTCGCAGTTTTCACCTTGAAGTCTGTGGTAAGCTGTTTCCAGTTAAACCCCAGTTTTGGCTGAACTTCGATATTCTTCTTTAATTCTTCATTGTACACAAGAAAATAATACATCAACAGGTAATCACAAATACATCTTGGTGTACAAAGGCGAGCTTAACTCAATATTGAGTTTTCTCCCAGCAAACCTTTCGGGATTAAAAGTGCAAAAAAAAATGATAAACAAACCAAGTGTACAACAGCAGAAAAAATACATGTAATACATACTAAGAATAAAAATATTATACATATACAATACATACAGCAGACATATTATATATATACCGAATTCTCTATTCTCCGTGAAACGACTGCCAAGCTTGCCTCCAAAACCCATCGGTGATTTCGAAGCATAACAGTTGACCAGTTGTTGGTCTTTTTAGGGCTCCAACTGTCCGTATCGACGGCCATATAGATAGTATGGCAATCGGGACCGATGGCGACTGCTCTTTGAGGCACGGCCAGACGACAAATGCAAATACCTATTTTCATTTATTTATTTATTAAATTCTGGAACATAGGTTTTATAGAGATCTTAAAACAATAAACAGAGGAGGTAGGACACGGCGGTATTTCCGCCCGATTGAGCAGTCCGACTGGGGTAGTACCTCCGCCCTACAGAATACCGCGGCTATAATAACTTCGTGTTGTGTTCCCAGCGGTGAGTAGGGTAGCCAGAGCTCACTGGAGAATTTGTGCTGCCAGTGGGAAGACTAAAGGCTTGTCCTGCTTTGTCTTCTACTGACGGCACCGAAACTCTGTACTTACAGGGTTGGCAGCGCGACTGTGACTCCTCTGGTGTTACAGACGTCCATAGGTCACGGTAACCACTTTCCATCAGGTGGGCCGTGTGCTTGTCTGCCAACTAAGTGGTATAAAAAAAATAAAAAATAAAAAACATAAGTGCACTTTGTCCTACCACTAACATGGCGTACAAATTAGAATTAAGTAATTATGGTTAGTATTGGGACTTATAGTTATGGTTAGTAGATAATTATTAATTACAAGATTAGGTCATACTGCTCATATTAATACATTGCTCATAATGCTCAAAACAATACATTTTAATTTCATACCTTATACAATAATAATAATAGGCCTGAATGTCAATTTAATTTATATAATAAATTATGAATTTATATCATTAAAATCATTAAAATTTCTCGTTTAGATACTCATTGATCGAATAATATGCTTTTTCTAATAATAATGTGAGCAATTCATTTTTAAAGTCTTGTAAAATGTCAACGCATACAATATTTGCAATGAGCGGGAATCGAACCCGCGCCTCCTGCATAGCACCACGTCACAGAGGCTGCCGGTAAAAATATCTACAATGCTAGGTAATAAAATAGAATATTATGAATATTAGAATATCGATATATATTTATAGACATAGAATGGCAAAATCTCCTTAAGGCTAAGAGGTTCAATAGCGATTGGAAGTTCGGAATCGTCGATAATCCTCAAAGCTCGTCTTTGTGTCGTGTCGTCGAGTCAAAGTGTCCCAAATGGTCTACTTTATATTGTTATCGATCTATTTTAAATTTGTTTTAGAAGTTGTTCCATATTTATGGTGAACATAACTTTAATTATGCATAAAACTAGCAGGAAGCATTATCTTGGCGCATGTTACAATGCTGAAATATCGGTTACCTAATAATATAAATAAACCGTATACCACCCAAGGAGGGCCAGAATGAGGCGGGGCGGGAGCGGCAGCGGAAGCGACGAAGGATCGCAAGCCAAGCTGCCCGCGTACGAAGGCAACTCGGGCGTCCAAGGTCGATGAACGACCTCCGCCCCCCATGAGCGCCGGCCTGGGGGTGACAGGTGGAGCCACCTGTCACTCTGGCAGAAGCAGGCCGCGGCGGCGGCGCGCCTGGCGCGCCTGGCGCGCCTCCCCGTTTTCCAGGAACGAGTTGGGGACTCTGTAGTCCCCACACACCCGAGGAGAGGGCCAGATTGTGAGAGATGGCCCTGGGTCGGCCGGGGTGCGAGGGTAATGCCTGTCAACCTCACCTTCGGCAACCAAAACGACCCACAGGCGGCGTGCATTTTAGTCGGTTCGAGTCCGACATAACCTCTCCCACCGGCTCCGGTGGGGAGGTATCCATGGGGATTTTGCGCACGTAAAAAAAAAGGAGGGCCAGATTGAGAGAGACGGTCCTGGGTCAGCTGGGGTGCGAGGGATATGCCTGTCAACCTCACATTCAGCAACCAAAAACGACCCACAGGCGTCGTGCGTTTCAGTCGGTTCGAGTCCGACATAAACTCTCCCACGGGCCCAGGTGGTGGTCGCATCCGTGGGAATTTTTCACACGTAAAAAAAAAGGAGTTAACCGTATACCGTTAATTTTATTGTAGCAATGTTAATGTCAATAGCTCAATTTAAAATCATACTTATCTATCATTCTTTATTGATGCTAGAAACTTTTTTTCTTTCTAATATACCTAAAATACCCTATTGGCCTGCCGTTTCTGAAATTAGCCAAGTCAAGTGAACACAAAGACATATAGACAGACTAAAGTTTTAAACGTTAATTTTTTAGTGAGTGTAAGTACCAAAGTACCAAACTTGAAAAAACATTTAAATCTAGTACTTAACATATAAAATCTATTGTAAAATTTTATGAAAGTGACTTATAGCAACGTACTTTCATGTAGGATGGAGGCAGGACACGACGGTATTTCCGTCCAATTGCGCAGTCCGACTGGGGAAGTACCTCCACCCTACAGAATACCGCGGCTATATTATTAAAATATTATATATGTGCTTTTTATAACACACCACGCGGTACAAAACGCGAGCTTATGCAGTGTTCCCGGCGGTGAGTAGGGTAGACAGAACTAACTAGAGAGTTTTTGTGCTGTCAGTAGGATGACCAAAGTCTTGTCCTGCTTTTTCTTCTATACTGACGGCATAGAAACTCTCTGTGTTTACAGGGTCGGAATCGCGAGTGTTACTCCGCTGATGTTCCACACATCCAAAGGCCACGGTAACCACCGTGTTAACCGGTTCCGTGGTAACCGCACCATAGGTGTTCCGTGTGCTTATCTGCCACCTAAATGGTATAAACATACCTCATGAACAGTACTTATATCCATTCAAAGGAAATTAAATTATTTTAGAATGTATACCAGAATACAAATTATGTAATTACAATTTTGTAGATATTAAAATCAAATAACTTTCTGCTTTACATTTAATTCCCTGACCAAATTCCCTTTCGCAAAAGGGTTATGTTATGGTTATGTTAATATGTTATGTTAGTTTAATTTTAGGCAGAAAGGCCGTGATTGTTGATAACCATGTCAACACTATCCGTTTTCATCTTTTAAAATATCAGTTCAGTTAAACCTCTAGTTTCTAACCATTCTAGCTTCGCCCGTACCATATTTTAGGACCTCATATCAACTCTTGGAGCCCGTCATTTTTTAGTCTTCAAATAATGTGGATATCTACCGGATTTGTTGACATTTGTGATCACCTGACCGTATTTTTAAGTAATAAAACCTTCCTCAATAAATGAACTTTTCAAAACAGAAATAATTTTTCGAACAGGTATTTCCATAGATTAGCGCTTTATTGTATTATATAATGGTACAACTACACATCTTTTGACACTCTATAACGTTGAAGAGTTTGTTCAATATTATAGTTCTGACAATTTGTTTAGAATCACATTGTAACGCATTTTCACAGTAAATTGATTTGACTTACGTAAACGCGCACACATCCGTAAAATTTGTTTGTTTGTATTTTGTTTAAAGAAACAAAAAACAAACAAACTCTTCAGCTTTATAATATAGTAAAGATTTGAGTATTTCTTAGTAGTTACTTATTATTCAGCTTCATTTGTCTATTAATAATTCAATTTCCCTTGGTCTTTTACCGAGACTGATGATAAAATTTGGTATTTACGACACAAGTCTTAGGTAACGTGATTTATTACACTGAAATTTAATAGAATTTCATCACGAATGATAAATGGTGTTCTCACTTTCTGTTTGTGGCTATATTTATTTCAAGTAGGCCACCTTCTGACAATAGTGACATCGTGATTGTGGTTTCGGAAGTGATATATTGTATTCTGTAAAGACAATCGTTCTGCCATGTAGAAAGAGAAACACAATATTATTATGAAAAAGCATAAGTCTAGCTTTAATCCCAGTCACATCTGTCTGAAGCTTTCACCTCAGATTCCGGTGTCCGTTTTTTACAGTCTAACTGTGGGTTTCGCTGTTCTTCAATATTTTCCATGACCTCCACAACCCATTGGCAATGTCGAAGTATTGCAATTAGATCAGTTGTTGGATTTTTTAAGGCTCCAGCTAACCGTAACGACTGCCATATATATGTTGTATTGCAACGTGGACCAGCGGCTTAATATGCTCCCCGAGGCACGACCAGACTAATACAAATAGCCATATTTATGCATACATATAATCACGCCTTTATCCCCTGATGGTTAGGCAGAGATGAATTGCCACCAACATTTCATCAATCATTGTATTCGATCCCATGTAATAGGAGGGGAGGCTATTGCCGTTTTCCAGGAACTATTGTCGACTCGAGTCATGTATCTGAGGCTGAGTTTGGGCTGTATATACCTATCTGTCTAATGTTAAACAGTCCTATCCCTTAGTCGCCATGTACATGGGATGTGCCACATGGGAACAGATGGGGTGTCCAAATTCTACTCTGCCGAAAGCCACAAACAGAATACTCATATTCATGCATACAAATTTTTGCAGTGAGCGGAGATCGAATCCGTGCCCCCAGCGTAGCAGTTGCGTTCACTACGCCAAAGAAGCTATCAATTAAAATATTTATTACTGTTAACGCTATCTAACGAATCAATGAAGTAGAAAAAATTCTGACCGCAAAACATAGTAACTCAAAGACGCAAGTTAAAGGCGCTGCAACATAAATTGCATAAGTTTTTAAGTTGGACTTGGCGCCAGACTTCGCCCGCGTGAATTTCAGATATTACTTTGTTCACACAAAATTAAATTATCCGACACATAGACGTTTTCACTATTAATAGTTGTTTTAGAAGTGATAAAATAATTAAATATTATGAAAAAACGAATTGAACTCTATCGCATTTCCTTTTTCTTTGTACCTTTAATGTCATCTAGTGCATTTTCATAATTTGAATTGCTGTGGAATATTAGAAGTTCACTCATATTATGTGTACTTCCATTTACTTTTATTATCATACTAGCACCGCGCCGTGGTTTCACCCGCGTAAATCCTGATCCTCACGAAGTTACTCACGAAGAATGTATGGTTGCGCCGATAGTAAAATTTGTATTTTCCCGCTCAATAGTAGTAGTATATCGAATAATTCAAATCATCTCTCAATTGATTGACACTGAACACACGCTTCCTATACCCGTCTCCCTCCCGCACTACCTTTAAAGTGAGATAGCAATAGTTTTCCCCCCGCCCAATTGTTGAAATGGCCGCATCTTCACTTCCGCATTGAACTAGCAATCAATGGCGGCGGCGCGCGCGACTCTCAGAAATTAATAATGTTTGTTGGATTTTAACCGCTTTCATAGACCTTTACTGATCGGATTGTGCCTCTCGTGTCCCTCAAGTGATTTAGTGATGTGGGCAGCAACTCCTGAGCCAGGAAGAGAAGACCGGTGCACCGGCTCCGACAGCACGTGGCGTCATAAAGGTTAGTGCATCCTCTCCTAATTCCTTGGGTTGCATTCACTGCCTAAACCACCTCCGCGGCAACCCGATCATCTATCTTGTTTGTTGTGTAAAGTGTCATATGAAACATTTAGCTTCACCCCCCGCAAAATACAGTCCACTAGCTCACGTGGCGAGAATTGCGCCACCATTCTTTTTGGTCCTTATCGTACCGGATCCTTAGACGTAGTTCGCATTTTGTTATTTATTCCATTGGGAATAAACGCACCGCACCTAAATACCTAGTTATTTTAGTAGAAAACCCCGCATCTAGGCATTTAGGTTTAGATCTTAGGTATCCTAGACACCCTAGTGCATAGGCACAGTGTAATACCTAACGCATTTGGCTATTTCAATTTCTAAGTTGTCCGTTCGCCGCTAGTTTGCATTTTGTTATTTATTCCATTGGGAATAAACGCACCGCACCTAAATACCTAGTTATTTTAGTAGAAAACCCCGCATCTAGGCATTTAGGTTTAGATCTTAGGTATCCTAGACACCCTAGTGCATAGGCACAGTGTAATACCTAACGCATTTGGCTTTTGTTTTTATTTGTTTCAATTTCTAAGTTGTCCGTTCGCCGCTAGTTCGCATCGTATTTACCTAATACTTACATAGGTAGGTACGCGGTTATACCTCGCTCGCATCTCATTCAAATTCATACGCAATACTTAATCCCTGAAATAATAGCTGAACCTAGACAGCGATCTAGCTCGCGTAGGTACGATCTGGTTGTTGTTATGCGCGTTTTGTTCAAACTTGCACTCGCAGTTATAAGTACCTACCTGCCTACGGAATATCGTTCGCGCCGCGTCGCTGTTCTATACCGCTAAGATTAAGTAATTTCATTTGTTGTTTACCGCACTTTAGTTTGATATTTAGTTGTAAAAATGTCCCCAAGGGTTGGTAGTACCGATAGTAAAGTTCAATTGAAACTTTTATACGCTAAAAGAGAAATGATTTACTCTCGCGTACAATCGATTTGTGATAATGCACTTAAAACCTCTGATTTGGCTATTAGAGATTCGTTCTTATGTTCTATAGAAAACTTAGATAGTTTACGCGCGGATTTCGAATCCTTAGTACATGACATCAACGTTTTAGAGTTAGATTTAAATCCCGATTACTCAGTGAGTTATCAGGCCTTGTCGTCGTTTGACGATTTGTATTGTCGTATCAAACGCGTCGCTAGGAGTTTGGAGAAACCGTCTGACCGACCCAATCCCACTCGCGACCGACCTAAGTTGCCACCAATTCAAATACCCGAATTTGATGGTAACATCCGCAATTGGTGTTTATTTATAGATAGTTTTGAGAATACAATAGATAAGAACGTTTCGTTGACAGATCACGAAAAATTGCATTATCTCGTTGAAAAATTAACTGGTAAAGCTATAACCGTTTGCGCTGGAATTACGTTTAGTGCCGAAAATTATAATTTAATTTTAAATACATTGAAAGCTAAGTATGAGGATAAAAGATCGGTAGCTAACGCATATTTGGATCAGATGTTTGATTTGAAATCCATTACGGCATGTAACGATCAAAACTTAGAGAAGTTTCTAGATACTTTCGCATCATCTGTTCGCGCCGTAAAGAACCTAAAGATCGAAGACCTCTGCGACTTCTTATTTTTGTATATGGGTTTAAAGAAATTAGATTCCGAAACCATTCGTTTATTTGAGTCGGATCATCGCGGCAATAAAATTCCTAAGTTCGAAGACTTAGAAAGTTTTGTTCGCGAGCATATAAAAATATTGCAACGCTCTTCATCGAAACATGAAGGCGCGAAGAAAGTTGTTAGTTCCGAACGTAAAATAGATGCGTCATCGAAGTCACTGAGGTCAACTCATACTTATGTTAATACCGCACCAGCACATGTACAATCACCTGTTTGCTCTTTGTGTAATGCTCATCATTCGCAATCGTACAAGTGTCCGGGTTTCCTAAAATTATCGCCTAATGATCGTTATAAATTTGTTCGCGCTAATAATTTTTGTTTTAATTGTCTCGGTACTAAACACCGCGTTGTTTTATGTAATAGTAGCAATAGTTGTCGCAAATGTCAAGCGAGACACCACACTTTACTTCATTTTGAAAATAGTAATGCCGCATCCAATGTGAGCACAGTTGGTTCGTCGAGCGGTGGCACACGGCGGCCTGCGCCACAGCCGCAGCCCGCGCTCGCGCGCGGTCCTGCCCGCAAGGAGACCGCTGCGAATGACGTCACCTTGTGTTCGTTGTCCGCTAGTGCTGCGCTCACTACTGTTGTTCTCGCGACTGCTCGCGTTATTATTGTTGATGCATTAGGTAAACCGCACATTGTTCGAGCGCTATTAGATGGCGCTTCGCAAAGTAATTTTATTACTCAAGATTGTTGTCAACGTCTTGGTTTCAATGTTAATAAGCGTTCAACCCGCTCAGTGGTGAAGGGTTTTGGAGGTTTACAGGCAGCTGTTCATGGCACCGTTAAAACAAGGTTTGGATCTCGTTTTAATAATAATATTTGGTTTGACATGGATTCGCTCGTTATAGATAAAATAACTGAACAGTTGCCTACCGTCCCGGTTGACACGTCTTTATTAACGAAATTTAAAGACTTGCCTTTAGCAGATGAGACTTACGCTGTTCCTGGAGTCGTCGATATATTGATCGGCGCTTCGATTCTCCCGCACCTCCAGTTATCACGTAAGGTTCAAGGGGGACCGACGTACGCCGCTCCGCACGCACTGGAAACAGTTCTTGGTTTTGTTATAATTGGTTCCGCACCCGCTTCTATAGATAGTTTTAGTCACTCAACTGCTTCGTTCTGTTGCACCGTCGAGCCGCCACTGGAGTCTACCATCCGCAAGTTTTGGGAAATTGAAGAGGTCAATGTCCCACCTATCCTAAGCCCTGATGACAAGATGGCTGAGGAGATTTATTGTCGCACGACTACTCGTGATGAGCAGGGTCGTTATGTTGTCGCGCTTCCTTTCAAGGGAGATATTTTTTCGCTCGGTGACTCCCGTGTATCCGCTGAAAAACGCTTTCTTTGTTTAGAACGAAAGATGCAGGCGTCTCCAAAGTTAAAGCAAGCCTATGATGAGGTTGTTAACGAATATTTAGATAAAGGTTACATCTCACCTGCGCCTGCGGACACTGACGAGACCCAGCCTTCGTACATTGTCCCGCACCACGGAGTTATTAGAGAAGATAAGCTTGCTACTAAACTCCGCGTAGTTTTGGATGGCAGTGCTAAGACTAGCACTTCCGTGTCGCTTAATTACATTTTGTATTGTGGTCAAAATCTTCAAGGTAATTTATTTGACATAATTGTAAATTTTCGCATTAATATTAGTAGAATTGTAGCTTTTTCGGACTCAACAGTCGCTTGTTGGGCCCACTCTTCGCCCCATCGTTGGGACACATTCGTCGCTAATAGAGTGGCAAAAATTCAATCTGAATTAGCGCCACAAAATCTCTTTCACGTTGCTGGCACCGACAACCCAGCCGATTGTCTCTCTCGTGGATTGCTTCCTTCGCAAATTTTAGATCACCCGTTATGGTTTAGTGGACCGTCCTGGATTCATGCCGCGTTAGATAGGTGGCCAGTTAGTCAATTCAATCCCACTACGGTTTCCGAACCACCCGACGAGAAGAAGCACTCGCTTGTTGTATCGGTCCCGCGTGAAGAGTTCCTTATTTTGTTGTTGGCTAATCGCGTCTCGTCTTGGTCGAGACTGTTGCGTTGTGTTGTTTATGTAGGCCGATTTTTGAGAATTTTATCTACGCGCGGTCATATAACCGCCGCTGATTTAGATAAAGCTGAATTGGTCATACTTCGCGAGTTGCAGAAATGTTATTTTGCTTCTGAATTTAAAAATTTAGAATTTAACAAACCGTGTAGTCCTTCTTTCCGACACTTGAAACCATTTTTGGAAGATGGACTCATTCGAGTAGGTGGTCGTTTGAGAAATTCAAGTTTAGGATTTGAACAAAGGCATCCAGTAGTTCTCCCGCGTAAGGATCACGTATTAGATTTGAAAGTAGATTATCATCATAAGGTGAATTGTCACGCTGGTCCCGATTTGTTAATGTCTATTTTGAGACAGAAATACTGGATAATTTCCACTCGTAATTTGATTCGCGCTAGAGTACACAGATGTGTACCTTGTTTTAAACTCCGCCCGCGTTTTATCGCGCCTGAAATGGCCGATCATCGCTCTTGTCGTGTTGTTCAATCCGCAAAACCTTTCGTACACACCGGCACAGACTTTGCTGGGCCTTTCAAAGTCACTATTGCTCGTGGTCGTGGCATTCGCTCCACGAAAGCTTATGTTTGTTTGTTCATTTGTATGACAACTCGCGCGGTTCATATAGAGTTGACCGGTGATTTAAGTACGCAAATTTTTATGTCCGCTTTTAAACGTTTTTTGTCGCGTCGTGGTCCGGTTAAGCGCATGTATTCGGACAACGGTACAAACTATGTAGGGGCCCGACGTAGTATTTTGGAATTGCACGCATTCTTACGGTCTAAGTACTACCAAAGTGAATTCGCTCACATCTTAGCCGAAAATCGCATTGAATGGTACTTTAACACGCCTGCAGCTAGTCATTTTGGTGGTAATTTGGAAGCGAATATTAAAAGCCTTAAGTCGCATCTGTTTCGCGTCATAGGCGAACAAATTCTCTCGTTCGAGCCATTAGCGTTAACGCCAGCTCACTTCTTAAATTCGACTCCTCTAAAATATTTGCCCGCAATGGATGTTGATGACGATAGAATGCACCTTCTAACTCGTCACGCTCTTTTAGATAAATTAGTCCAATCGTTTTGGAATCGTTGGAGAACCGATTATTTGCACACGCTGCAGTCGCGTCAAAAATGGAATACTCCATCCAACCCAATTACTGTAGGTACGGTGGTAGTCCTTATGACTGAGAATGCGCCTCCTTTACATTGGCCTCTAGGAGTAGTAGAGGAAGTTTTTCCCGATTCCCGCGGGATAACTCGTGTTGTACGGGTTAAAACCGCAACCGGATCGTATCTGCGCCCGGTTGTTCGCCTCTGCCCTCTGCCTAACCAGCAGTAGGCACGAGTTCAAACCTAGTTTTATATTTTAGTTGTTATTTCCCAAACCTAGATTTAGATTAGACTTTAGATTTGTTCCGCATTTTTCGTTTTGAAGGTAACCCTTCAAGCCGGGGGGAATGGTTGCGCCGATAGTAAAATTTGTATTTTCCCGCTCATTAGTAGTAGTATATCGAATAATTCAAATCATCTCTCAATTGATTGACACTGAACACACGCTTCCTATACCCATCTCCCTCCCGCACTACCTTTAAAGTGAGATAGCAATAGTTTTCCCCCCGCCCAATTGTTGAAATGGCCGCATCTTCACTTCCACATTGAACTAGCAATCAATGGCGGCGGCGCGCGCGACTCTCAGAAATTAATAATGTTTGTTGGATTTTAACCGCTTTCATAGACCTTTACTGATCGGATTGTGCCTCTCGTGTCCCTCAAGTGATTTAGTGATGTGGGCAGCAACTCCTGAGCCAGGAAGAGAAGACCGGTGCACCGGCTCCGACAGCACGTGGCGTCATAAAGGTTAGTGCATCCTCTCCTAATTTCTTGGGTTGCATTCACTGCCTAAACCACCTCCGCGGCAACCCGATCATCTATCTTGTTTGTTGTGTAAAGTGTCATATGAAACATTTAGCTTCACCCCCCGCAAAATACAGTCCACTAGCTCAGGTGGCATGAGAATCGCGCCACCAATGTACATAGCTTTCTAATGAAAAAAGAATTATTAAAATCGGTCTAGTACTTTTTGAGTTTATTCGTTACATACAAAAATACAAATCTTTCCTCTTTATAATATTATTATTATTATTATAGTATAGATTGTTATTTAATATCAAACAATTGTGCATAAGTTACCTAATTAGATCTATAAAACAAATATGATCCTTGTTTGTTGTTTGGTACTAAGCCCCCGAACTAATAATCTATTTAGGTATTAGGTAAATCCAACGAGGGCATTGCTAATCTTAATTCAAACAATAGACTCGTGAACATCCAAGTTACAACTTCTTTGTTAATCTACCGCAAACTCGTGTATAAATAGATCTCAGCTTACGACTAAAGCACTTGTCCAACTGTTGGCGAGTAAAAGACCAACTATGGACAATTATCTCGCAGTGGTCTCAGAAAAAACTTTCTGGCTCTAAACCCAAATAAATCTAAATTTATGATCCTGGGAACAAGACAGCAAGTGGATAAAACATCTCAACACCAATTAAACATTAACATCAATGGCTGTCTTGTAACACAGGTGGAGGAGGCGCGGAATCTGGGGGTGGTTTTTGATCAACAGCTGCGATTCGAGACACACATCCTGCAAGCTGTCAGAAACTGTTTCTACAGGCTGAAAGTGTTGTACAGGATTCGCCCCTATATAAGTGTCAACATTAGAAAGTTGCTGTGTGAGTTACTTATACTTTCCAGGCTCAACTATGCTAACAGTGTGTACGGGAACTGTCTGCTAGGTAGAACTGAGCGACTGATCCAACGTGTGCAGAATGCCTGTGCACGGTTCTGTTTCCGGATCTCCGCACGCACGCATATAACACCTTTTCTGAACAGGGACAACATAATGAAAATGGCAGAGCGCAGAGAGTTACATTTGGCCACCTTGCTCTTTGGGGTAGTACAAAAACACAGACCGAGATATTTGTACGATAGGTTATCGTGGGCGAGTGACTACAATAAACATGGGACGAGGGCGTCTGCTTACCGTATGATAACACCGGGCCACAGGACCACTGCATACAGGGGTAGTTTCAGGTTCGCGGCTAGCAGGATCTGGAACGACTTGCCACCGCCAATCCGTGCCCTGAAAACATTAAAGTCATTTAGAAATATGTATCGAGTGCATCTATTAAATAAACAACAGCAGAAATTACAAACTCACACTTGGAATGCACGCTAGAAACTGTAGGGGCGGTTGGCGAGAGCGAGGGCCATGGCGATCCATTGTTCTGCTGCCGTGTGAGATGGCGTGGTCCCGGTGATGACTTCACGCTTTTTTGCTGCGCGTCCGCATGATGACACCTGATTGCTCTCACTTACGCATTTCTCGGTTTTTTCTTTACTCACTCACCATAGTCACCAACACTATTATCAGTACCATATTATGCACGGCACTTACGGACCAATACGTTGCATTGCACTAATTGGCTTACTCGTTGCAAATGAGGTGATATGTGATGTAACATGTAATAATCAAAAGTTGTAAATAATGTCTGACGCAACCCAAGCCAAGCTGCAGTGCAGTGACCAATGAAAGCGTCGAAGCGGCTGGCATGTTTGCGCGGGATTTTTAAAATGTATTTTCACACAGCTCACAGTGTGAGATATACTAGGTTAAGGTTAGTTGTAAGTATAGTTCATAAGTATTTAAATAACACACTGTGAGAAGCAAAATAAAATATTTCTTTCTTTCTTTCTTTCTTTCTTTCTAAAAACCTAATGTAAACAGATTGCGTATGAATGAAAGAAATACACAAACGACAAAAGCAGTCAAAGAGATTATTCCGCTTTGAAAGAAAATCGCCAAACTTGCTATAGGTACTCTTCGAGAAAGCAGAAATTAGTAATGTATGTACCATCCCAATGGCCTACGCGAGTGGTCCGAGTAATGTCCTTGCATAATCGCTAATTATATAGCGGCCATTTGAGCTACACACTCATCACTCGCTGTTTGTTGCGTCAATTATAGTCACTTAGTCTGTTCGGTCTGGGTGCGAGGCACATACCCTCGACAACTTCACCTCCGGCATTCTATGACCTTCAGACTGCGTGCGTTTTAGTCAGTTCAAGACCGACATAACCTCCCACACCGGTGCCGAGGTACAAGTAGGGATTTTTCGCACAATAAAAAAAAATCACTGATCTGCCTCATAGTTGCTAATGTTACTCGATTCTTGTTCATCGCTAGCGGTGGGACAAGTACCTAACTCAGACCTCAAAGTTCATATTATTTGCCCTGGAACGTACTTAATTCAGTTTAAGTTACCAAACATAAATCAGTTTAGATAAGTACTTATATATATGATAGTATAAATATTTTATACGCAGATTGTTCGTAATTTACTTTGTGATTCATTACCAACGACTTTAAAACTAACCTTGATTTTACATTTAGATCACATTTGATTGTAGTAATAACCTGTAATTTTGTATTATTTTAAAGAAACAAAAGTTACAAATGTTTCAAAGTAGGACAGTACAGTTAAAATCATTCCTGATATTATAGTCTGTCAGTGATACTCTTATCACCATGACAAGAGATGTCTTCCATTTTGGGAGCTTATTTCAGAGGATCCACCACGTATACTCTAAGAAATCAGTCCCAGAGACTTACCCTGGGGATTAAATCCCCAAGAACTTTAGTGGCAGTGGCTATATATCGTGTAGGCAGCTTTACTGTGAAGTGCGAAGTGCGGAGAACCTTAACCCTATCCGGTTCGAATGGTACACGTCTCCGGCCTACTTCTATTCGGGCGATAAGGAGCCTTCCCATTATTTTTCTAGTATCTTTTTCGTACTTTTTAAATTACCTTTGTTAATGTTTTTGCAAAATATTAGTTTTCAAATATTCTATTTAGGAAATAATTATGCGCAAGTAGCGCAGTCCACCAAAACTACGTATATGATCCATAATATCTCGGCTAGTTATTATTTCGGCGTCCGGCGCGGTCAGCGGTAAATATATCGTAACGGTACATTCGACCGCATCCGTGTCCATGAATATTTCATGAGAAGCGTGGCCTGAGCACCGGCGCACCGGTGACAGCCTTTGTGCTTAATTTGTGGACCGCTCAATCTTACTCCTGCCGAGCCACTACTTTGTTTTGTTGTCCCACAATGATGGACTATGTTCAGATTTCTCTACATCTATTTACTAAATTAGTTTGGTGGTTATAGAAGAGCTTAAGTCACTAAGCTCTTTGCAGTATTTTTTTTTAATACAACTTTACTTTAATTCAATTGTAAGAATAGCGCTTTAATGAATTATTATGAATAATGTCGACATTGACATTTTTGAATTAAATTTTAACAGTAACATTAGGGTCATAAAGGGCATAAAGGGTTTAAAGGGTTGATTAGGACATAGAAAACATGCTGTGTCCTGGAAAAAAATCCCACTGTTTCTTGCATCATTATCAATTTGGTACCATTAAATGTTTGCATGATGTAATTTTTTACTCGTTTCGGTAACCCTTTCTGTTTTTTTTTGTATATACTGTTCTGAATTACAATCCAGTTCAAAATGTTTGCTGGCTGCTAATATATCGTTAATGTTATGATTGATTGTAATTTGTTGTGTATCTAAATAAATAAAAAAAACCCCGTAACAAAAAACAACTCCCAAAATGTCGAAAATAAGTTGTGTTAGTTAGCTCTATAACTTTGATATATTTTGATTCAAATCTTGTCATGTCGGGGATCCTAACTGGTAGAGCACTACGTCATATTATCGGAACAATCCGAGGTCTACTACTAGGAAACTAAATCTAAATCGGTTCATACGTTCAGGAGCTACGATGCCACAGAAAGACAGACACACACACACACACTGACACGTCAAATTTATAACACCCCGTCGTTATTGGTGGCGTCGGGGGTTAAAAAAAAGAAAGCAAAATACAGTGCCAAAACATTTCAGTTGAAAGCCAAATATGAAAACAAAAGTAATGTTTATTCACATCTGTATGTAGGTATATACTTGATAGGATCAGCATTTTACACTCACAGTTTTCTATATTATTAAAGAGTTAGCTTATTGCCATCTACCGGGTAAGATATTTTTCAAACCACACAAGTAGTATCTTTGTGCCCTTTTTTTTTGTACGTGCGTAATCCTCACGGATACCTCCCCACCGGAGCCGGTGGAGGAGGTTATGTCGGACTCGAACCGACTAAAACGCACGCCGCCTGTGGGTCGCTTTGGTTGCCGAAGGTGAGGTTGACAGGCATATCCCTCGCACCCCGGCCGACCCAGGGCCATCTCTCACGATCTGGCCCTGTTCTCGGGTGTGGGGACTGCAGAGTCCCCAACTCGTCCCCGGAAACGGGGAGGCGCGCCACGCGCGTCACCGCCGCGGCCTGCTTCTGCCAGGGTGACAGGCGGCTCCACCTGTCACCCCCAGGCCGGCGCTCATGGGGGGCGGAGGTCGTTCATCGACCTCCGACGCCCGAGTTGCCTTCGTACGCGGGCAGCTTGTCTTGCGATCCTTCGTCGCTCCTATCTTTGTGCCCTGTAGAATCGAAGTGTACTCCTACTTCGATTCTGCAAGGCACTTTTAATTATTCGTATAAATTTAATTCTTTTAAAATTTTAAGATTATCCAATTGACTACTGATATACCTAAACATTAATTCCATTTCCATACCAGCAACATTAATATCCCATTATCTTCTTCAATTGCTAAGTAATTATAATACCTACCTAATACCTTATTTACGAATTTTGAATCTATTCTGAATTTAGTATAATACATTATACATTCATTTTGTATCATCTTTATTCCAAAATCTCTATATCATGATGATAATTAGCTATACATCGCTAAGAGTTGGAACCTATATCTCAATATTATTATTATATTGTGTGATATTCATAACCGCGAGCGCGTCTCTCAGAAATGAATAATATTTGTTGCATTTTAACCGCTTCATAGACCTTTACCGATCGGATTGTGCCTCTCGTGTGTCCCTCAAGTGATTTAGTGATGTGGACGGCAGCTCCTGAGCAAGGAAGAGAAGATCCGTGTACCGCCTGCGATGAAAACACGTGGTGTCGTGAAGGTTAGTGCATCCTCTCCTAATTTCTCGGGCTGCATTCATTGCCTAGATCACATCCGCGGCAGCCCGGTCACCTGTCTTGTTTGTGTGTAAAGCGTCAATGGAACAGTTAGCTACTTCCCCGCAATACAGTCCACTAGCGCACGTGGCCAATCGCGCCACCATTCTTTTTGGCGCACGTGGCCAAAAGAATGGTGGCGCGATTGGCCACGTGCGCTAGTGGACTGTATTGCGGGGAAGTAGTTAACTGTTCCATTGACGCTTTACACACAAAAAGACAGGTGACCGGGCTGCCGCGGATGTGATCTAGGCAATGAATGCAGCCCGAGAAATTAGGAGAGGATGCACTAACCTTCACGACACCGCGTGTTTTCATCGCAGGCGGTACACGGATCTTCTCTTCCTTGCTCAGGAGCTGCCGTCCACATCACTAAATCACTTGAGGGACACACGAGAGGCACAACCCGATCGGTAAAGGTCTATGGAGCGGCTAAAATGCAACAAACAACAAATAAATAATTATTGAAATTTATTTTAATGTTGTATGGTATTTCAGCCGAAAAATAAGTTTATTCCACTCAATTTCAAACAACATAAATAGCACACTCACACTTTTTAAAACTAATAATGGACAACAGACAATTATTTGACGAATTTGACAGGTGTTGCAAAATTCCATGTAACTTAATTATAGACCCCAACCATTTAGCGCACAAGTTTGATAATTCAAATAGATTAAACATAATTTCATTCAACATAAGAAGTATAAATAAAAATTTAGACAGCTTTCTAATATATATCACAAGGTTAAAAACTAATATAGATATCATCGTCCTGACAGAATGTTGGTGTAATGAAAACTCGAATCCCCCTCAAAATGATGGTTTCTCTATGTACTTCAGTAAGCATAGCTTTAACCAGAATGATGGAGTGATCATGTATTTGAACGTGAATATTAAAGCATCTGTACAAGAAGTTGACTTAGATGAGGCCAATTGCTTGACGGCCAAAATAGGCAACTTGACAGTAATAGGTATATATCGCCCTTTCTGTTTCAAAAATCCTAAAATATTCCTTGATGCTTTGGACACGTTGTTAACCAATACCAAATCGCGGCATATCATACTAACCGGAGACATAAACATCGACACCTTAGATACCAATAATACCGACGTTAGAGATTATCTGGAAATCATTGGTTCCCATGGCTTACATCAAGGCGTTGACATCCCCACGCATGGTCATACCTGCTTAGACCACTTCATGTGCAAGCTAGAGGGCGACCATCAATGTTTTGTACTTGAAACAGATATCACAGACCATTATCCCACGTTCTTGACCTATGATAGTGCACCCTCATCAAAACCAACCATTCACAAAAACCTAACTAGAACAAAAATAAATTATACCGCTCTGACTGAAGCTATAAAATCAAAAGACTGGACATCCTTTCTAAAAATTACAGACCCGAACTTGGCCGCGGAAATACTAATAAATACGCTCCAGACTCTTATAACCCAAAACTCACACACAGCTTCTTTTGCTAATCGTCAACGACCACTAAAACCATGGATTACAATAGGTGTTATCAAATGTTTTAAGACTAGGGATAAACTTCACAGTATCTCAAAACTGAATCCTGACAACGCCGAAATAAAAACGCAGTACCTAAACTATCGCAATACTTGTAACTCATTAGCTAAAAATCTAAAAAATAACTATTATAAGGACAAATTTAACAAACATTTCAAAAATAATAAAGGGACTTGGGATACTGTGAAAGAATTGTGTAATATTAAGAAAAATCACTCCAGAGCATCTAATCTACTTGAACTAGTGCCGGATTCACCCTGTGAATCACTTAATATGGTTAATCGATACTTTACCTCGATTGGTAGAGAACTAGCTACAGACATCTTAATAAGAAATGGTACTACTGAACTGCGCTTAGCAGAAAAAAATACTTCGTCAAGCAATGTTAGTTCTATGTTTCTAGACCCAACAGATCACATTGAAATTAATAAAATTATCATGAGCCTAAAGAATAGCAGTGCTCCAGGTATGGATAACATTCAAAATATTGTACTAAAAAACTCTCGGACGATTTTATGCACCATGATTGCTCATCTGTGTAATCTTAGCCTTACCACTGGGATTTTCCCAGCAATTTTCAAAGAAGCAGCTGTGGTGCCTGTGTTTAAGAGTGGTGACGCAGAGACAATTGCTAACTACAGGCCCATATCGCTACTGAGTGCAATTAGTAAAATAATGGAAAAAGTAGTTAACACTCGTCTAATTAAATTCCTCGAAAGCAAAAACATTCTAGCAAGTACCCAATACGGTTTCCGCTCGGGTAGAAATACTGAGGATGCGGTAGCTAGGCTCTCGGATATCGTTACAAAGGCAGTAGACAAGGGTGAAAAATGTGTTGCCATATTTTTGGACCTCCAGAAGGCATTCGATACCGTTTCAATACCAATTTTATTGCGCACTCTGGAATACATGGGCATAAGAGGTACGGTTCTGGAGTGGCTCCGAGACTATTTGGATGGAAGAAGTCAGGTGGTTAAAGTAGAAAACACTTATAGCACGAGCTTTCCGGTTACGTACGGAATTCCGCAGGGTAGTACCCTCGGTCCAACGCTATTTTTAGCTTACGTTAATAGCCTCTGTAAACTTCAAATAGATAACGCGGAATTACTGGCTTTTGCAGATGATACCGTATTGATTTGCCGTGGGAAAACATGGCCACAGGTCCAAGTGTCTGCTGAAATGGGCCTCAAACGAGTTAGCCTTTGGCTTGATGAGCATTTACTAACTATTAACGTAACTAAAACAAAATATATTTGTTTTAGAATAACGGAAGCAACAAGTTCAATGTCAAATTTTTCTATTACAGCTCATACTTCCCAATGCAAACTCGAAAATAGTGGCTACTGTGACTGCATTCCCATTGCCCAGACCGATACCCATAAATACCTGGGAATTATCATAGATTGCCATTTAAATTGGAAACCGCATATATCGTCACTTAGCAAAAGAGTACGTAAATTACTTCCAATTTTTAAAAACCTACGCGAAGCTGCGGACTGCAATCTCATAACCAGCATATACTATGCCCTTTGCCAATGCGTTCTGTCTTACTGCTGCCCTATTTGGGGTGGAGCTGCTCCAACTCATCTGCTTGAGCTGGAAAGAGCCCAACGCGCAGTCATCAAAGTCATGTTCCATAAGACCAGGAAATATCCCACTCAAAAACTTTATGAAGAATCGCGTTTCCTCACAGTTCGCCAATTATACATCTACTGTACAGTCCTACGTCACCATAAATCTATCGATCCATCTAAGATCTCACTGAGTAAAAGAAGAATTCGAACACCTGTTCCCTCCTTCAACACAATGTTCGCTCGACGTCAACTGTATTACATGGGCCCTTTCATTTATCGGTTCGTTAATGATTCGAACCAAATCTACAAAATGCCTAAGTTTAGGTTAAAATCTATACTTAAAAAATATCTAATGGCCCATGATTACCTTAGCACAGAAAAAATTCTACGAGTATAAAGCAAAAACCACTAGGAACTTGAATCCTTACATATCCAGATGCACATTCGCATACTTACACATACGGTATACATGCAGCCGTAAACGCCTAACCCTCACTCAGACGCAACACACACTCACACATAGGTACTCAATGCACACCCAAAGACAAACAAAACATATACGTACACATCCACGAACATATGTATACATAAAACACACACACACACACATACACACACACACACACACGCACACACGCACACACACACACACACACGCACATACATACACATACACATACACACACACACCCACACCCACACCCACACGTATTTTCACACATCTTCATTTATAAATTATATTAGATTCTGGCCAGGGGTGGAGGGTTGGTAGCCTGAGACACAGGATTCTCCTAGTTCAGGTGCCAGCCCGCCATAATTCTGATTGATCCTTGTACTAATTTATTAATTACGTTCTACTGTATTTTATTTGAGATTTGTTATGTAAACGTTTTGGTGAGAAATAAACATTATTATTATTATTATTATTATTTGTATGCATTTCAGTATTTCCTATGGTTGTGAACTTTCAATGTACCACTTATATTAGCATATGCAGAATTGCTGCAGACGAATAATGAACACTTTCTACTCGTTTTTATTACGAATGGACAATTTACTGTTGATCCCAGCAGTACTAGAATTTATTTATTCAATAACCGAGCGTGAAACAACAAGACCAAAGTATAGCATCCAAAATTGGACGAGGCAGATGTAGTTGATATGAAAACACCCTTATTTATACGTTTATCTGTACTCAACCTAAAGCCTTTGGAATGAAATGCAGGTAAAAGGATTGTATTACTATCGATAAATTCAATCCTACCAAATTTCCAGTAAACCAGCAAAATGAGCAATAGTACCTACTAAACCTAATCTTTATTTATTGCTTATTAAGTACAATTGTGTGCTGAAATATTTAAGTTTTAAGACTTTAAGCGTAGGTAGCTTAGTGGGTTAGGAGTCGGCCTTACAATCGAGAGATCCCGGGTTCGAATCCTGGCTAGTAAACTACCGGCGTGAACCCACTCCAGTCCAAACTCAAGTAATTTAGCTTAGCTGGCGGGGTTAGATGGGGGAATATTAGCAATTTCGATTGTAATATTCTTTAAAATATACATTTTTTTCTAAGCACCTTTCTCTACTTACAGTTAGGTACATATTCTCATCTCATGCCTTCTTTTTTATGTAAGACACGTCAATATGACTTCACCTCATCTCGTCTTCTAAATTTATTTGTCTTCTTATCTCTCTAAGCTAGTACGCTATGCTCTTCAACCAAATTACGAATAAAGGGTGAATAATAATAATACAAAACTAATCAATGCAGCATCACGTGCCTCGGTAGGGAGGCCATGCATCTGCGGATTACGGGGACGAATCTCATTCCGCAGCTCTCATGGGAGGCACTATGTGAACGCTCTATCCTCTGCCGGTTAAAATATTGCAATAATGCAAATTATTGTCTTCAGTTTTTCTTATTTTAAATCTATGTAGCTAGAAAATTAAAGTTTGTGGGTAATGTTCCATATTTAAAAAACATTCTATATTTCTGAAGCTTGTTTCCTATTCTCTGTAAGGTGCTATTCAGGCTCTTCAGCTGGGTGCTCTAACTGGACTATACCATTTTTTTCTTTACACAAGATTATGCTTTGCAAAGGGATGAAAACATCCGTGACTGGGCATCACTATTGACTCTAAATTACACCTAGACCAACACATTGAAAACATCGTAAGTAAGGCATTCCAGATATACGGCTTTGTAGTGAGCTCCTTTAAGGACTTCAAACGCCCCTCTACGTTTCTGCCCCAGAACTGTGCTGCAACAACCAAGGTTCTATGGTCCTCACAGTAATCTACTGTATGATAGTCATACTGCTATTTTGTTATTTGACACAAAATTCGCATACTTATCCATTCACTTATGTAAAATAATATTACTTTGCGGACATTGATGTAGGTTGTGCGCTTACCTAATAGAAATATGTACTGTGAACTTCTAATATCAGTGTATAACGCATAACTGTTAAATGTGTGTTTCCGGAGTGGGTCTGCAGGCGGCCTCGATGGCCTTGCCCCTCAGCATCTAGGTCTTGATTAACCCTATATTGTCCGGCAATGTGAACGAGGGCATCATTGATTAACTGTACGGCGCTAATCTATGCGCCTTGCGTAAAAATATGATGTCATTCGTCCCATTGCTCTAGGCTGTATATTAAGGCAAATAGCAACCAAGTTGTGTTGTAGAGCGTATGGAGACTCTCTCACCGATTAATTCCAGCCCCTACAACTCGGCTTTGGCTCCAAAGCAGCCTCACAGCCCGTGAGGCTGCTGTACATGCCTCATCTACGTTTCTTGGCAGCAGAGGAGGTGAGGTTATTCTTAAAGTTGACTTGAGAAATGTTTTAACTCTGTTAATAGGGACACTCTGTTAACACAGGCCAAATTGGAAACCTCCAAAACATTTTCATTTCTTTGGCAGTGTTATAAGCATACTTCTAAATTACTTTATAAGGAAAATATTTTTAATTCAGAAGTAGGGTGTCAACAAGGTGATTCTCATGTGCCCGTTATTTTCAGTCTGGCTATTCACCCTATAATTCAGCGACTAAATTTCAAATTTTACATTTGGTATCTAGATGATGGTACTCTCGGAGGCGACGTAGAGACAGTATTAAAAGATTTGGCGTTTCTAAAAGAAGAACCCCACCTAAAGTGAAATTTTTCTCAGTGATCAAATTGACAAACTTTCGGTAATTTTTCGGCCAGTAGTAGTTCTTGAGAGTAGCGCGTTCAACCAAACAAATAATCGAACAGACTCTTCTGCTTTATAAAACCAGTGCAGATTATATTCTTTCCTTTTAATAAAATTCCGATAATATCACACTATTTTAGGCTTATTAACATTGCATCCATATTACCTAATATGAGGTAGGGAATTTATACATCTGTGGGAATTGAGAATGAATCTTGTTTTGTTCCCCTCAGAGGGAGACGCCGGCGGGCGCACAACGTGCCGTGAATGCCATACTAATAATGCATCCTTGTTGTAATACAGCACGACTACAGTGACTGTGATATAGATATGGTTTTGCTGGCTGTGGAATAAAAGGATGACAAGTTCTATAGAAAAACCTAGCAATATTTTATAAAAAGCTTTAGGAACACAGTAAAAATTAATTAACACAAAATGAGAATTGTCTTTGATAGTTCAAACTAGGACATATATTATAACAGATAATATAATATAATTCTAACAGTATAATGCAATTAGAAATATAAATTAGTGACATTTTATAGCTTTTTTTATTTTATTTGTCAACATTTACACACATTTATAATCACGTATAATAAACCAATATCACAAATATTGCTCTGATTTGAATCAAAATGATAGTGTTTATGATGTAATAATGGTTATGATATTAGGATAATGGATCAATATAATGTGATTAGTACCTACCTCATTTTACTATCTTTATTTTTTTGTACAATAATAAATAACTGCAATTTTTTTATATTTCCAAAAAAATAGATTACTTTTCATTGGCTTTACGTATTAAACCTTTGTGTGTGTGTTATGCAGAGTTACACCACTTTTTTTGTTATCACCTAATGAGATTTTGGAAATTGCTTAGCGAGAAAGCAGATGTTATATTACCTCCATTATGTTGCTGGTTTAATTTTATTACAAATGTAATCACACCATAATATATTATTACATTACATTTGTCTATGTGTAATAGAGTTATAAAAGAAACAAAAACAAAAGCATATGCCTACAGTACCGGCCGCGAATTCTCCTATGACCAACTTGATCTTATCCCTGGGAAATAAAGTTACTTTCATCTGTAGTTCTAAGCGCAATTTTTTTTATCTGTAAATATTGATCAAAAAATACTCAATAAATAGTATAGATTGTATTACTATCTATTGAGTAATACACATAGAAATACCGCTTGCACATTTATTTTATGATGTGTTTATGATCAGTATGTTTACACCTAATTGCCCACAATTAATTAATGAATTCAGCAAGTGTTCTTTGTCCAGAACAACCTAACCTATCAGTGGAAAATTTGAGAAGGGTGATACTTTGGTATTTTTAAATGATCCGTAACAAATCAATGCAGTGCAATGCGAAAAATCCAAGGTATGAAATAGATATTTTTACCAAATAAATGCAATGTAAGTGTAAATATAACAAAAGATACGAATGTACTATTACCCACCCTAAGACGTTATCCTTCATAGTTCTTCGTGGCTATTTCTTACTACTAACACGTAACTAAACGACATGACTTTCCGAACGTGAGAAATTCGATGTACAAAACGTGACGAGCTTTTTGCTGGAAAACGCAACGTGTTCACCATTTTCAACAATTGCTTGTCATGTTAACATGTATTGTGTTCTTTATTTTATGTGATGTCGAACACTTTGGCTGATCGTGAGAAGTGATCATGCATTTTTAGCTTCGTCTGATTACCTGGTAGTAGTCTACCTTTTATATAGGTACGAGACAAATGTGCATTCGTCCATAGTTGGTCTTAAGAAATAACTCATTGTAAATTTTATTGACGTCTCGAAAATGACACAGTGGAGATCGTTACGCCGTTTTATCTCCACTAGCGCCTAGGAAGAGGTGGTAAACTTAGTTTTAAGGAGAATTTGACGTCATAAAGAAGTAATTGCGCTGCATTATTTAAGAAATAAAAAATTAGATTTTGTAATTTCGTATTTTTTACGATATGTGTTCATTTGAATTCTTAAAAATAAATTATACCTAAACTATAAACGAATGCAATTATAGTGTTCTAATTTCTACAACAAATATACATACGAATGTTACAACTAGTAGGTATTTCTAGTTAATACAAGTTTTAACATCGCTATCACCAGTATCACCACATAAAACAAAATCATTACCGTGGTCGTAAAGTAAATCAGACTAATTAGCAAACGCCGTATTAATGATGTTAAATGGAATGTATAGTGCCACGAATATAACCTGAATTTACACTCCAAGTGGGCCAGCCATAAATAACACAGGTACCAACTGCGTCACAAACGTGTAATGGGCCCATTCGTGTGGCCATATTTTTGAAATTAAAAAAAAGGTTATTGGATAAATTGTTACGTAGCGAAAACGCGGATAGACATTCCGCCTTCTCGGAAATAACTCTGATATTGGAGACGTCATGGGGTTTCACTGCTGCGTGTTAATCAATAAAATCTGACTACGAATATCCTGGTTGGTTGTAGATGACAAATTTTATTTGCAACTTTGAATGTTGTACAATTAAGCATTTGATTTGATCATAGTGGAAATATTTCATCAGTAGTCATTTTCTTGCCATGATATTTTTATTAACTTTCATCGTAAGCTATGTAAATTTTAATAGTGGTGCAGTTATAACCTTTAAACAAAGTACATTTTAGTTTTAGTCTATCATTATTATTGCGAATTGTATGGAAATAAAAAATACAACGTATACTTATTTAGTTTTCCGTTATGAAATAGAACTTATGTCCAGCATCTTTGGAATGAATCCAGACTTTTATCGGATCGAGACTGTAGCATCAGGTTGAACTAAATCGGATAAATAATCTGACAACAGATATCCCTACACAATGTATCGTATCTTATGGTCATTGACCGATCTTTGGTCTGCTACTGACTTGGTTACATTGAGAGTTAGCTCAATTGAAATGGACACTTGTATCAAAGTATTAACCTAAGGTCGTTTTCACAATATCCGATCGATGTCGGACAATGATTGCCAATATCCGATAGCCGAAACTATGTGCTGTTTTCACATATCCTATACGTCAAGGATACGTTCAATTGTTCGATGGCATAGGCTTGAAAAATTTAACCATATGCGCAACCACAGACTCCTTTGAAATCTCTACCATTGAATATGACAAAAAATTTGCTTTTTTTTCATTATTTTGCTGTTGTGGTGACTGATTGACATTGATATCCGACATCGGGCGAATACAGCGGCATCAACTCCGATATCCGATATCAGACTGGACAATGTGAAAGACAGTCACATATTTCATACATTTTACTTTCTTTATAGGTATTTAAACTATCATAGTCACTCACATCAGTATCAAAATAAACGGGATCAAAAGAAACTCAAAACAATGAAACATGGTAAATATCCCGTTTATTTTGACACTGATGATTTTACTTTCTGTTAGCTATCGGATGTCGGATATTGGAGCAGACACCGATATCGGATCGGACATTGGGAAAACGCTCTAACTATAAAACAATACTAGACTATCACACCTATGTACATAAGTAGGTACATTCGTATACAAACCTATACATTCAAAAGTGACGGAAATTCAATTCCAAATAAAGGGTGCGTGCTTATTTATTCACAACCATTACCAGCATATTGTACATACATAGCTTTTCATATCAGACGATTTATGGCCGAAATAAAAGTGGTACTATGGGGCTGCGTCTCGGTTATGGTCGGGTCTGTGCGGCTCCCTTCATTTGCTCCTTGTTGGTACGAGTATGATTCCGACGACACGGTGCTGCCAATTGCCACTTTCGTTTTTTTTTCTGTATTCTTCTCGCATGAGATATTGATATTTTGTACCATGAGTGTAATATGTCTTGTGCTTCGGTGATACAGCCGTAGTGATGCATGTGTGATACCCAGTAGTAGCACGGCGGGTAGTAAAAATACTTTGTTGACGGTAATAAATATGTTTAGGTACGGGGTCAGGGGCAAGTAAATTCCCGTCAATGCGTTTTTAAGATAGAAAAATATGATTGGTGCTATATTGCTTATGAATACCTGAATATACCTATTAGGTTGGGTAAGCATATGAAAGTAATAAAATAAAAAAATATTATTATTTGAAGCTATTTTAAAAGAAATGCCGGAGTCTTAAATAAAATATATATAGAAATCTGAAAGAAATAATAATGCATTAAAATCCATAACGATCTCTTATCTTATCTCTTAATGTAATTTTTTATGGAGAGTAGAAACTCCCAAGCTTTGATACCTGTGACAGTTAGAGCGAGGGTCAGCTTTGAAGTAGCCATATTCGAATCGAACCGTCTAATTAAATACCATAAACTGTTCTACCAAATGGTATATTACTAGAGATGTAAGGTATTCCCTAGGAAAGAGAAGATCTCTTCTTCCTTGGCATAGGAATACAATTTCATTAATAATATTTTCAATTATCATAACTTAGCATTGTGATTACAATTAGTTTTAATTTTGTTAAAGATAAAATATTATGAACAAAATGAATAGTAAAATATTAAGTCGAAAACTAAAACCCGACTACTGAAAAAGCACGCTCTAGAAAGTGTTAAACAAGAAAAGTCTAGGATAGCCGTAGTCATATGCCACTTTTCCCTAGAATGTATTGTTTTGTTAGACAAAGTGGCATATGAACACGGCTATCCTAGATTATTCTTGTTTAAAACTTTTTAGAGCGTGGTTTTTTAGTTTTAGTTTTAGACCTAATTTTGTATTAATATTATTTTGGGGCAAGCAATAGGTACAATTTATACATATTTGAAATGTGCTAATTAATCTCTTTCAGTTGATACCAAACACGATACGTTTATCTCAAATTTATTTACACAGTGACCGCTAGAGGTCGCCGCATTAGATTCAGTGACACGTCATGTAACCTATAACCAGCGAACGACTAAGATGCTTCTAATGATACCTTTATTTGTCTAGTTCTAATTAGTGGTTGAGGACTTTGAGGGAACAGATGAACATACATACATACACACACACAATACATACATACATACAATCAATCAATCAATCAGCCCACTGCAGTCCACTGCTGGACATAGGCCTCTCCCATACATACATAACCTGTCAAAATCATAACTCTCCTTTTGCTTCGCCGTAGTAAAAATATACTAATACTAATAATAATAGTAACGATTACGATACACGATATCGTGTGCGAAGCACTAACAATAAAGCTTCCAAATAGGACATAATAATGTGTCAGGTTACATCGTCTGAGTTGTACTCCCCCTGTTTCGACGTATCCGTTCGTGTATGGCATCACGTAACTATTATTTATACTATTTATGTTCCATACTGATTCAAGATATTTGCTCACGTATACCTACTTACTTAACTCCTTTAATGGAGGTAGGACACAACTGTATTTCCGTCCAAATGAGCACTACGACTGGGGGAGTATCTCTGTCCTACAGAATACTGCGACCATAATAGTGGGTAGGGCAGCCAGAGCTCACTGGAGTTTTTGTGCTGACAATAGGAATTATCAAAGGTTTGTCCAGTTTTGTTTTCGACCCTAACGGAACAGAAACTCTATGTGCTTACTGGGATGGCAGCGCGAGTGCTACATACGACAATAGGGTACTACATTTCATCAGGTGGGCTGTGTGCTTGTCTGCCACTTAAGTGGTATAAACGAAATCTTCATTTCTTCCTTCCCGCTGGTCAAAAATGATACAGCACTATTAATCAATCAGTTGTCCTATCGCAGTCCAATTCTGGACTCACTCAATGTTGAGAGGCTTTTGTCTACTATTTCCACGGATCGGTACAGGGTTTTACTTCGATTTTTTTTTCTCTCGCATGCATGATATCGTCTTGATACTCGTACTTGATGTGTAGACATATCGAGCTATACATATCAAGATAACTTTTTTTAACCTGCGAAAAACCACTCAAATACTGCCCGCCGGGGCCAGCGGGGATGGTGGACCAAAACTGCAAGGCCGTCTTGGGCCATCACTTGCCGGGGATAAGGTAGCTAGAAAAAGGGGAGGGATGTGTATCGCGTCACCGTCTCAGCCTGATTTTGCTAGGGTCACAGGTGGCTCCACTTGTCACCCCTCCCCCTTTTTTGACGAAAACGTACACCGACTGTGTGCTGGAGGTGAGATTAATTGAAGAAGATTCAATTAATTAGTATAACCACTGAATATAATACTTCTTATGATACATGATATGTTAGTATGGCAGCCCATATTAACAATTCAATATTATACTCAGTGTAGAATCCCAAATGGAGTGGAATGACTCAAAAATTCTTAGCATGAGACATAAAATATATCAAATGATGTAGGGTAAAAATAAATAAAATGTTAAAGTATACGTTTTATTACAAGCTGCTGTTTACAACTCTCAACAACATGGAGTTTCCATGAAACTTTAATGCTTTCATTTATATCAATGTTTTATTACATAATATATTTACACTTATTCGAAATAAACGTTTACATATCGATTACATTTTGCCTTTATTATTTGTGATACACACACTTCTTTGAAGTTGGCATCGATTGGTTAAACCGTATAGTGTAGAGTGTGGGTTTTATTGGTATTATTCACAATTAAAAATAATAAATAGTTACCCTTAGTTATACAGCATAAAATGGTTTTATAAAAATTTATACAAGCGGTTCCCTTATAAATACTATTCAACACAAAAATATAAAAGAAATGAAGGTACGAAATTCATGAACGTGATTAGATGTTTTTGTAGCGGAGAAGTCAGTCTTTACCTCGCTAAATTAAGAATAGATAGTAAAATTAAACTTGACTGTGTGTCAATGAGTTCAAATCGTACATATTGGGCCATTCATGGAGCTTTGAGAATGATATATTTGACGGCAGTTTCATCTTGGCATTCAGTACTTGTTTGGATTGTAACGATTCGTAATTAGCAATATACTTTTCCTTAGAGAGGTGATTCGCTAAAATTCCATAAAATTTTTCCCAAAAATTCGTTTCTTTCCACACCATAGTCGTCATAATATCGCGCTGTTCTTCCAAAAATGCGTATATTGAATTCTCTGGACCAATATCGACGAAAAGATAAATCGTGTTTTCTACTTTCAACATTTCACTGTGAATTTTCTTTATGTCCACTTGACAGTAAATAGAAGTTAAGTAGTTTGACGAAAATACTACTAGCTTAGTACACTTGTTTACGTTTTTCACGCAGCTTGTTATTTGCTTTATAAAATTGTCCTTGCTATTGGAATTCCTTACCGGATTAGTGTGAATTTTTAAGGCCTTGTTACATTTCATCACCGGTAAGACCTCTTTTAGCACAAATTCTTCGTCATTATCACAATAACTAATTACTATATTGTGCTTCTCTGTTTTACTGATTGGATTGTTTCGTGTATAGTTACTGAATCGTTTCTTTATCATGAGATTTATGTGTTTTCGATAGATAACAAACACTATAATTATTGTTACGTAGAGTGAAATTATAATTGTTAAAAGCGCTATGAAAATTGTAAATCTCATGTAGCATGCTTCACCGGCCCACAACGGGCATTGAATAAGTTGCAGATCAATAATCTGAAAGATTGTAGAAATTTTTAATAAATAATTTCATATACATGATTTGTAAGAGACAATATTTAATAAGTACGTAAATTTTACCCACCTTTGTTTTTAAGTTATTCTGTATATAGTTCAAGAATAAATAGTTCCGACATTCACAATTTATGGGATTATCAGAAATCCAAGCGTTCTTCATAGCCTTCTTTAAGGTATTTTGATAATTTTTATAAGTTTTTTCATCCACCTGTAATACGAAAAGTTATTAAACTCACATTTCATAGTTATCCAGCGGATTTATATTTAGTCATGTACGCACCCAATAATTTTGTATGTAATTATGGCTGATATCTAAACTTTCGTGTCCATTCATCCACCAGTCTTCAAAAGCCAGTTTAAATTCATTGTGACTTAGATTTAATAATTTCAAATTGTAAGTATGTGCAAAGGGCGAAGATCTTTTCACGATCCATGAATTATTTGTTAACTCCTTCTCCTCGAAGTCAAGCTTATTGTACGCCAGAGATATTGACATCCTTTGTTTATTGTTGCTGAATAAATACGAAGAAATCCTTTCCAAATTGTTATTATCCATGTTTAGATACATTAAACTAAGTAGAGATGAAAATGTTTGGCTGCAAGAATAATAAAATACGTCAAACAATGTTGTTGCTACCCATGTATTGTAGTTATATAAACTAATACGTACCCAGATATTTCTATTAAAGAATTTGAACGTAGATTGAGTTGTTCTAGTCTCACTAACGAAGAAAATAGCTTAGGTTTCAGCTCACTTAACATATTGAAGCTCAAATCCAACTCGAGTAAATTAATTTGGTCGTTAAATATGGATTCTGGTAGCATAGTAATATCATTATGTGCTAGTGATATGTTCGTAATTTGTGCCGAATTAGCAAAAATGTCGTATGGTAGAGTTTCGAGACCACTTCTCTGAACATATATCAGTTTCAAATTCGGCAAATCACCAAAAACATTCTTAGGTAGACTTTTCATTTTCACATCATTGTTTAAAATTACAACGGTTTCCAGTTGTTTGTTATTTTTAAATAAGTTCTGTGGTAGTGATGAAAATTTGTTAGAAAATAATGTCAATTTTTTTAACTTCTTCAGTGGCTTAAATATTGACGCAGGAAGTTTATTAAGTCCATTAGAGCTGAGGTCTAATTCTTCAAGTACATCGACACCCTCAAACAGATCCTTGGAGAACCAAGTGACGTTACTTTGCCACAATGAGAGCTTCCTTAAGAAAGATAAGTGAGAAAATAAATTCGAAGAAATATTGGTCATGTGATTATGACTAATTTCTAAAGTTTCTAGTTTTTCTAATGGCTTAAAAAGCTCTTCAGAAAGATTTATGGTATTTGATCTTATATTCAGCCATGTTAATTTATTAATGTCCATGAATAAATTGTTCGGCAAATGAGTAACACCATTTATAGATAGAAGTAGTTTTGTCAAATCTTGCAGGCCGGCAAAGTGCTTTCTGTCAAAATATCCTGATAGATTCTTTGCATTTTGGAATATTAGTGCCATAGTTTTGGAAACTCCCAAATTCATTAAAACATCGTTAAAAGAAGATGATGGCAGCGGACAGTCCTTAAAACTGACGGACTTAAACGAACTCATACTGTTGGCACATTTTGGTAGTTTACTATAGTCGAGACTTGTTGTGTTCTCACATTTTATATTGATGTAGATATTTGGTAGTAAACTTATCTGTACTGAACGCCCTGCAATAAACATTCACAGTTAAAATAAGTGGAAAATTACAACATATTAAAATTAAACTGTTGAGAGAAACAGTTGAGGGAAATTTAGTCCTCCAGAAATTATATTTCAATATGATTTTCTAATCAATCAATGTCCTGTAATTAAGAATTTCGATAGAGACACACAGTCATTGTTGTTGATAATTTCTGGGAATAACTGGTTCACATATAGCAAGCTCCTGGTCTTTCACTGTTATGAGTTCAAACCACGTCAACAAGGTTGACTATGTAGTGGATTTCAATAATTGTACCTGCTTGTCTGGCAAAAGCCATTCACCGAACATCAATATTAAGTGCACTCACCATCAATGTTGCAATTTAGTTCCATATCGAGCGTGCCACCGCAAACGCAGTTAGGGTCACTCGGACACATCAGCCGCGCTGCACCAATTATTTGCAGTGTCAGCGCGGCAGCTGCGTAGATTACTATACGATGCATAGTTAAAACACTGTCATGAAACACTGTTTACTTCAATCGCTGTGGACTTGTGTATGTTTCCGACTTCATCATTTTCAGGAGTGTTCTTGAAGCCATGACTTTATTTTCATCGAATCTGCGAACAAATGTGGATTTGAATTGTTTGCTGTTAGACATAAACACACAATACATGGTGGTTCCCAGCAGATTAGAATTTGGGCCACCCCATGTCTTCATATACGGTGTAGTATAAGGTGACTAAGGGATAGGGCTGTTTAACATTAGACATATATATACAGTTCGGCCTCAGGCACAGATACAAGCCTCGAGTCAACAATAGTGCCCGGAAGACGGCAATAAGCTCACCCCCTATTACGTGGGGCCGAAAACAATGATTTGTGAAATGTAGGTGTTAATTCACCTCTGCCTAACCCTTCGGGGATAACTGCGTTATTATATGTATGAATGTGTGTATAAATTATATCAGGATTAACGATTGATACGTTTGATACCACTATTTCATAGTATATTGGAAGCCCCAACAAAAAGCGTTGGGAGATAAATTGCCTCGTAACAAATATAATGGAACTGTCTGGACGATAGCCAGTTATCTCGGTGCACCGCACTGGCTTATTTTCGATTATTAATAATACACGTCATGATAGCATTGTTAAATATATTGTGAAATGAAATGAAATAATTTATTTGCCATTGTGTTATAGTATAAGAGATGGTTTGGTCATGTTGAGAGAATGAATCGAAGAAGACTAACGAAACAGGTGTATGAGGCGAGTGTGGAAGGTACCGTCGGAAGGGGAAGACCTAGGCGCACATACCTGGACCAAATCGGGGAAGTTTTAGAAAAGGGGCAGGTCAGGAGTGCTCTAAACCGACGAGCATGCATGAAGAATGTAATGAGAGTGAATGAAACGAGAGTAGTATGTCAGGATCGTAGCAAGTGGAGATCCGTGATCTCTGCCTACTCCTATGGGAAACAGGTGTGATTTTATATATGTATGTATGTATGTATGTATGTATGTATGTATGTATGTATGTATGTATAAGTTATAAACATGACAATATATTGGGAACCTATCTCTGCGACTTATTGAATTGGGGATTACTTTACTACGGGAAATTCGAAAACACATGTAGGTAATATTAAAATTTTCAAAACATAACATAAACTCACGCCTATATCCCCGAAAGGGTAGGCAGAGGTGCTAGCACCCACATTTCGCCAGTTTAGGTTTAGGTCCCAATGTAATAGATGGCGAGCCTATTGTCATTAACCGGGCAATTATAAACCTGCGATAAATACACACATAACTTCGAAAAGTATCGAAAAGTTATTGGTGTGTGCCATGGTAAAACCTGGGATCGAACCCGAGACCTCGTCTCAGCAGTCGATTACCCATACTACTACTTTCATTATTTTCATTTTATTCTTTTTAACCTTGGGTAAAAAGACATCGATTAAGCTAAAGCTAATTTGTATTGCCACTTCTTTATAGTCATTATCTAATGTATAAAGTTACTGTGTAAAGTAGGAATCTTTCTCGCAAGAGTGGTAAAAACGCGTGCCTGGTACACAGGCTATCGACGCTCAATATCCCCTGACTTTATCTCACACGCCAGTAGACCGTTATCACAATTTCCGCAATGGGATTAGGTTTATTTTAACGAACCACTTTAGAGTGGACATGTTTTTTAAACGGAAAACATAACCCCTTTGTTCTACGCAACCAATTTTGCGAATAGCTGTCGAATTGAGTACGTGAATCAGGAAATTGGGTCGTTAGAAAATTGAGTTCGTTTTGCGCTGTGAAAATGTGAGTGGCTTTTATATTATTGTGACTACCTATGCCGAAAATAAATGAAACATAAGCATAAAAATATGTACAAATTTTACTTTATTTAAATAAATTATATGTTATTTAAGCTTTCATGGTCATTCACATCAGTATCAAAATAATCAGGATATTTACCATGTTGCTCCTAGAAAAAACTTTTTCACTGTTCACCGACAATACTCCAGTTCCTCCGTGACCATGGTGCTTGCAACAGCTCCGAAATATCAACAATGCAACATGGTAAATATTCCGATTGTTTTGATACTGAAATAATATGTTAATTTATATTTTGCAAAAATGCTTTTCGTTTTACATTTTGAAAATGGAATTACCTAATCAGCTTGCCCGCTAACGGAACATCACCAAAAAATCATTACACGTCATTAAAATTAGTGGACCGGTGTTATTATATATATTAGAGGCAGTGGTGCAATCATCAGGACAATCAAATTACGAAATAAGTAAATCAGAGTAAGTACGGTACATAACATGAAGCGGCAACACTCCCTCACGAGGTCGTCATCTTGTCACAATAAGTCAATTCCATCTCGTCAATCGGAACCAACTTTTACTACATTTTTTTTAAGTTAGATGTGAAATCGATTTTGCATAGTCCATTACACTTTAAGGCTGTAGCCTTTGAGGACTTTAGGTATCTTAGGCATAGTAAAGTTGCCACTTTACGCCGCAGCGACTCGCTGACCGTTCGTGGCCTATTTTTGCGCCACAGTGCATCTGTGGTGTAATTCCGAAATTTTTCTTAATTTATAATTAAATCAAATGTACACTGGTGAATATCTACATTTATACAGGAGATACAGTGAACCTTAGATTCACCGATTTACATTTTTTTTATATCACTTAGATGGCAGACAAGCACACGACCCACCTGATGGAAAGTGGTTGCCGTGACCTATGGACGTGTGCAAAGCAAGAGAGTCACACTCGCGCTACCAACCCTATAAGTACAGAGAGTTTCTGTGCCGTCAGTGTAAAAGACGAAACAGGACAAGGTTTTGGTCTTCCCACTGACAGCACAAATACTCTCCAGTGAGCTCTGGCTCAAACACAACAAAGATTATTATGTCCACGGTATTCTATAGAGCGGAGGTAGTTCCCCAGTCGGACTGCTCAATTGAACAGAAACGCCAGTTTCTTGTTTTAAACTAACAATTTGTCTTCATAATAATCACTCTTCATATTTTTTTCAACTCAATATAATCGTTTCCTTCACATACAAATAGTTCGAACGAAATCCTTCGGGCATTTTCACAAGGAAACTAATCCTTAACCTAATACACCCATATAGGAGGCGCGGTTTTTGCAAGCTTGTTCCTGCGTATCATAATTATTTTGCTCATAAAGTCGTCGTGGTATAAATTAACAGTCACCGGTGAATGGCCGAAATCGTCATGAAAAGGTTTTTAAACAAAAATCTTAACTGCATCGTATTTCGGACATTCACAGTAACATATATATAAAGTTCGCATCTCAACAATCAATCAACGTAATAGTACAACTGAGATATTTTCTGCGCTGTGACATTTGTGCTACGTAACTTCATTAAAAAATCAAATGGTTCGACTGACACCAAGTCGCGGAGCGACACACGTTCTTCTTCGAGCACAGTCCAATAGGGACTGACTGACTCTCTAAACGCAGCAATTCTGTCGAAAACTGAAATATTGCATTACTGAATTTAGATATCACGTTAAACTATTTAAAATGTTTGGGAATTTTGCTATCCACATTCTCTTCTCCTATGTATGACCCTCACTTTGGTATAACTTTTATTTGTCTAACTTGAAAATAACTCAAATAAAATTGTAGACCGATTTAGGTTAAAACTATTTGTGAGAGCAAATTCTATCGAGGCAAGTAAAAGTAATCGTGGATAGAATAACTGGAAATACTAGATCAAATGCCATAGACATAACATAACATAACATAACAATATATATACATTTCAGTATTCGAGGATGTATCATTTTTGGAATATCTTGCTTTAAAAACACTCTTTCTCCTCGGCGTTGTTCATTATGTTTAACAAAATATTACCATTGTGTGGCTGTTATAAGTAGTTGAAAGTAATCATGAAGATCATCATCAATGGTTTACTAAAATAGCAAGAACTAGTAAAACACAAATTGTCTTGAGCTATTTATGTTACGCAATCATTTGAAATGCTCAGCTGGAAAGTATTAGATAAGTCAAACTAGACAGTCCGGTCCCCAGTTTCCTACTTGAGAATTTATCGAGTAGGGAAATATCTTGCACTCTCGAAGACAATCGAAATTGGATCGAGGACATATTGTCTTACGTAAGTATTTTACTATACATAAGTAGATGTGAAACCAATATACTTAATAGAATACAATAGAAATCCATTATTGTGATAGTATTTTCAATACGTTTTAAAGATAGATATGTGTAAATAAATATTTATAAGGAGGTACCAAAGGAAGTACTTTAAATTTATAGGAGGTATCTAGTTTAGGCATATCCAACCCATGTTTTGTCTTTACCGTATAATTTAAGGATTCCCAAAACATTCGATAGAAGAAAAAATTATCCAGTCAAACACTTTTTATGACAGAAAAATTGCCAATATGTGACTGATATTTCTCGGCAAAAACGTAGTGGTTATCATAGTCCACAGGCTACGAAAGCTAATTGCCAACGGGATGTTGACTTGTTTGTGTTAAAGATTTTAGAGAGAGCCGAAAATGCGGCGGATTCTACTGCCTAGTCAAACACTCACTTTTTACTATACATTTAAAGTTCTAAAGAAACTTTTAAAAAACGAAGATGGATGACATCATTCTCCTTAATTATCAAATAATTGAATTATTGGTTGAAATAAAGAAAAACGGACGCAAATTATACAAATTATCCTGATTATACCATGCTGTATCACAGAATGGTAAAAAGATTTAATTAAATAATAATAAGAAATATTGTTCGCCAGATGGACGGACGACCTGAAAAAGGTGGTTGGGACAGATAGGATGCGGAAGGCGGAGGATCGGGGAAAATAGCGCACATTGGGATAGGCCTATGTCCAGCAGTGAAACGCGGTGGACTAATTGATTGATTGTTCACGCCAGTCGCGGGCACTCACGACCATGGATAGGCGACCAATCCCCACGCTGCTATCGAAGGATCCCAAAGACAAATATTCGACAACATTCTACACATTGCTATTTATACCCAAGGTAAGCATAGCCAGGCATAGCTTAACTAGCTTGTGTTATGGAATCTAGACTGCAGATAAACATACTTATATACTTTTTTTAATAAATACTTTCATATCATACACAGAAATATATATACATTTCAATCCAACCATCTTCTCTATTGAACTCAAGGTATTTTTTTTTCATTTTAATAGCATCGCTACCAGGATGAGCCCGGTTAGAAATTAACTGTATTTTCGTAATATAACCACATAAAGGCAACAAACTCACTTCTGACTAGCCACATATGGTATGTCGGATGCCTCATCCTGCCATCTGGCACACCGCTACATCGGCGGCTCACCACTTTGTTAGGGATGTAGCAGGTATACGTATATGTACGTAAATATATTATGATTAAGGATTTGATTACCCTATAGCAAACAACGCGGCTGGTCGACGACAATGCTATAGCCGGCAATGCGAGAAAAATTTATTACAAATATTTCAACAGAATTCTATTTGATAGTTGTATCTTGCCTCTCTTTCAAACCGCATCGGCAGGTGGTTATATAGAACTTCTACAACTGAAACCACACGGAAAACTGTCACGGTACCAGCCACAGCTAGCTGGATCACACATTCCATTCCTTAACAAGTTTGTTATGAAACTATATCTACAAAGTTTCTATGTATTTTTATTTATTATTGGAATAATAAATTTTGGAATGCTGATAAACCGTAATTACTCTTGTCAAAGTGTTATTAAAATGGGGCACAAGCCCTTTCTAAACATCGTAAACGTGCGTTTGAAATATTATCATGAATAACCTTAGGGCTAGTGTGAGTGACATAAACATCTCTCATGCGGTGAGATATATAGGGTATATTTATCGTACACCAATATATACTTAAAGTGCAGCTGTATATGGAAGAAGTTCCTTAGCTCTTAAAAGATTATTGTTACTACCCGTGGAAGATGGGTATTTTGTAGAATGTTACCTCCTATTCCTTCTTAGCAGGCCGTGCTGCTATAGTTTCAGAGATATTGTTACCATTACTGTTAGCAGAGTAACTTATTAGAGCATCGGGTGCTATCAATTAGTATTGATAGCACCTATTGGTAGTCCACAGGCTAATCTAAAATAGAATTAACAGCAGTGGTTCGCATTTACTAAACTCCACATTATGGCGGTGGAGCTTATCAGGTACCGATTGGATGCAGCAGTTTAAGCTTGGTGAAGCTAGCCAAAAACACTAATAGTCGAATGAGATGACATATAAATGATTATTTTGTAAATTTCACATTAAATTACACTTAGTATGTACTAGTAATATACTTTAAAATTATTTATAGATACTTAGCTGACCTAAAACCAATTTTCCAAACCCAACACACATTGTACTGCAATTACTCCATTTTTTTTAAGGTATTTTGTCTTAGGAATATTATTTACTAGCCATTAAGTCAATAAAAAAGTAGAAAGTTAATAGTTCTTAGAGATGTTTCGCCTCAAAATTCATATTAATTTTGAAACAGCGCAGGTGAAAATTGTGTCGATTAAAACTTGGTAAATATTGATTACTTAAAAATAATTATAGAAGTCTGAAAACACTATATCTATTCCAAAATAAACTATAAAATGATTTAAACTTAATAGCGAAAAGCTCTTAGATTTTTTTTTTTTTTTTTATACCACTAAGTTGGCAGACAAGCACACGGCCCACCTGATGGGAAGCGGTTACCGTGGCCTATGGACGTATGCAACACCAGGGGTGTCACACTCGTGCTGCCGACCATGAAGAAACCTTCTGATGCCCCTCTTGAAGAACCCCATATTGTAGGCGCTTGGGAAAACCGCAGCAGGGAGGTCATTCCACAGCTTGAGTGTGCGTGGGATGAAGTTTCTTTCATACCGCACAGTGCGCACCGTCTCAGGTCGCAATGTGTGGGGATGAATTCCCTGCCTATGGCGAGAGGTGCGATGATAGAATGAAGCTACGGGCATCATGTCAAACAATTCATCTGAGCACAAACCATTGATAGGCGGTAGAACACACACAGTGAGGCAAAATCCCTCCTAAGGCTAAGAGGTTCCACTCTACCTGTGAGTATGGGATTGTCAACCAGCCTCAATGCCCGTCTTTGCAACGAGTCGAAGGGGTCAAGCTGGTATGCAGGTGCTCCAGCAAAAAGGTGACAGCAGTACTCCATGTGAGGCCGGACCTGTGCCTTATAAAGAAGGAGTTGCTGCCCCGCAGTGAAGTACTGCTTCGCCCTGTTGAGCACTCCGAGTTTTTTTGATGCCAACTTAACCTTGTCCTGCAAATGACTTCGGTATTGGACGTCGCTGGAGATATCGACACCAAGGATCCCGATACTCGAGGAGATGGTAAGCGGTGTGCCCAGGAATTGCGGCGCTACAATGAATGGGGTTTTCTTAGCGGTGAATACACATACTTGTGTCTTAGTGGGGTTGAATTGGACTAGGTTTAGTCGTCCCCAATCGGATACTCCAGAGAGAGAGTAGTCTCGATTTTAGACACAAGTTGTTCGCGACTCTTCTCCACCTCGGACTGAGGGATATTTGCACGGCCCGTGTAACACGTGTCCCCGGTACTGTCGTCCGCATAACAATGAATGGAGCCATCAGACAGCATGTCATTGATATGCAGCAGAAACAGCGTCGGAGACAACACGGAGCCTTGTGGGACACCAGCGTTTATGTTCATGCGGTCCGAGCAGCTGCCGTCGACGACAGCTTGGATGCTTCTGTTGGACAAAAAGCTGGCGATCCATTCGCAAAGTCCCTCGGGGAGTCCATAGTAAGGCAACTTCGCAAGAAGACCTTTGTGCCAGACCCGATCGAAGGCCTTTGCTATATCGAGGCTGACCGCTAGTGCCTCACCCCGACTCTCGATGGCTTGCGACCACCGGTTTGTGAGATACACAAGAAGGTCACCGGTTGAGCGACGGTGGCGAAAGCCGTACTGTCGGTCGCTCAGTAGATCGTTTCCTTCAAGGTATCTCAGGAGCTGTGTGTTAATGACACGCTCCATAACCTTCGAGAGTAGGGAGGTTATAGCGATAGGCCTGTAATTGGTCGGATCTGTCCTGTCGCCTTTCTTAGGTACAGGGTGCACGAATGCGGTCTTCCACGAGGCTGGGACCTGCCGCGCGGAGTAGGAGAGTGCAAAAAGGCGTGTAAGTACAGGGCACAGCTCGGGGGCGCAGTGTTTAAGCACCATCGCTGGTATTCCATCCGGCCCACTCGACTTCCGAACATCTAGGGACTTAAGCTCACGCCGGACCGCCCGTTGCGTGATTTTAACTTCAGACATGGAAGCACCACAGCTGGGAATTATGGGTGGTTCGGCGTCCCCGTCGTTCATAGTCGAGTTTGACGCAAAGAGATTACCCAACAGATCGGCTTTCTCCTTAGCGCCATGGGCCAGACTACCATCGGATTTTTGCAGCGGTGGAAGGCAAGACTGGCAGAAGTTTCCCTCGGCAGCTTTGGCGAGCGACCAAAATGCACGACTGCCAGATGGGTAGCGCGCAAGCCGCTCGCCAATTCTGCCGATGAACTCAAACTTAGCCCTGGCCGTAGCTTTTTTACTAGACCTCGAGGCGGCATTCAACTTTCGCTTCACTTCAGTGATATTAGGATCTTTATTGGCTAAAGCCGTGATCCAAGCCCTGTATGCAGATTGCTTGTGGAAACAACTGTAATCCTATAAGTATAAGGTACACTTTCCATCAGATGGGTGCTTATCTGCCACATAAGAAGCACAAAAAGCAATAAAGTTGTTACTCATATTCCGCTTTTCAGAACCATATTATATTGAAATATTCTCTTGATGACAATATTCCTTCATCTAAAAGAGACGTACAAAATAATACAATATCTGCATGGCGGGAGAAACAGAAAGACAAACTTTCATAAAGCCGATTATCATAACGACACAGAACGAGACAGATATAGAATACAAATACAATATAGAGGCAGACAACGGCACATGCGGCTGGCGTTCGAGACAAATGGCCACTGCATTACGCAACTTTTTCCTGGAAACTAACTTACTAAAGCTACTTAGTAGGAATTGTGGTTTCTTATTACATAAACAAACATATATACTGGTGCATCCTCCCCCGAGAGTAGGAAAACAATTGCTACTGCCTGAATTATAATTGAGGCAGTTTTATGAACTTTCATTAGGTGGCTCGGCGGCTGTCGTAGCGGTTTAAATACAACTACTTTTTTCTAGCAAATTTGAATTTTCAACATGTTGATGAGAATGTTTTATTTCAGGAACTTTGTTGTTTGTTAGGACACATCTCTTTCTTACAAACACATTTATTGCGTATGTATAAACAGGTTTATGAAATTTTGTACTTCAGACTTTAAGAATAATGGACTTCTATAAAAATGTCTATCAGTTATATTATATGTGTAAAGTTTTGGGAAACGCTGGTATAACAGTTAATTTATTTCTAACCAAACACATAACATAAACTCATGCCTATATCCCCGAAGGGGTAGGCAGAGGTGCTAGCACCCACATTTCGCCAGTTTATGTTTAGGTCCCAATATAATAGGTGGCGAGCCTATTGCCATTAACCGGGCACTTATAAATCTGCGATAAATACACACATAACTAACATTGGTGTGTGCCATGGTAAAACCTGGGATCGAACCCGAGACCTCGTCTCAGCAGTCCATTACTCTCACCACTAGGCTACCGCGGTATACCTATGTCTATATCTATATAGTCTGTATATGAAATTCATACTTCTTGCTCAATTTATTATTCTCCAAATTATGGATTTTCATATAATCGTTGATGCCTTATTTTACCCCCAATTTTACCCCAAATTTCTAACCATACTTAAATATGTTAATAACTAACTATATGTTTAAATATTTTAATTTAAAATGCTTCGCATCCAAACGCAAAACTATATATTGTAATTAGAATAGACTTTATACTGAAGTAATACAATTTACATGTATCTTCTTTGTTATTGTAATTTTGGATGGTAAATGTAAAAACAAGTTACACTAGTACTAAAATTTCAACCAGTCATTCAAACCAAACACGAAGAGCACTCGAGAATGAAGAAGTTCTCGTTCTACACAATACAGATGAGTTTATGAACCCGGCTACGTAGATATATAGCTTGCACGTAGATAGGAGACTCAGCCACCAAGTGTTTGTATTTGAGGAGCAAGGAGTGACAGTTGTATGTAATTAACTTCTACGTCGGTTATAGATCGATTGCTTAGACTATTAAGTTGGATATTTTGAACAGCTGACAATGATACTTTTCACTGTATAATTTAGATAATCTTTTCATAATTTACTTTTATTACATTTACATACTATTTCTAAACTCTTTTTGATGCATATATTCTAAAATGAACTGTGTTAACATACAGCAAAGTCTGATTTAGAATGCAAGACAACCTACTATGGGGTGACTAGGCAATGCTGAGAATAAAGTCCGGGTACCAGGTGCGGTGAAATCATAAGCTCGTCGGATTTAAGGCGTCACATTCCAGGTGTGACGTCACCGAGAGGAGTGCTTACACGTTTAGACGAGTTCGGTCTAAATTGATATAGTTTACGAGATGTTATTTTCGGTTTCTGTGTAATTATGAAGCTCAATGGTTAAAGAGTCGATCTTGCGTTCGAGAGGGTCCGGGTTTAAATCATGACTGTATTACAGTACTAACATGAAACCACTTCTAATGCAAACAATATAGCTTATCTTAACAATATACTAGTGCTCTTGCTTGTTGTTTACTCTCACGCTTTCATTATAAACAAAAACCTAAGCATAATTTTATTATTGTTTAAATTTTATTTATAAATGTAAATGACGTTTTTTGTAATTTTTAACATTCAATCAACTTTTTAAACTTGAAATTTAAATTATATTAAATGAAAAAGACGCTAAAGTTCACGCACATCTTGGTACAAATGAGAGAACTGCAAAAATAAAGTAAGTTTGCTACCTAAAACTACAATATCACAGATGTTAATATATACACTTTTTGAAATACCATAATTTAAAAATATCTTAGAATAATAAAATACTGAAGCTACTACATTCTAAAATGAAACAAGTTAATTAGGTATGTACAATACAATTACGTGAAACTGAAACAATCTAACCTTGATTATTAAATTTATCCGAGCGATGTAATTTCAACTTAGCAGAACTGAAATTAAGTTACCTATGTATTTATAACTTTGTTATTAACGTAACTGCCAGTACTAATTAACGTAAGTATATAATTCGAGGGTTTAACCACGAATTTAGACCGGTTTATTAAAGAGGTAATAGTTTTTTTATTCTTTAAAATATACACTAAGCGGTTTCTATAACAAAATTTCGAAATAATGCGTACGAAAAATGAAGTACTAAATGTACAGTTACCGCATAGGTATATAAAATATCATGGTCTCTCATATTAGTATTAAAACTATCCGAAGAGCAATGTATTTTTTTTAAATATCCCGATAACTTTAATACTACAGTTACCTTTACTTTCAGCAGCAGTGTAGGGAGGTAAACAAAAAAAAATTAAGGACGTTCTTAAGTTTTTCGAACAAAGTTTACTTATAAGTATTTTCTATAAATAAACATAATATTTATATGTTATAAATAAAATTACTTTAATTATGTTACTTTGCAAGTAATAAGCAAATTTTGATGTCTTAAATGTATTTCCTTAATTTCAAAATATCTGATATTAAATTAATGAAAATATTAAACTACTACATTTACAACGAAACAAGTTAAGTAGGTATGTACAATACAATTACGTGAAACTGAAACAATCTAAGCTTGATTATTAAATTTATCCGAGCGATGTAATTTCAAGTTAGCAGAACTGAAATTAAGGTACCGATGTATTTATAACTTTGTTATTAACGTAACTGCCAGTACTAATTAACATAAGTCTATTTAGTCCGGTTTATAATTTTCGAAATAGTAAGTGTTTTCTATAAATAAACATAATATTTATATGTTATAAATAAAAATATGATCTCTCGAAGAATATTTTTCCATCTTAAATAATTTTAAATAAAGAAAAAAAAATATTATTTTGACGCTAACGTTCCAAATTATTCACCTGTAATGTTAGGCCTGTCAACAACAAGCGCTACTGACAAAGATTTTATTAATACCAGTAGAATAATGAGCATTTTTTCTCTTTGTCCTCTTGGTCATAAATCACAAGTAATTCGCAAAAGTTTTTGATGAAGTAATAATTTATATAAGATTCTCATGTTTCATTAGGGAAGCTAATAATTATTTTCTTTGGTAAGGTTATTACAATAGGTGTTCCAATATAGTAAACAGTAAAAATCATTACCATTTACCTCATATGGATCACATTAATTGTTACTGTTTTTTTTTTATACCACTTAGTTGGCAGACAAGCTCACGGCCCACCTGATGGGAAGCGGTTACCGTGGCCTATGGACGTATGCAACACCAGGGGTGTCACACTCGCGCTACCGACCATGAATAAACCTTCTGATGCTCCTCTTGAAGAACCCCATATTGTAAGCGCTTGGGAAAACCGCAGCAGGGAGGTCATTCCACAGCTTGAGTTTGCGTGGGATGAAGTTTCTTTCATACCACACAGTGCGCACCGTCTCAGGTCGCAATATATGAGGATGAATTCCCTGCCTATGGCGAGACGTGCGATGATAGAATGTAGCTACGGGCATCATGTCAAACAATTCATCTGAGCACAAACCATTGTATAGGCGGTAGAACACACACAGTGAGGCAAAATTCCTCCTAAGGCTAAGAGGTTCCACTCTACCTGTGAGTATGGGATTGTCAACCAGCCTCAATGCACGTCTTTGCAACGAGTCGAAGGGGTCAAGCTGGTATGCAGGTGCTCCAGCAAAAAGGTGACAGGAGTACTCCATGTGAGACAGGACCTGTGATTTATAAAGAAGGAGTTGCTGCCCCGCAGTGAAGTACTGCTTCGCCCTGTTGAGCACTCCGAGTTTTCTTGATGCCAACTTAACCTTGTCCTGCAAATGACTTCGGTATTGGACGTCGCTGGAGATATCGACACCAAGGATCCCGATACTCGGGGAGATGGTAAGCGGTGTGCCCAGGAATTGCGGCGCTACAATGAAAAGGATTTTCTTAGCGGTGAATACACATACTTGTGTCTTAGTGGGGTTGAATTGGACTAGGTTTAGTCGTCCCCAATCGGATACTCCAGAGAGAGTAGTCTCAATTTCAGACACAAGTTGTTCGCGACTCTTCTCCACCTCGGACTGAGGGATATTTGCACGGCCCGTGTAACACGTGTCTCCGGTACTGTCGTCCGCATAACAATGAATGTAGCCATCAGGCAGCATTGATATGCAGCAGAAACAGCGTCAGAGACAACACGGAGCCTTGTGGGACACCAGCGTTTATGTCCATGCGGTCCGAGCAGCTGCCGTCGACGACGGCTTGGATGCTTCTGTTGGACAAAAAGCTGGAGATCCATTCGCACAATCCCTCGGGGAGTCCATAATATGGCAACTTCGTAAGAAGACCTTTGTGCCAGACCCGATCGAAGGCCTTCGCTATATCGAGGCTGACCGCTAGTGCCTCACCCCGACTCTCGATGGCTTGCGCCCACCGGTTTGTGAGATACACAAGAAGGTAGAGCGACTGTGGCGAAAGCCGTACTGTCGGTCGCTCAGTAGATCGTTTCCTTTAAGGTATCTCAGGAGCTGTGTATTAATAACACGCGCCATAACCTTCGATAAAAGGGAGGTTACAGCGATAGGCCTGTAATTGGTCGGATCTGTCCTGTCACCTTTCTTAGGTACAGGGTGCACAAATGCGGTCTTCCACGAGGTCGGGACCCGCCTTGCGGAGTATGAGAGTGCGAAAAGACGTGTAAGTACAGGGCACAGCTCGGGGGCACAGTGTTTAAGCACCATCGCCGGTATACCGTCCGGCCCACTCGACTTCCGAACATCTAGGGACTTAAGGTCGCGCCGGACCACCCGTTGCGTGATTTTAACTTCAGTCATGGAAGCACCGCAGCTGGGAATTATGGGTGGTTCGGCGTTCTCGTAGTTCATAGTCGAGTTTGACGCAAAGAGATTACCCAACAGATCGGCTTTCTCCTTAGCGCCATGGGCCAGACTACCATCGGATTTTTGCAGCGGTGGAAGGCAAGACAGGCAGAAGTTGCCCTCGGCAGCTTTGGCGAGCGACCAAAATGCACGACTGCCAGATGGGTAGCGCGCAAGCCGCTCGCCAATTCTGCCGATGAACTCAAACTTAGCCCTGGCCGTAGCTTTTTTACTAGACCTCGAAGCGGCATTCAACTTTCGCTTCGCTTCAGCGATATTTGGATCTTTATTGACAAGAGCCGTGGTCCAAGCCCCGTATGCAGATTGCTTGTGGTCTTTTTTTTTTTTTTTATACCACTAAGTTGGCAGACAAGCACACGGCCCACCTGATGGAAAGTGGTTACCGTGACCTATGGACGTCTGTAACACCAGAGGAGTCACAGTCGCGCTGCCAACCCTGTAAGTACAGAGTTTCTGTGCCGTCAGTAGAAGACAAAGCAGGACAAGCCTTTAGTCTTCCCACTGACAGCACAAATTCTCCAGTGAGCTCTGGCTACCCTACTCACCACTGGGAACACAACACGAAGTTATTATAGCCGCGGTATTCTGTAGGGCGGAGGTACTACCCCAGTCGGACTGCTCAATCGGGCGGAAATACCGCCGTGTCCTACCTCCTGTCCTCCTCCTGTCTCTTGCTTCTCTGCAGGACCTATTAAACCAAGGACGTTTGCTCTCTCCTGTTGCGATCCAGCGGTTCGGAATATAGCATTCCATACCCGCTAGGACCGCTAGGATGCTAGACTGTATCTACAATATGATAAAACTGTGGCAAATTTCATCACCATCATATCGTGGTTCCCGATTAACTTGCATCTCGATTTGACTTATCATGATTATTATGGTATCTCTTCATCCAACCCTGAGAAAAACCTGCGCGCGAGTCACTTACTTTAATCAGCAGGTGTAACAGCTAATAGGTGACGATAGCTTGGGCCCCAAAATTCTAATAGGTCCTCATTCACATATATCACGATAAGTAAACACAAGAGTACACAATAATATACAATAAAAAAAAAGTTACCAACTCCTCTGAGTACTCTAACCACTGTTGACATTGTTACATTTTAATAGTAAGAGAGTTGACAGCAAAATTCCCGTTTTGCTTTAACCTATTACCTAAACTAATGTAGAACTAAGTTTTTAAGTTAGTTTGAGAAGCAACATTTTACGGAGATGCTCAAAGAGTCTTAAGTCTTTTCTTTCTATTATATTAAAGTACGATAACGAAGGAACAAAGAAAACGTTTACTCTTAAACGTAGAAGAAATTTTACTTAAATTCCAATACAATAAAACTACACCGGTACAATTTATAAGGCTATTCTATTATGAACATAAAAGTCCCATCAGCATTGTTTACATAAAAACCGTCGTAATAATTTTGCTTGTTCTGCTTTATGACGTCACAATAATACCTGTTGTTCTTTCTGTTTGTTGATCACTCAAGTGATAACAATAAGGGAACAATGGTCCACTCGGCCGACTTTAGGGTTGGTATTCTGGCTTTTATTGTCTCAGGGTCATTCGTATAATTAATTTGTCATTTCGGCTCCTGAGTGACAAAAGTGCTTCAGGACCGTACTTGTTTGCTTATCGCAATATAAATAGTTAGAGTGGAGAGCTGTTCATTATTCTCATTAAAATGTGCCAGTACAATTTGTGGTTCTACCTTTTAGTTAAGGAAATGGAGTTTGTACTGAAGTTGTATTACAAAACTTTTAGTTTTGTTAGTGTTGGGGACCAACTGATAAAATAATTTAACTAACTTAGTTTTGGTATTTTAACGATAAAGTGATTGCATCGACGGCAGAGTGGTTATTAGTACGAGAAAAGTACAGAATAATCCAATTTTTAGAACTCATATGGGTTTTCAATAAATAAACAGATAATCACATTTTTTTTTTAAATAAACACCCGTACCATTGCGAATGTGAATAAATGTACATTTGCATTGCTGTACATGCAAATAGACGAACTAAGCGGTCACACAACTCATGAACTCCTATGTAAAAGCGAAGCTCTAGCAGCCAAACTACAAAATATAAAATAGCGCAAATAATTAAGGCAATTTGCTTCACGTTTCAAAAATTTGTCATTCACAATGCTGACACCAAATTTCCGTTTTTATTAAAGCATTGACTGCTGAAGATAAAACAACCATCAAATGTTGCTGAAATTATAAACATGAGAGGAATGAAGCTTTTTAAAAGTACATGTTTTTCGTTTCACAATTTCTCTGGAAAACTCGTTGAACTAAACGTGGGACGTGACGTTCATCAAATTCACGTCACGTAGGTTGGCGATACAGTTATATACGAGTCGACATACATTCCGGTGCATCGCGTTAAAGTTATAATAAACATGTCAACTGCTCATGATTTCTCGCAACACATGAAAGACGTTAAGATACAAAGTATTGATTTATCTAGATGCTAGCCCACGACTTCACCTGCTTGTGTATCGGTGAACGTGACTTTTGCTCATATCTCTGGTTCTCCAGAACTGATTTCGATCAAAGAAGTCTAAGTCGGACCAAGATTGAACGAAAAAAACCGAATCAAAATCCGTTCAGTAGTTTCTGCATCCATCATTGACAAACAGAGAAGAATTAAAAAACTTGTCTTTGTGTTCAATATCATTAATATATCTCCAATGTACAGACACTACCACTTTACAATATTATATAGTATAGATTCAATACCGCTTTATTTGTGTTTAACTTGTTATAAAAATGTCAAGCGTGTTGATATATCATGATGTTTCTTTGCTAGCAAACAATTGTGATATATAGGTACATTATGTGTCACAAAGTTGAGTTATTGTCACTTGTTTTGTAGTTTTATTCTGTATCGTAAATGAAACTTAAAAAATGTCTTTTTCTTTTTCTTGTGACTTTTAACAAAATTACTGTAGAAAATTACCCCTTAAAAATTAAAGATCTAAATGAATACAAGAGATAGCTGGTAACGAGCGTTTCTGTCAACCTTTCATAACCCACAAGTTAAAAGAATGATAGTAAAAATTTAATTTAAAATTTTAAAAACCCATGACAATGCTTGAATCAAAAGGAAAAATTTAAAAAACCCCCGTCACAAAAAACAACCCCCAAAAAGTCGTAAATAAGTTATGTTAGTTAGCCCTATAACTTTGATATACCTAGTAATATATATTTTGATTCAAGCCTTGTCATGTCGGGGAATCTTAACTGGTAGAGCACTACGTCATATTATCGGAACGATCCAAGGTCCCCCCGACAATGACAACACTCGAAACAAAATATGTATTACTAGGTACATCAAAGTTATAGGGCTAACTAACACAATTTATTTACGACTTTTTGGGGGTTGTTTTTTGTGACGGGGGTTTTTAAATTTTTAGTTAAATTTTAATTTTACACTTTTAAAATTGACCTACTCGTCAAGCTCTTTGATTTGATACCCATATTGAGGCAGTTGTGAAATAAAATGTAATTCGCAATTTTTAATTTAATTTTTATTTTACACTTGCGGGGCGTGAAAAAGCATATGATGAGGCCGTCAAGCTGAGTGTCACCATTATCACACGGTATGTGTAAGTAATGGTGACCCTCTTTTCTGAGACTTCGCCTTCAGCTTACCATCAAGCAAGGCGAAGTCTAATTGACGTGTTCAAGGTAAAAAAAAAACACTTTTAAATTGATCTACTCATCAAGCTCTTTGATTTGATACCCATGTTGAGAGAGTTGCGAAATAAAACGTAATTCGCCATTTTGTGGTGGCGGCCATCTCGGATTTAAAATTTGTCATATTTTATGATATTCTACTAGTGAAGCCCTTTCATTTGATACTCATATTGAGGAAGTTGAGAAAAAATATGTACTCCCTCATTTTGTAGCGACGGCCATCATTTTTTAAACATAGCTAAGCGCATCATAAGGGGGTACCGCACGATATCATTCAACGCGGCGAGTCTCCTCGCCGGATCGCCACCATGGATCCTGGAAGCGAGATGCCTTTCGGCGCTATACCGGTTCCGAAAGGCGGCGCGGGAGCAGGGTCACGATCCTGAGCCCGAAGAAATTCGGGTCGTGAGATCCCGGCTCCACATGGAAATGGTGGCGGAATGGGAGATACGACTTGGGCGACCAGGCGCAGGGCACGCCGTAGTAGCGGCGGTAAGACCCATCATGGGGGAGTGGCTAGAGAGGTCACACGGCAGCCTCTCGTACCGTCTGACGCAGATGATCACCGAGCACGGATGCTTCGGAAAGTATCTGCGTCGGATGCAGAAAGAGCCAACGTCTGAGTGCCATCACTGCGACGCGAGCGAGGACTCAGGTCCGCACATGCTCACCGAGTGTCCGGCGTGGGAGACGCCGAGGCGGGAGCTTGTGGCGGCCCTGGGAGTGAGGGTTCTCACGCTCTCCACCTTGCTCGCGGCGATGGTTCGCTGCGCGGATGCGTGGGCGGCCGGCGCCTCCTTCTGCGAGCAAGTAATGCTCGTGAAGGAGGCGGCGGGCGGGAGCGGCAGCGGGAGTGACGAAGGATCGCAAGACAAGCTGCCCGCGTACGAAGGCAACTCGGGCGTCGGAGGTCGATGAACGACCTCCGCCCCCCATGAGCGCCGGCCTGGGGGTGACAGGTGGAGCCGCCTGTCACCCTGGCAGAAGCAGGCCGCGGCGGTGGCACGCGTGGCGCGCCTCCCCGTTTCCGGGGACGAGTTGGGGACTCTGTAGTCCCCACACCCGAGAAGAGGGCCAGATCGTGAGAGATGGCCCTGGGTCAGCCGGGGTGCGAGGGATATGCCTGTCAACCTCACCTTCGGCAACCAAAGCGACCCACAGGCGGCGTGCGTTTTAGTCGGTTCGAGTCCGATATAACCTCCTCCACCGGCTCCGGTGGGGAGGTATCCGTGGGGATTTTGCGCACGTAAAAAAAAAACATAGCTAAGAACACTCCCGACTAATAATATACCTTTCAAACAAAAAAAACTAAATCCAAATCGGTTCATCCGTTCAGGAACTACGATGCCACAGACAGACACACACATTTTTTTTTATAGGACATGCCAACTTGACCTCACCTCGCCTGATGGTAAGCTAAAGGCAAAGTCTCAGGAAAGAGGGTCACCATTACAGACACTAAGTGCTACAATGGTGGCACTCAGCTTGGCGGCCTCATCAGATGCTTTTTCACGCCCCACTTAAAGGCCCCGGGACTGTAGGAAGAAGGAAACACGTGTGCTGGTAATGAATTCCAGGTCTTGGTGGTGCGGCAAAGAAAAGAGTCTCCGAACCGCTTGGTTCTTGCTCGTATATTCTGCACAGTGTGAGGGTGACATCTAAGGCCTGCACGTGTTGTCCTATGTAGGAAAGGAGATGGTGGGATGAGTTGGAAGAGCTCGTCAGAACACTCACCGTGGTAGAGATAGTAAAATACAGCGAAGGAAGCAATATCTCTACGCATCTGCAATGGCTCGAGGGTGTTCGTGACCTCAGGTTTCCCAATAATTCGGACCGCGCGTCGCTGCAACCTGTCGAGAGCATCTAGTAGGTATTTCGCGGAGCCATCCCAGAGATGCGAGCAGTATTCCACGCAGGAGCGAATTTGTGTCTTATAGAGAAGACACCGCTGCTCCGGCGTGAAAAAACGTCTCACTTTGTTCAGGAATCCGAGTTTCCGCGAGGCTGTTTTGATGATGCTCTCGATGTAATTTCTGTTATTCAGTTTGCAGCGAATATCCATGCCTAGGATATTGAGATTGTCCTGCAGTGGCAGTGGTGTGCTCTGAAGAGTGGGAAGGGGAAGGAAAGAAGATACCTTTGCTGTGAACGCACAAGCCTGCGTCTTCTTGGCATTGAACTCGACCATGTTCTCAGAGCCCCATTGAGAAATGTGATTCAAGATCCGGTCCAGTTCAGTGACAAGAAGCTGTCTTTTTTCCACGATATCAGACTGTTTGGCCGCAGGTTGTCCGTGATAACTCCCGTGTAAGGTGCTATCGTCTGCATAGCAATGTATGCTGCCGGTGGACAGCATGTCGTTGATATGCAGAAGAAAGAGAGCGGGAGATAAATACAGACCCCTGCGTTACGCCAGCATTTATCTGCAAGAACTCCGAAGTCCGTCCATCACAGAGGACGCGGATACGGCGCTCCCGCAGGAAACTAGTAATCCAGTTGCACAGTCTAGGAGGCAGACCAAAGGCTGGTAGCTTGGAGAGAAGCGATTTGTGCCAGACTCTATCGAAAGCTTTGGCGATATCAGACTAATTGCCAGTGACTCGCCGTGCTTGTCCATAGCCTACCCCAAAGATGGGTAACGTATGCTAGAAGATCACCCGTTGACCATTTCGGCCTGAAGCCATATTGCCGGTCATTAATTAAGGAGTGATCCTCTAGGTGACGCGTGAGCTGTTTGTTAATGATGTGAACAAACAAAAAAACGTCAAACTTATAACACTTCGTCGTTTTTGCGTCGGGGGTTAAAAATTAGTATTACTAGGTATATCAAAGTTATCGGGCTAACTAACACAACTTATTTTAGAGTTTTCGAGGGTTGATTTTTGTGACGGGGTTTTTTTTAATTTTATTGTACACTTTTTAAACTAACCTACTCGTCAAGCTCTTTGATTTGATACCCATATTGAGGGAGTTGAGAAACAAAATGTAATTCGACATTTTATGGTGGCGGCCATCTTGGATTTGAAATTTTTCATAGTGTATGGTATTCTACTAGTCAAGCTCTTTCATTTAATTGAATGAAATTGGAATTGAGATTGGATTGAGAATGAAATGAAATTGGAATTGAGATTTTTTTTATTTATTTTTTTTATTCAACTTTATGCACAATAATTTTGTACAAAGGCGGACTTAATGCCAAAGGCATTATCTAACAGTCAACCTTAGGCTGATGCAGAGATACATTGAGGTAGGTGCAGGCAAAATAATTTATTGTCATATTATCTATGTTCACAATAACTCCGTCATTTTGTAGCGGCAGCCATCTTGGAAAGATTTTTTCAAACATAGCTAAGAACATTCCCGACTAATATACCTTTCAACCAAAAAAACGTAATCCAAATCGGTTGTTCAGTTCAAGAGCTACGATGCCACAGACAGATACACACAGACATGTCAAACTTATAACACCCTATCCTTTTTACGTTGGGGGTTAATAAATCAATATTTTAGTCAAAGGTATTGTTAGCTAGGTATCACAACAAGTTCTTGACTAAAACATTTTATTTATTTTATGTATTTTAAATCATTTTCTTTCAAGTACCTGAACATAGATTGCTTTGAAACATATAATCACATTGTCCGTCCAATATCCGATAGCGTAAAGCTTTTTTTATCAAATTTTGGTTTTATTCAAAGTTGAGACGCTGAGCTCAAGTTGTCCTGTATCATTATTCAATTACATTTCTTGTAAAGAGTGATTGGTTTTTGAAGTTTATGCGTCGAACTGGTTCACGTAATATTATTTTTAGTTATATACGGCAAAAAAGATAAAGGATTACTTAGCGTAGGGCGCTGTCCGTTCGTTGTAACATGTTGGCGCGCAGGTTTACACGGTGTACAACACCAGTGAAGGTAACACTTTTCAAAGCGTATTGCCAGTCTTTTTACACGTGCAGTCTGTGGGCCGAATTCACGCAGATGGCGTACAGCGCGCTACGAGTTCAGTACAACAATGCCTTCCAGGTGCTGCTGAACCTGTCGAGGTTCTGTAGCGCATCAAATATGTTCGCGGAGGCACATTGCGATGATTTTTACGCTATAGTAAGAAAGCGGAGCGCGTCAATGTCTGCTCGACTGCTAGGTCAGCATCCTGAAGGTATTGTCCGAGAGGTGGGACCTTCCTGTCCTGCAAAGGTGGACGCGCTTACATGCTAGCGCGTGCCCTCGTTTTATTTTGTAATTTGTGTTTAATGTAGTACTAACATAGTTATAAGATCATTGTTACTAACACATATGGACCGATGTCTGATATTAAATAATAATAATTATTATTAGCTAATAGGCATAGAAATGAAAAAATAATAAAAATAGGTTTATGAGGCACATATGTCTACCCGATAAGTTTTGACTTAGGATATCAGATCAAGAACGCCTTAAAGAAAGGCTTATCCGCAACTGCCGAACTTGGGTTAAAATAATTGTTAAAGTAAAAGAAGTGCGATATAGAAACAGAAGCGATATAATAATAATCTCTGGTTATAATTGTACACGGGTCATGGCCACGGGTGCTGCAACGCATCCGAAACGTCGGCAGAAATAGTAAGTTCCATGATTTAATCGCGATAAGTCCCGATACGTTTTATAATAATATAGAGATAGTTTAAAAATCTCTAGTTATCTCTATGGGCAATAATATGCATCATAGTGTGTTCCTTTTTCATAATTCTATGGTGATTGCAGAGGATATACAATTGGCAACAGACTCTATATATTATATCTATATAACAATATTCCAGAAATGATATAATTTCTTCTGCTTAAAGCAAGTTCTGTAATAGCCCTGGGAAACCTATAACACATATGACCACAACACAATAAATTACTATTCCATACCTCATCAATAATTTGCAAAAAGAAAATAACAAACAAGCTTGATCCCAATGTCTCAATATTGGAAAAGCAATTCGATCTATCTTTTGATAAGGGGGATTTGCGAGTATCTACCAAAGGATTGCTCTATATATTATGTGTCTTAGTTGTTAAAGTTCGTAATGCGATACATCCCATAAACTCCCCGAGGGCGACCGGCCATACTTCATCCCAACATGTCTTTTTATAAAGAATATCACTGTAGAGCAACAAAAATTCGTCAGAGGCCTCGGTATTCCCTTATGTAATTAAAATGTTGGTTCCGTATCAAGCCAGGCTACCAATTTATTTGTTTTCACGAATGATCATGTAATTTCTTTGACATTTACTTTTCTTGGAATATATGAAAGTAGTAAAGGGAAAGGTCGTTAACGATAGCAGCGGATGCTAGTTAGCAATTTGAAGTACTTGACTCACTCTGAGCTTTGTCGTACTTGTTTTTAATATCTACAATGTTCGGTATTTTTTAATATTAAAACATGATAACTATTAGTTTAGTAGTAGTCAGTATGTCATATGTTGGTATGTATGTCCTATAACACGGATGTATATGCTTTTTGTTCCAAATCTTAGTCTAATGGCCGAACTGTGACAGAAATGATTGGGTAATGTCTCAGAGGCATTTTATACCTAAAAGAAGTTGCCCTACCTAAAGTAAATAATATTTATAGTGTTAAAACATTAGTTACAAAAGTAGTGCATATTTGAAACGACTGATAACTATTTAAGAAATGTAGTAACATAAAAAACTTTTCACGCGTAGAAATAAGATAAAATCATTGATCGAGTCATATTGGTACTAGCTATTTCATTGTTTAAATATACAGATAGTCATTCAGTAGAAAATCCCAAAATATATTATTAAATAATCATGAGTGTTCAAGTTTCGAGAATTGTATTTAATTTTGATATTTTTAACACCTGTGATAAGATTTGAAAACTATATTCCATTTTTAAAACAGTATTAGTAGGTACTATTTTCGTTCTGTGAAGAGCATATTGTATTACAGATGCTTGTAAAACCAAGAATACTATTCTTACCAACCTTGTAAAATCTAAGATATAGCTTCACTGCCTCAAGGAACAATAGCAGTTTACTCGCTAACAGTGCCGCGTCTCCAAATGGAGCATTGTGGGTGTATCTGGCGTGTACTAATTTGTTTTACGACAGTTAGGCCCACGAGAATTTCGAAATCTCGTAACTTACATTTGAATTGACTTTATACTTAGCAACGAGAAGTTCGGTGATCGATATCTATTTTGTGGTTCACAGTTTGCTTTTTTATTAATGTAGGTAGATTGTATTATGTTGTACCTATTATATCCAATCTAACTTATTTACTGATCATTCATTCTAAAAGCCAAATTGGAGGAGAATCTTGGATGAAACCAGGATTAACGCTAAGATGATGACTGTGATGCAAGGTAGGTTTTTCGTGACCGGTGGCAAATAAAAGAGTATTTTTTTACAAGTTGATGCTTCTCCTTTTATGTGTTTCATGCCCATATTAATATATAACCACATAAGCATAAATGTACTAACATATTTTTTTTTTACTTTTAAGTTATTTTTTTTCTTTTATACCAGACAAGCACATGGCCCACCTGATGGAACGTGGTTACCGTGGCCTATGGACGTGTGCAAAACGAGTCACACACGCGCTGCCAACCCTGTAAGCACGGAGAGTTATGTGCCGTTAGTGTAAAAAACAAAGCAGGACAAGCTTTTGGTCTTCCCACTAACTTACATAATAATATTATGTATATGTATATGACCTACATATTATATTATGTATATATAACTAAATAACCTCGTGTTGTGCTCCCGGTGGTGAGTAGGGTAGCTAGAGCTCACTGGAGAGGTTTTGTGCTGTCAGTGGGAAGACCAAAGACTTATCCTGCTTTGTCTTCTGCACTGACAACACAAAAACTAGAGAGTTTACAGAGTGCCTACAGGGTCGACAGCACGAGTGTGACTCCCCTGATATTGCAAACATCCATAGGCTACGGTAACCACTTTCCATCAGGTGGGCCGTGTGCTTGTCTGTCACCTAAGTGGTATAAAAAAATAAAATAAAAAGCACAGGTTACGTTTTACCCAAAATTAACCAAACCTACAAATGTCCAAAACAAATTACAATGAAATATCTCAGTTTAAGAGAAAAATTATGTGGGTTAGCAAATTCTCACTAATTGGAACCTCGTGTGTCATTGACCTGTCGCCGCAGCCTCATTCCGTTTTTAAATAAAACGAAATTGAGTATATTACTATACGTATATCAAATGTAAAAAAAAAACTCATTTACAGTTTATATATATTCAACAAATATTATAAAAGAAAGTGAAAATGTGAGGACGGATAGCTTAATGTATTTTACAAATGGATGTTTGTAACTTTTACGCATAAATGACGATTCTAGATGAAATTGGGTACAGAAATTAAATAAATAGTTCAATAGCACTAGTTATAATTCGTGATAAATGAGCTATTTATTCAAGAAATATGTCCATATGAGTTCATATTTGCATAAGTGCAAATATTTGTATGCATGAATATGTATATTTGCATTGGTCTGGGTGTTTCTATGTATAATATGTATGCATTTACAAAAAAAAAAATCTTAGTATGTTCATCCGCATTCTAGATCCCATATCACAAGCTAGTTAAGCTATGCTTAACATGGGTCTAGATAGCGTTGTGTGGAACGTTGTGGAATATTTATTTATTTATTTATTTCATGCGGGTGGAGCAGAAGGCCACAACTAGAATGTCATAATATATTACTTTACTCAACCTGTTGAAATGGATGTATATATATTTATTTTTACGACGAAAGTGTCCCTCGGGTGTGGGCTATTTTGCCAAAAAAATCAACCTTGACATAATTTATTATTTTCTTTCTACGATGTCAGAATTCGGCCGATGGCTGTTCCGTATTCATCCCAGAACTTTTATAAATCTTTGCAGTAAATTCGGATAAAATAACTTTTGAATAATATATTTGTTTTCCCTTTGAGGACCCTTATATATCAGAGGTACTGAATAAAATACAAAGATATTTTCATACAAGGATATTTATTTATAGCTACAGAAATGGACAGATACGTAAATTGAGTTTGGACCGGGCATCTGATTTGCGATTTAAAACCATTCCCTCCCTCATTGGTAGAATTATTTATACACAGCATAAATACAATTATTAAACTTGATTGAAGAGGACAACCCACATAAAAGTCGTTTTTTGTTTAAAAATAAATTGATAGAAGACATGAACTATGGTTTAAATAAAAATACATCAAACTTAACAAAATATTACTACCATTTTATTTTTATATCGAGATATGTAGGTACAGTCAGCGTCAGAACGATCTTAACCACAATTTCAAAATGATCTTAATACAAGCAAGTATTAAGAACAGATCAAACTATTTCATTGATTTAAATCGTATTATTGTCCGTTTGTTATAGTATATCAGAAGGAGGAACCAAGGCTTTAAGATCATTTTGAGAAATTTGTTCGTCAATAAAATTTTGATTATAGAATAAGCTAGATATATTCTAAATTACATTGAAAGGTGTATTCATATATTTATTCTCAACAGGTTACACCTTAACAAAATGTCTGGCTATGTAGACCTAATGGTTGATACCATAGGTTCACAACCATGAATCTCCAAAACCGTGTGAAGTGAAGGAGTAAAAGTTGCACGGCGGACTCCGAATACGAGTGTGACCGGGACTAAAGCGAAGATGATGATGATAGCGACTCATAACGTGTTACTGCCGAAAGCTCTATTATAATAACGTGATTGCAGTTGCATAAACTATTACACATTATGATAACAATAAATCAATCAATCAATTAGCCCACCGCAGTCCACAGCTGGTCATAGGCCTCTCATAGCCAGATGGACGGACGACCTGAAAAAGGTGGCTGGGACAGACTGGATGCGGAAGACGGAGGATCGGAGAAAATCGCCCTTATATGGTAGCATTAAACACAAATTCAGCTACAGTAAAAAGTACTCCAAAATACTCCAAGCTTCGTGATTTCCTTTTGACAATAACTCACAACTGCTTAGGAAGAAGGTTTTGTGGGCACGTTGAATCGTTAATAACTCGGTGACGGCAATGAAACCAATTTGTCGACCAAAAATATCGAGTGAAGGAAATCACCGGTTATTTTAGTAACGTGAGCGAGTACTTGTTATTGATTCGATTAAGGAACTAAGTTATAAATAGTTTATATTGAGTACACACGTAAAGTATACATTAAGACCCACATCTGTTATTATAACGTTGATGCAATTTTATTATACGTACAGATACTATACGTACAAACAGATACAAGATTGTATTTTTTTTTATACTACTTGGTTGGCAAACAGGCACACGGCCCACCTGATGGAAAGTGTTTACCGTGACCTATGAACGTGTCTAACACCAGTTGAGTCACGTCCGTGCTGCCGACCCTGTAAGATAAGAGATTTTCTGTGCCCTCAGTGCAGAAAACAAAATCAGGACAAACCTTTAGTCTTCCCACTGACAGCACAAATTCTCCAGTGAGCTCTGGCTACCCTACTCACCGCTGGGAACACAACAAGAAGTTATTATAACCGCGGTATTCTGTAGGGCGGAGGTACTTCCCCAGTCGGACTGCTCAATTGGGCGGAAATACCACCGTGTCCTACCTCCTTCAGATTTCGTATTTGGTATTTTATTATTAGTGAATACCTTTTTATGTACATTTATTGTATTATTATCGCAATATCATTAAATACTCTTAGAAACACAAATTTTAAAAATATATAATCTCAAATGATTTGATCTAATAAACTAAAACTAAGAGACAAATTTCAACCCAGGTTCCGATTTCTCCTTATACAACTTTTGGTTTAGTTTATGCGGCCTTTATGGAAGCGACTGCCGTGTAACCTATAAACCTGTGTGTAGAACCTGATTGACAAATGAGACTCTGATCTCATTTGTCAATCAACAAGTGTCACTTGAGACGGTGCGCATTGTGCGGTATGAAAGAAAGTTCATCCCCCGCACACTCAAGCTGTGGGATGACCCCTCTACCGCGGTTTTGCCAAGCGCCTACAATTTGCGGGACTTCAAGAGGGTCATCAGGTTTCTTCATGGTTAGCATCTCGAGTATAACGCCCCTGGTGTCGCATACATCCATAGGCCCCGGTAACCACTTCCCATCAGGTAGGCTGTGTGCTTGTCTGCTAACTAAGTGGTATAAAAAAGTGTATCCTAACGTCTTGGTGTGGTCCCAAAAACATCTATATATATATATATATATATATATAGCATATATATAATTATATGCTATCACTTCTTCCCTCTCATTAGCAGCTCACGTTCAGGCGTTTTGCCAAGCGCCTACAATTTGGGGGACTTCAAGAGGGGCATCAGGTTTCTTCATGGTTAGCATCGCGAGTATAACGCCCCTGGTGTCGCATACATCCATAGGCCCCGGTAACCACTTCCCATCAGGTAGGCTGTGTGCTTATCTGCTAACTAAGTGGTATAAAAAAGAGTATCCTAACGTCTTGGTGTGGTCCCAAAAACATCTATATATATATATAATATATATAGCATATATATATATGCTATTACTTCTTCCCTCTCATTAGCAGCTTACGTGTTTCCTTCTTCCTACAGTCCCGGGTCCTTTAAGCGGGGCGTGAAAAAGCATATAATGAGGCCTGAGTGTTATCATCGTAACACGGTATATGTATTTTATAGTGACCCTCTTTTCTTAGACTTTGTCTTCAGCTTACCATCATGCGAGGCGAAGTCTAATTGAAGCGTCCTATATAAAAAAGTTTGAACTGTAGAATCCGCGGTCCTCTTATTTTTGATTTATACACATGTCGGATTAAGCCGATATACCGATGAAAGGAAATCGGGAACCGGGCTCCTAAATCCTTACTTCGAAATTTACTACCATCTGATCTCCCAACCCCAGGAGAAAAGACTGTATCAGAGCAGGTGTACTGGCCTGGCCCGTAAACCCCTTTATTACATTGGACTAGAAATACGACTCATACAATGCAAGTGTAACTTAACTCGACCTGTAAAGCGAACTCAGCATCTCATTTCATCTCATATCATATTATATTGGTATACAGTCTCCGAATACTTAAGAAATATAAATCAACGTTTGTTTTGATCGAACAAATAACGATTTTCCTTATTATCCATCTTTGTTTTCATCTAAAAACAAAACCATTACATCCATAAAAAATACACTCACACAAATCATTCAATTTATAATACAAAGAATGATACAATGTATTATACAATGTATTTGAACAATACTGAACAAAGATACTTAATTATAACCGTGTAAATAATCCAAAGGCAGAAGACGAGGTCGGTTCATAAAAAGCAGAATATTCTGTAGTCAAGATCGTATGAAGAACGGAGCGGCTGACTATGTCGGGATCAAAGGGGCTAATTAATTAAGTCGAGTTCTCGTTCTCGCTATACAATATGACCCTCGGGTAAGCACACCCACACACGAAATGTACACTTGTATAAACCTAAAGTGCGGATTAATATGCCAACTGTACACAGTGTACACATTTGAGTATTTACTCACAAAACACGCAGTTAAGATATTCGTAGCACAAAGAACGAAGGCTGTCGTCAAGTGATGGTTATCAAAATAAATTGTGTCATAAAGTCTTAGCGAAAGGCTGACTGAGGCGTTGATGTAGAGATAAAGTTACAAATTGAAAAAGCTTCGTGAAAACAGCGTTTTATTTTTTACCAAGAGATCTTTTAATTATTTGTTTAATTAATTATTTTTACACTTTTGATGGTTATTTTCAGTTTATGAAAGTAGTAAATATCTATTTATATTTAGACTGCTTGATAGTATGCGGTTACCAGTGCCGACTGAAGACTAAAATCCTAATACCTTTAATATGGCAGCGAGTTTTCTGCTTATGACAGTAACTTAAATATTGCCCGTGCATAAAAATGCGTAATATCTTTAATTAATATAGTATATTCACAAAATATCTTATCGGTTTATATAAATACCAAACACAAAACACACGAAAGATAAGTAAATCTCACAAAGATATGAAAAAAAAATTTTTATGTTTAACGTAAATTAATAATTTTTAAATATTATAAATAAGTAATAATATTATCATAAGGCACAAAAGTAACTTTGAATTATTTTAAAATATTCTAAAAGAACAAAACATGTTAAACATAATCCATAAAATAAAAAATATCTTACCTGTTGCGATATAATTGTTTTTTTCCAATCACGTATCAACTAACAAATTAATTTAACACCATTAATTACTAAACAATTACTAATTAATACTAATTATCCAATTAGACTTGAGAAGTAAAATTGGTAAAGACCTCTACGTTAATAATGTAATAGAGCAGAGCGTAGACCTGTCAGCGCTACGACGGTGACTACGCGACTGCCGTGCTACGCCGCCGATAGCTACGGCTGCGAACGCCAACTGCAAATAAAGACAGTAGAATTTACTCGAGGAGTGGCGGAAACAGCCGACTGAATCCGGCATACAAAGTTATATAAGGGCGTTTACAGAGTAGCTTGATTTCGGTCGCAGATTGTCATCATTATGATATGACTTAACTAGATAAAAAATAGGTTGACGAAGCGGAAGGGAAATTTACTTCAAAGTAATTTAGTTACGAACGAAGTGTATTTTATTTGTTTATTATTTTTTAGCAATCTTTATTTAACGGTGGCGTGCTTGAACGTAATTTTATACAACCTCATGTAATCGTTATTTTGCTTGATAACCGATTTTATGGATATAATGTCGTAAGTTGTACTTTTAGAAACCACGTTTTTTATTTCGTCATTAAAATTTTATTGATTATATTAGTGCTCTAATTTTTTATAACTTAGTAACACAAATCAATGTCTATATATGTTGAGTTTCTACATATAATATAAATTCAATTATACTCAAGGAATTCCCCTTTGGGTAGGCAGAGAGAACAGTCACCATCTGTCTATAACCTTACATACCGTCCTTAGTCATTTGAACTCTAAATACGGTCTTTTTTTTTTTTTTTTTTTTTTACGTGCGCAAAATCCCCACGGATACCTCCCCACCGAAGCCGGTGGAGGAGGTTATGTCGGACTCGAACCGACTAAAACGCACGCCGCCTGTGGGTCGTTTCGGTTGCCGAAGGTGAGGTTGACAGGCATATCCCTCGCACCCCGGCCGACCCAGGGCCATCTCTCACGATCTGGCCCTCTTCTCGGGTGTGGGGACCACAGAGTCCCCAACTCGTCCCCGGAAACGGGGAGGCGCGCCACGCGCGCCGCCGCCGCGGCCTGCTTCTGCAAGGGTGACAGGCGGCTTCACCTGTCACCCCCAGGCCGGCGCTCATGGGGGGCGGAGGTCGTTCATCGACCTCCGACGCCCGAGTTGCCTTCGTGCGCGGGCAGCTTGTCTAGCGATCCTTCGTCGCTCCCGCTGCCGCTCCCGCCCCGCCTCCTCCTTCACGAGCATTACTTGCTCGCAGAAGGAGGCGCCGGCCGCCCACGCATCCGCGCAGCGAACCATCGCCGCGAGCAAGGTGGAGAGCGTGAGAACCCTCACTCCCAGGGCCGCCACAAGCTCCCGCCTGGGCGTCTCCCACGCCGGACACTCGGTGAGCGTGTGCGGACCTGAGTCCTCGCTCGCGTCGCAGTGATGGCACTCGGACGTTGGCTCTTTCTGCATCCGACGCAGATAATTTCCGAAGCATCCGTGCTCGGTGATCATCTGCGACTCTAAATACGGTCTTACAAGTTTGATAAATGTATATTCATAGTATAACACAATAAATTTCATTTATTCCATAATTTGGTCACGTACTGCCCTTTCCCTATTTTTCTCCATAAATTGGATTTAACACTTAAGTCCTTTGTGAATGGTGTATTATTTGCAGCATGTTAACAGACCAAAACCATTACCAAAATGAGAAAGTGTGATAAATTTATCTACATTAGGTACAGTTTAAAAATAAAGAAAAAGAGAGATTGTGTGTTTTTATTGCAATTATCTGTTGAACAGGGCAAAACTTTATGCACATTTTCCATACGTGTACAAATCAAACCATGGTTGGGTTACTTCCTGTTAACATTATTGTGCATTTAATATTTTTTATTCAAATGAATCGCCAACATCGTACCTAATTGGTTGGTACCATAATTTAAATATTTTCACCTTTAAATATTGCCCGGACAATGTCTAGCAGCTTGTCAAGATGAAGTGAAGCAGTCAACATAAATCTTGACATTTGATATATGCAATGTATCTTCCTCAAAATTTGTATTTCTATTTCTCTCTCTTTCTATCGCATGGTCATTCCGGAGAGGTTACCTTGAGCGACAAGCCGCCACACGTACAATGGTATAAATTATAAATGATAATATATTCCTGTGTGTACATTATACGGTAGGTTGATTGTTCAGCCTTTTATCCCATTGTGCAGATATAAACCGATTTACTTGGCTTAAATAGACATATTTCCAACTTTTGATTTTTTTTGACGGGATTTAATTGGGCAAAAACAGTATATCATTAGTTGTAAGTAATCATGGTTTCATATCATTAGGTATCTTTTCATGAGGAAATACGTTACCGCAGTCTATTACCACAGTATATAAGATTGTGCCACTATTGAACATAGACCTCTCCCAATATGCACCATTACTCCGCCTTCCGTATCCAGTTGACCCAGCCACTTTTTTTAGGTCGTCATTTGACAAAGGGGGCGTCCTACCTTCCTTTTATTATCTTGCGATCCCCACCACAGGAATCATTTGATTTGACGTTTAAGAATAACAAATTAATTAAGAGTTTGGTCACCGGTATTTTGGATATTTCACTCAAAAACTTATAGCAAAAGTATTCTTACTTCGTTGTACAATCGCTATTAGGACCTCGCCTCCTATTATGTTGATCTTGCTCTTTTATATCTAGGACAGTCAACTTGACTTTAACTTGCCTGATGGTAAGCTAAAGGCAACGTCTCAGGAAAGAGGGTCACCATTACAGACACTAAGTAATGTTATAGTGGTGGCATCAAGGTCGATGAACGACCTCCGCCCCCCATGAGCGCAGGCCTGGGGGTGACAAGTGGAGCCGCCTGTCACCCCGTTTTCCGGGGACGAGTTGGGGACTCTGTAGTCCCCATACACCCGAGAAGAGGGCCAGATCGTGAGAGATGGCCCTGGGTCGGCCGGGGTGCGAGGGATATGCCTGTCAACCTCACCTTCGGCAACCAAAACGACCCACAGTCGGCGTGCGTTTCTGTCGGTTCGAGTCCGACATAACCTCTTCCACCGGCTCCGGTGGGGAGGTACCCGCGGGGATTTTGCGCACGTAAGAAAAAAAAAGTGGTGGCACTCAGCTTGGCGGCCAGCTCCGTTGCTGTTTTTTCCCGCTCAAGTTTTCCTACTCTAATAAATGTTGACTACAATGCTCATCGATCGATGAGCCTTCTATTAGTATTCTTCTTAAGGATTAAATGAAAAAACTAATTTAACTTACTCACGAAATTAGAACATTTACATCGTAAAAAATATGGACTCAGAATTTCGCAAATTTGATTTTATAAAACCTCTGTTAGGTACCGTCGGTAACAATAATATTAAGGCTTCGTTAAATGTTTGTGAAAGTTATAAACGTAAGTTAGACACGCACTGCTTGCATTTAAAGCACTGTTTTAGTAAACCTAACCAAGCTTACCCATACTAAGTACGAATATAAATAGTTACGACTGCGGTTTGCTACAATAAAAGAAACAAATAATACGTTAATGCTACGGATTTGCGAGCAACGTGTAACAATAATGGCAAATTCTTATAACTAATTCTTAGAAAGAATCACAAGAAATCATGCATTCTGTAAGCAACTTCAAATTTACTTTTGTAACTATTTAAAGTCTGTAAGTAGTATTGTTAATTTAGCAGGGTAAATCATAATAGAAAGTTATTCAAAAATATTTAATGACCTATTTTTTTCCTGGTCACCCCTTGATCTCTATTCACCCCATTTTACCGGTAATATGATAATTAAATTTGAAATAACGTTCAATTTTCTCGTCCTTTAATCCCAAATTGCCTGTAGGCTCGCCCGTATCACGAAGGTTTAAAAAATGTAATACACATGTTAATGGTAAAACACGGGTAAAAATAAAAATACCTATACTCACCCCGCTATAAAGGTATAGGTGGTTAAAAGAATAAGAAAAACAGTTTTTTTTTTTTATAACACTAAGTTGGCAGACAAGCACACGGCCCACCTGATGGAAAGTGGTTACCGTGGCCTATGGACGTTTGTAACACCAGAGGAGTCACAGTCGCGCTGCCAACCCTGTAAGTACAGAGGTCAGTAGAAGACAAAGCAGGACAAGCCCATGTCTTCCACTGACAGCACAAATTCTCCAGTGAGCTCTGGCTACCCTACTCACCGCTGGGAACACAACACGAAGTTATTATAGCCGCGGTATTCTGTAGGGCGGAGGTACTTCCCCAGTCGGACTGCTCAATTGGGCGGAAATACCACCGTGTCCTACCTCCTTTTACATACACCTACATATATTTTATTATTATCTGTATGATTGCATAGTATTAGTACCAGTAGCATATATGTGTAATATTTTTTTAAATATACATATGCCAGTAGTAAGGTGGATTTTGGATGGTAAGGTGAAAGCTTCAGAAGTAATTAGAATACATTTGTTGATATTATGATGAGTTCTAACCCATTTTTCATTTCGTAACTGCTCCCGTTTTACTATTACCAGTGTAAACTAAACCTTACTAGTAATTTTTACCCAACTACGGCGAAGCAAATGGAGGGTTATAATTTTGACACGCTATGTATGTATGTAGGTTCATCTGTTCCCTGATAGCTCCTCAACCACTTATTAGAACTGGAGAAATTAGGTATTGTTAGAAGCGTCTTAGTCGTCCGCTGGTTATATGCTATATAATGTTTTACTGAATCTATTGTGGCGCTCTCTGGCGGTCATAAAGCACTATGTTAAAAAATAAATTTGAGATAAATATGTTGTGTTTGGTATCAACTGAAAGGGCTTAATTATACATATTGCTTGTCCCAAAATAATATAAATAAAAAAATAAGTTTAAAACTAAAACCCGACTACTGAAAAATCATGCTATAAAAAAATAGGTTTAAAACTAAAACCCGACTACTGAAAAATTATTAAACAAGAAAATATCAAGGATAGTCGTGTCGTAGTCGTATGCCACTTTTTTCTAGAATATATTGTTTTGTTAAACTTAGTGGCATACGACCACGGTACGGTTTTAGTTTTGAACTTTTTATTTTAATTTTGGGGCAAGCAATAGGTATAATTTAGACACATTGAAATGTGCTAATGTATTATATATATACATACATAGCCTGTCAAAAGCATAACCCTCCTTTTGCTTCGCTGTAGTCGGGTAAAAAGTGACATGCGACCACGTCTATCCTTGATATTTTCTTGTTTCATACTTTTTAAAGCGTGATTTTGCAGTAGTCGGGTTTGAGTTTTAGTACTATTAAATACCATCATCATACTGGTGAAACAGGAGCACGTTTGATAATCATAAAGCTTTATGATATTATTACCCGTTATCATAATTCATTTGAAAGGGAGTGTCTTCTCAGCATTACTAATAGAGATTATTATCTGTCTTTGTTATTATTGAATACCATCATATTTATACTATATACCGACCATAAAGGGCCATGAAAGAATGATTCACGACCCACCAAAGTCCAATAAAATTGATATGTACATAAGTATATGTTGTAATGTCAGTATTATCAATGCAGGCTATTATATGAGTTTGTTATTATTGTAAACCACCATCCATACCACTAATAGACCATAACCGACCACGAATGAATGATTCATGACCCGTTATGGTCTATAATAGACGGTTTGGGTTTATAGTTCATCAAAATTTTCAGCTACGAACTCAACATTCGTATATCAATAAACTAAAGCGATTGTTGGTTATAACTGGGATTTCGATAATCTGTTTTTGCCCCGCAAATCCTCCCTAACAGATCGGGGCTAGTATAAATCATTTTCGTATGTTTTGTGGTTTTATGTGGATATTTCACGATGGCTCGGTTTATCTTGTTTCGATTTAGGACGCCGACGGAATCCTCGTTCAAATATTGATTTATTAGTACAAAACAATGTACATATGAGTTAGAATATGTTACTCAAGCACCGCTTGATTCCCTTCAGGCGTATTTACCCTTATTTACGTAATAACTTAGAAAAATATAAGAAATAAAATCACTGTTATGAGAAGTATATAAGTTTAAATGATTTTATTTTGTCGCGCATTTTGTCGTTACTGAATGTCATACATTCATTAATATTTACAAAACAGCGCTTGTTCTGTTCCACTCTGTGTTACCCAGGGGTGGTACAGAAAACACAGTTAACTTTTTCTCCGTTTAGGTGCGCCGTGTGTTTCTCCGCATCAATGCCGTTGTGGAGAAGCCGTTGACAGACTCGGACACCATGGTCTGTCGTGCTGCAGGAGCGCTGGGCGAATTCCACGGCACGCCAGCCTCAACGACATAGTCCGCCGTGCTCTTGTCACCGCCGGTGTACCAGCTGTACTAGAACCAAACGGTTTGGCGCGTGACGATGGCAAGAGACCGGATGGCATGTCGTTAATGCCATGGAAGATGGGTAGGACTCTGGTGTGGGACGCCACATGCGTTGATACCATGGCTCCTACCCATATAACTAGCACGGCTGGCTGTGCTGGTGCTGCTGCTGCTTCTGCAGAGGCTCTCAAGCGGCGCAAACACTCCAATCTCATCGGAGATTATGAATTTGTGCCGTTTGGAGTCGAGACTTTGGGGTCATGGGGTCCGAGCGCTCGCAACCTCTTCCGTGAGATTGCGAAGCGAATGGTCGACGCTTCTCGTGACCAGAAGGCTGGCCTCTTTTTAGGACAGAGAATAAGCATTGCCATACAACGTGGCAATGCTGCCAGTCTTCTGGGAACGCTACCACAAGAGGCATGCGATGCGGAGGAATTCTACGACGCATTTTAATTGTTCTTAGCTATAAGTTGTATAATAGTTATTTTATTTTTATTGTATTTAATATTAACAAAATTATGAATTTAACTTATTACTTATTTAAATTTATTTTTAAATTTCGAACAATAAAGTAGTAATATATAACTTTTTTATCAAAAACTCAATATAATAATAATATACCGTGTAACAAAAAAAAACAAAAGTTATATCTTATATAAATGCATAGGTACTTTTGTTTTAAACTTAACTGTAGTGCTGGTATTTGCACTCTACCAACACTATTGTCTTGACATAAAATCTGAGGTTGTTTATTTACCAAATATCCCTAACTTTTGATTTTATGGGCTGCTGAGACGAGGTCTCGGGTTCGATCCCAGGTTTTAGCATGGCACACTTTTTGATGCTTTTCGAATTTATGTGTGTATTTATCACAGGTTTATAAGTGTTCGGTTAATGGCAATAGGCTCGCCACCAATTACATTGGCACTTGAACATAAACTGGCAAAATGTGGGTGCTAGCACCTCTGCCTACCCCTTCGGGGATATAGGCGTGAGTTTATGTTATGTTATGTATTTTATGGGAGGAAATATTATATAAATTTAGATCCTTAATAGGAAAACCTCCTTCTGATCTTTGTCCTTCTACGAGCAGGTGTACTGGCTACGCAGATAATATAATTTAAAAGTGTGAAAGGACATGTCAAGAGTAGTTTACACTGGCGAGCATTTTTGATTTGATTATGAAAGTAGGAAAAGAGAAAATGTATGTCAGGATTGCTGCAGGTGAAAACATGTGGTATCTGCCTACCCCACAGAGAAAGAGGCATGACTGTGTGAATGTATATATATAGTAAAATTAGTGAATTGCTCACACGCAAAGCACTAAAAGTTCTAAAGAATATTACGTCAAATTTAAACAAATATAACAATATTAAACGTCTGTACCGAACCTAATTGCTCAAGTTTTACATTAAGGGCGTACATAAATTTGGTTTAATATTTATTCTCCGTGACGACGTGACCAGACAAACAAACGCAATGCTAAAAGGATCCTTCTAATGTACTCGGGTTGAATAAGGACCTTTCAGTGACACTTGAATAGCATGACGAAACCCCGTATTCCTTTTACAAATAACCTATTATGTTTCGGGAAACTTATCGCTAGACATTTGATGTTTAAGGAAATGCCTTATAAATATATTTAAAAACTAATGTCTACTCTTATTATTTGGCGTAGGTACTTTGCCGCGTAGTTTCCGGCAGAGTAGAATTAGGGCCACCCCATCTCTTCCCATGCGGTGTCGTACAAGGCGACTAAGAGATAGGGCTGTTTAACATCAGACAGATATATACAGCCCAGACTCAACCTCAGATACATGGCTCGAGTCAACAATAGAGCCCGGAATACGGTATTAGGCTCACCCCCTATTACGTGGGACCAAATACAATTATTGGTGAAATGTGGGTGTTCATTCACCTCTGCCTAACCCTCCAGGGATAAAGGCGTGATTATATGTATGTATGTATGTACTTTACAAACTTGAATTAATATTCAGGCTTTTTTACAACCTCACCGAGATCTTATGGTCCAAGTCAACTTCATCTGCAAGCCGGTATGGTACACCTGTTGATTGATGGAGTAGGCTGAAATGGCCGCTGCAAAAGGAAGCGCGTGTTTTAGATCCTACCAGAACTAATGATGTGATGATTATCATAGTACGTTCAAGAAATAATTTACATAACATAACATAAACTCACGCCTGTATCCCTGAAGGGGTAGGCAGAGGTGCTGGCACCCACATTTCGCCAGTTTATGTTGTTTTTGGGTGAATATGTCTCTCCATCTTTTATATGATCTACCTTTTTTCTCTTTCTGTCCCTCGGTAACCATTCTATTAGGCGTTTAGTCCAGCGATTTCTGTTCATTCGACATATTTTCTGGGATTTTGCCTTCAGCTTACCATCAGGCAAGGCGAAGTCCAATTGACGTGTCCTATATAAAAAAAAAAAAAATAAAAAAAAAATATGTGTCCTGCCCAGCACCACTTAAGCACACTGGTTCTTTTCCGTGCGTCTGTTAGTTTAGTTCTGTTTCTTATACTGCTGTTGCTAAAAACAAACAGACAAATCTTTCGAAGCATCAAAAAGTCATTGGTGTGTGCCATGGTACCTGGGATCGAACCCGAGACCTCGTCTCAGCAGTCCATTACCCATACCACTAGGCTACCACGGTATTTATAATACTGTCAATACGAAGATTAAAACAAATATACATAAACAATCAAGTTAAACTGAAGATAATATCCCCTGAGATATTAGCTGTCTCTGCCAGAAGCGCTTCCAGGGTTTCATTATATTATTAATTTCTTTTACTCAAAGGGGATTGAGACCTGAGGCAAGAGTAGATCCCCTTTTTCGCACTACATTTTGTGAGGCTTACCACCTTTCATATAGTTGCGAGACTCTTTGTCGACTATTTCGTAAACGCTATAATACAATTGTACAGGGGATATCAATGGTGCTAGAAGTTTATTGTACTCAATAATTTAAAAGATTTTACGACTCATATTAAGAACTCACTTGAACTTTTCCACATTATTTTTTATTTGTTATTAGACCTGACCGGTTTCGCCTTACGGCATCTTCAAAGGTATACAATAACATTTAAGACCATTCCTTTATAAACATTGCGATTACTTTTCTTTAGTTTACTTTACTTTTCTTGTGCACAGGACTTTTATGAACTTATACAAAGTTTTATTATAGGTTGCAGATAAAAAAATATGTTAATTCCGTGGTATCAGGTAATATTTAACTGTTTGAGTTTGATAACTAGGTCGTACAATGTCCCATAGGGTTCTATTAGGAAATTCATAGTAGTACTATAAAATCCAGAAAGCTACTCGACAATACTATCACCCAATATAAGCAAAATACTGTTGGAGTACAAACCACCGTTGCCTACACTTTTTATACCAACAGATGTTGTATAAAATTAATTCACTTAGTATAATATTATCTCAGTGATATTCTTCCCGAACCCTGAAAATTCTAAGATCGAATATTTACCTTCCAGGAAGGTAATTAAATCAATATTTTGTATTGACAACCAAAATGCCCAAGCACTTTTAGTGCCTGAGACTAAGTAGATTTAGTAAATGTTTGTAAATAGACTAAATAAAGATTGTGCACTGAGTTTCTTGTTGGAGTCTTTTCAGGTCTGGATATGGGCCGCGTTTCGAACCGGTGGTCCATTTGCTAAACAAGTCTTTCAGATTTCTTTTTATATTGACATTTTGTAACTTCCGATTTAATGGTCTATATAGAATAAAAGATTTTTTACTGTGACTTTGATTTTGCTGATTCAATCTAAATAAGATATATTAAACTATAACCATGAGAGAGAGGGAGATCAGTGAATTGAAAAAAAAAGTTCTAGAAGTCTAGAAGTTAGTTAATAATAACGACGGTCACATACTGTTTGAAGTTAAGAATTCAGCCCTGAGATATTAAACTCTATATTATACCAAGTATCGGGACTTCTCGCGAATTATATTTTGGAACTTACTATTTCTGCCGACGTTTCGGATGCGTTGCAGCACCCGTGGTCACGACTTGACTAGTCTTCGAGCGTCGAGATGTATGCGGGGAACATTTTTTGAGCGCCTACCCACCATTACACTTATTATGAATGGTTAGGCTGGCGACACACCACACTCACTATGTCAGTTTTTAACGGCACTGTGTTTTTTGGTTTTAGTATCTTAATCACTGGATTCCACGTTCCGGATAGCTTGAATCCATCTTCCCTATTGAAATATAAAAATGAAAATATAAAAATATAAAAAATATAAAAATTTCAATAGGGAAGATGGATTCAAGCTATCCGGAACGTGGAATCCAGTGATTAAGATACTAAAACCAAAAAACACAGTGCCGTTAAAAACTGACATAGTGAGTGTGGTGTGTCGCCAGCCTAACCATTCATAATAAGTGTAATGGTGGGTAGGCGCTCAAAAAATGTTCCCCGCATACATCTCGACGCTCGAAGACTAGTCAAGTCGTGACCACGGGTGCTGCAACGCATCCGAAACGTCGGCAGAAATAGTAAGTTCCAAAATATAATTCGCGAGAAGTCCCGATACTTGGTATAATTATGAATTCACACCGCGAAAGTTTAAAAATAACATTAAACTCTATAGTTCGTAAAGATATAAAGTAACCAACATATACCAAACACACACAAAGTGACGTACATTTGCATAAGTTATTTCGAAACTCGAGTGAAGCATATTGTCGTGAATATTTAATGCTTTGCACCAAATACCTTACGCGGAAAATATTTCTATGAACTATCCGAAACACTATTCAATGAACTACGTTGAGTGAATAAGAAGTTTCTCAATAGAAAATGCGTGTTTCATTCCCTGTGAGAATTTTGTAAGAGGCCTACCTATGTCGGGATGCTTTTAGTGGAATCACTGTATCGCGTGCCCCGTGTAATAAATATTACAAGCGAGTATTATTCATAGATGTGTATACTGTTAAAAATGGTCTGTTCATTACTGTAAACCTCTTAAAATTCGTGAATTTTTGTGAAAGTCTGAGATCTTAAACTTGATCAAACTGGCAACCTCGTTTTAATTATTTTCAAAGACGACTTGCTATTAAGTTATAACTTGAGCAGGCAAAGAGGCGCCCGTTTGCCATTTTAGAATAGTGAAACTTGTAAATAGTACCGTCTAGGAATAAATTTAAATTATTTAACTGGTTTATTAAGATTTAAATTGTTTATCACACAGAAATTGATTTCAGTTTATTGTGATACTTATGAGTTACCACTTTATTTGCAAAAACGTATAACAAAATAAAAAATCGAACTAAATTTCCTTTTATACTTTATGAAAAGTCTGATATGAATTATCGACGTCAATAGGTACATCATTATGTGAATAGGTAGTTGTATACAAATACTACAAGGCAACATATATATCATAAAAACACTAGTCATTCGACACAAGCGAACTAATGCACGAATCCATTGTAGTGTATCGCAGGCATACATCATCTTTCCACGAGTACCTGCCCTCGAATTCTGAGGAGGATTTGAATAGATACCCCATATCATTGCGTCGTGAATTGTTCATAAATCTTCCTATATTCCGTCTTTTGTTTAACCTGCCAACGTGAATACCCTGCGAAGCTTAAGCAAATTTGAGTATGCTTTATAGAAATGGACGGAATACTCCCTAGCCAGCCCAATGCATGTTTACATTTTCATAATGAATAACATTCCTAATGCATAATTTATTCAAGCGATAAATTGACTGATATTTTTATAAGCAAAATATCGTGGTTTCTAATTTTATAACTTCTTCATCTAGCCTATTATTAGAAGGTAGCAATAATGGTACAAAACCAATTTAATATATTTGCTCTAAATTAGGTACTACGAGGGCTGCTACTTATGTATGCGGAATAGAAAAAATAAACAAATGTATATGGCTCAATATGCTTTTATTGTTTTTCAAAGTATTCTCCACTATGATCGATGCACTTTTGCATTCGATAAAACCAATTTATAAAACACTTTTTCCACTCTGATTGAGGTATCTCCAAAACGTGCTGTTTGAACGCGTCTACAGCATCTTCACGGGTCGAAAATCGTTGACCACGTAATTTATTCTTTACATTTGGGAATAAATAGAAATCATTGGGAGCCAAATCAGGGCTGTACGGTGGATGACCCATTAATTCTATTTTTTGACCATCCAAAAATGTAGTTGTTTCCTGAGATGTATGACAGCTGGCATTGTCATGGTGAAGTATGATTCTGCATCGCTAGTTGTTTTTGCGTATTTCTTCAAATACTTCTGGCAAACAAATGGTCGTGTACCACTCCGAATTAACCGTTCTGCGATTCTCCAGTGGTATTGTAGCCACATGGCCATTAATACCAAAAAAGCAGGCCACCATTTGCTTTACAGTGCTTTTTGCACGAGTCACTTTCGTAGGGTTTGGCTCATTTTGAAACACCCAAACTGTTGATTGTTGTTTAGTTTCGGGATCGTGCGCGTAGATCCAGGATTCATCACCTGTGTAGATATTTTAAACAGATTTTGAGTCGCCTCCGTTGAATTTTTTCAAGGTTTTCTTGCACCATTCGACGCGAGCATCTTTTTGATCCTCAGTTAAGTTGTGCGGGATCCAACGCGAACAAATTTTTTTTACAGACAAATGTTCATGTAATATCCTATGAATGCTCATCATACATATGCCCAGAATGGCCTCTATCTCGCGATACGTAACATGGCGGTCTTGCATTATTAGTTTTCGCACAGCTTCAATATTTTGTGGCACAACCACCGATTTCGGGCGACCTTCTTTAACTTCGTCCGTGAGCTTACTCCGCCCGCGATTAAACTCACTAAACCAGTGATACACAGTCGTTTTTTATGGAGCTTCACCACCAAAAGTCGAAGTTAATTGATCTACGCACTGTTGTTGCGTTAAACCACGTCGAAAATCGTAATAAATCATAGCACGAATATTTTCACGAGTGAGTTCCATTTTTTCAGCGATATGACATTTTAAACCCAACAAAAACAAAACACTAACGTATATAAGAAAAAAAATATTAGCGGCCAGTATTTAAAAAAAGAACGAATATGTGCATGGAGGTCAGACATTGCGTTTAAAATTATTGGAATCCCAGATTCCGCATACATAAGTAGCAGCCTATGTAATACTACAAAACTTTAAGCCAGCACAACTTACTAATTGTTTGACATGATGCCCGTACCTACATTCTATCATCGCACCTCTCGCCATTGGCAGGGAATTCATCCTCACACATTGCGACCTGAGACGGTGAGCACTGTGCGGTATGAAAGAAACTTCATCCCACGCACACTCAAGCTGTGGAATGACCTCCCTGCTAGGGTTTTCCCAAGCGCCTACAATATGGGGTTCTTCAAGAGGGGTATCAGAAGGTTTCTTCATGGTCGGCAGCGCGAGTGTGACACCCCTGGTGTTGCATACGTCCATAGGCCACGGTAACCGCTTCCCATCAGGTGGGCCGTGTGCTTGTCTGCCAACTAAGTGGTATAAAAAAAAAAACTTTTGAATAATATTAATAGCGAAAGATATTTTTATCCCGTGTTATTAAAGTACCATTTTTTTATATTCCTTTCCTGTTGATATACCATCGTTGTTCTTTATTCGTGCCTTCACGAGACAATACAATGAGTTATCTGGTTCCAGTCGTCTAGTGCCTTAATTTGACTTCAAAATCCTTATCACCTAATGCAAAGTCCTTTCTTTAAATTCTTATCCATAACGTTTATTTTAAGCACAACAGTTTATGCCTTTCATACCGTGTTTAGTTAAAATTTTAGAAATTCTCTTAAAAACAATTAAAAAATAAAATACAAAGCCATTATAAAACGTTTTCTCTGCGGATGAAAAGGTTTCAAAAAAGGTGCTGGTAATTACGTTTTTGGTGCGCCTAACGATCTAACTCGTTTTAATTTTAGCAGCCATTACGACAGATTCAAAGACGGTATACAGATGAACTAAGCCTTTCAATCATTACAATTTGTTCACTTTTTAATTGTATCTAGAATAATTTAAGCAACAAACCACATACTCTCACTACAATACTCCTTATAAATTATGAAAGCACCAAGACGGATGAAGTTAGCATAAAATTATTATCATAATTTCGCACCAAAAACTTCCAAGTGAGTTTGCGCCATGAATATGCAAAGGGAAAGTTCACAGTGTGCCAACTTTTTTATGAGTTCTGTCAGAATACTTGTAATAATGCTATAATTTGCATTCAAATATTATATTTTAAAAAATCTGGTGTTAATGCGCGTGTAAAATTTGTGATTTACATTTTAATTAGCGTTTGTCTTTAGACTTGATTACTCTTTTTGTAATAAATTGCTATTCTTATACCTCGGGAAATGAAAAGCATTAATTTTCCTTTCTCTATTCTCTGAAAGTGTAAAAACTTTTTTGTATCGTTTATTATCTCAGATATTATGAATGGAGCAGATTACTTTCGTTTTACATGTACATTTGGCTTTTTACAATTTGGGTTCTTTATTCTTCAGATAAAATACCTTTCATTGTGCATAAGGAACAGAAAGTCGAGACAAGATTAAATTTAAAAGGCACAATAGCTGTCCGCTGTAATATTTTTAATTTCAACTCGCTTAGCTTTATTTTGCAGCAAATAAAGTATTTTTCAGCACATTCAAAATGAGTTTTACATTTCGTTTTCCAGAGAGAAATATCTGAACAGACTAATCGGTAAGCACGAGTGAAGTCATAAACCGAATCTAATAAAATGCTAATCGGTTCTGCTTTTAAAATTTAATAATATCTCTTATTATATTTAAGTTTTAATGGGTTCTATTTTACAATAATATTAACGGAAATTAACGCGATCATGGTATAGATGCAAACATACCTTTGGTGGTGGCGCGATTCTCATGCCACCTGAGCTAGTGGACTGTATTATGCGGGGATGAAGTTAACATGTTTCATATGACACTTTACACAACAAACAAGATAGGTGATCGGGTTGCCGCGGAGGTGGTTTAGGCATTGAATGCAACCCGAGAAATTAGGAGAGGATGCACTAACCTTTACTACGCCACGTGCTGTTTTGTCATTTGCTGGCTGGGCCGTTGCACCGATCTTCTCTTCCTGGCTCAGGAGTTGCCGCCCACATCACTAAATCACTTGAGGGACACACGAGAGGCACAATCCGATCGGTAAAGGTCTATGAAAGCGGTTAAAATCCAACAAACATTATTAATTTCTAAGAGTCGCGTGCGCGGCCGCCATTGTTTACTAGTTCAATTGCGAAGTGAATATGCGTCTATTTTGACAATTGAGCGGTGCGAAAACTATTGCTATCTCACTTTAAAGGTAGTGCGGGAGGGAGATGGGTATAGGGAGCGTGTGTTCAGTGTCATCAATTTGAATTACTACTATTGAGCGAAAAAAAATACAAATTCTACTATCGGCGCAACCATTTGGTTTGCCTGACGTTTATTCCCATTCATTCCCGTTAACTTTATTGTAAATCATGGAACGCTATAGTTTAGAAGGTTCTATTTTTTCAAATTAGCTATAGATTTTTTAGTAAAATACATTAATAATAGAAATAAATAAAAAATACTGGGAGGATGCCTTACTAAAATTAATATTTTAGCATAGTAATATTATGTTATATGTGCACAATGCAGTCCCTGGCAATCGCATGGTATTATTTTCGAATCAAGAAATGGGAATAGGAATATTTAAGAAATATGGTTTCCCTCCTTTCGAAAACAAACAATCGGCCATTTAAAAAGTGCCTGCTAAATAGCAATAAGCTTGCACACGTTGATGGGATACGAGAAACTTTTTAGTTTGTTTAAAATGATTGATAAAATATGACAACAAAATTTATGAGAGTGTTAATTATGACCACAAAGATTAGGACAAAAAATTATGTGAGTTATTATGGACCTATTGAATGCACTGATAGATATATAGATGTAAATTTTTATGATGTTTTTTGTTTACAGCAAGCTAAAAGTGATCATTAATAAAACTATACCGAACTATAGTTATTCCAACTATACCAAAGCACATACCAGCCTCGAATAGATGTTTGGTTTGATCTCTGTATTCTGTTTCAGCAATACTATTATTCTCACCAGACAGGCCATTTAAATCTGTTTGGAGATACGTGGTTTGGGTAGTGTAATGTAATAAATTATGGTCGGTCTTCGAAAGCAAGCAAGTGCCACGAGTACATTTATCTAGATGAATAGACAACACTATCTTATTTTAAACTGTGTTTGGTTTTCGAACATCAATTTCCATTCATTATCAAAGAACCGATTCCAATATTAGTTGTATTAAAACTATTTTAAGTGATAAAGATCACACACGTTCCTCGTTTAAATATTTCATGAAATATACGGCCCGGGGACCCGGGTGTTGACCAGGAATAGATTTGTAAAAAAAAATTATAAACAATTGCAGCGGCGCCACCGTGAAAAAAATACAGCAAAGAACCATCTCTGAAACAGGTTATATATCGTACCAAAATAAGAGCTTAATCGATACAGTATATTATTAAACTGTACAATAATTTACATACCTTTGGTTTGCCTGACATTTCGACATGGTTACACCGGCCGTGGTCACAGACTGACTAATCTGTCAGCCTGTGACACGGCCACGGAATCATGGAACGCGATTGTTTAAAAGTTATTATTTAATTGGCTGATGCAGGTGACTTCGCCATATTCTCAAATCTACCAAATATACGCAAATAAACAGTAATTATTCAAGACGTTTCAGAGGAGTTTAATTACAAACAATGTGGCACCAAAATTTTAAATATTAGATTTTTTTATATGCACTCGTAAGTATAAAATAGCAATAATACAAGCTTGAGAGCGCATAATACTGCTTTAATGGAATATTCAGCTCGAAACTCGTCTCGTAAAATCTGTTATCAAGTAATTCACGAACGTTAACTTCATTAGCGATCAAAAACCTTATATTACTTTGTTTTATGACATCGTTTACCTGAATAATATATTTCTTTACTTTAGTTCGGAAAAAAAATTGATTGTTTAAGTGCTTTTATAAAATAAATATCAAAGCATATTTAAAATATTATTCAGACAGGGATGTAAATGGGGTCCTATAAATATATTTTGCTCCCAAGCCAATCTAATGAATGGACTGGCAAAGGCTTTTCTTTCGGGTTAGACGGTCAGAAGTCAACATAAAATCAAATTATGAAGACTTTAAAATCATACATAAAGTCGTTCCAGAGTGAAAAGCACCATTAATAAAGCAACCAGAATACTAGAGAATAAGAAACACAGAATCATAAATGACATTTAAACTTATTATTAACGGTTGAATGTTCTTTGTTATAAGTTAAAGGGACAAGTTCACTTTTTAACATATTACGAAGTTAAGAACACACCCACACCTTCCACCCACACAGGCAACTTTCAGGTATAAAATGTATGCTTACAACTTTTTCTCATTCAAGTAACTTTTAATAAATCTTTCTAATTTTCTCAAATACGCTTTGCTCGTGATTAATAAAATTATTTAACAATTACTGAATCTATAATAAGATCTCAAAACAACACTTTATCCAATTATAAATAAAAATATAATACTAGATAAAAATGTATTGGAATCCTAAAACGCATCAAGGAATCCTACCACATTGCTGGCCTCATGATAACGTTTCCAGAAATACTGACAGCATTGGCACATTGAATGACAATACTTTCTCTCTACATAATACCTACATTGAAATTATAAAACGCAAATAATAACATATTCTTAGAATATATTAACATTTTTTTAGAAAACCTTGCTGTTCAAAATGTATGCATATTAACCTCTACATGCCTTCAGGGATGTAAGTGTATAATAACCAATACGTATACATTTTGACCACAATAAAATGTCTGAGTCAAATATTCTCGTAGAAGTGTGCCACACCAGCCAGCTATGCGAGTGAATCCCACCGGCTTACCTGAAACTCGATGAGTAATGCTCCTTAGATACTTTTGCACTTTGATCTATAGGGGTTCTGTCTCAAATTATAGGTAACTTTTCATATCAGTGCTTGGACGTTAAATCAATGCCATAGGTAATATATTTTTCATCTTGAAAACATTAAGTTTTCTTATATGTCGTGAGTTGTGGATAAAGTCTACATTTTATGGATGAGGAATATGATCTATTTAAAATACACACATCAACAAAGTCTAGGGAACAAGGACATTTCTAGTTTTTATTTAAAAACCCTTTCTTGTAATAGTGAGTGTTTTATATCAATAGAAGGGTATTTTTATACCGTTTTTAATTTTAATTTTAATAAAAACATTTTCGTACCAAATTTTTTTTTTTTTTAAGAAGGAATTGAATAGTGCCAATATTGAGTATTACAACCTTCTATGATTAGGCACAAAAATAACGAGGTAGTAAGAAATACAGTAATTAACCGTACTTTAAACGTTTTTAATAATCTGTAGGACCTCCTAAAGCATTAGCAACAGCTCGACAACGGCGTGGCACACTTAGTATGAGATTGTCAATCATCGTCTGTGGAATATGGCTCCATACACTGCGAAGGTGTAAAAAAAGTTGTTCTTCAGTGTTCAGATTTTCCAAAGAATCACTGAAAGCTCTTCTCCCAAGCAAATACCAGGCATGCTCTATGGGATTGAGGTCGGCAGACTGAGCAGGCCATTCCAACGTCGTCATATTGTGCTCGCTTAACGCATTGACCACTGCCCTCGCGGTGTGTGACCGTGCATTATCTTGCATGAACATAAAATCTTGACCGAACTGCAGTCGATGAGGGGTTACCATGGGGTGTATAACCTCCTGAATGTATTGGTTTGCATTCAAATTGCCCCGTATCCAAACGAGATCGGTCCTTCCACCAAGGCGAATTCCAGCCCATACCATGATTGTTCCACCTTGGTAAGGATGAACTTCTTGCGGATTCTGGAGACGACTCCGACGTCCAGGAAATCGCCATATACGCACTCTTCTCGAATCAGGATGAAAACCGAAGCAAGATTCGTCGGAAAACAGAACCCGTGCCCATTGATGGTCGGTCCACTGTAAATGTGCGTTAGCCCACAATAAGCGACGACCTCGATTTCCACGTCGAAGAGCTGGAACCCTAAGCGGTCTGCGAGCATAAAGATTGACTTCGTGTAGTCTTCTTCTGACAGTTTGATCGCTAATAACCACTTGATGCTGAGACTGGAGGCCTGCGACCAACTGACGAGCAGTAATCGTGGGTTGCCGCCTTGCGGAATTTTGCAAGAAACGATCTTGTCGCGGGGTAGTAACCCTATTTCGTCCCCTGTGACGTTCGGCAACATCCCCTGTTGACCTGTAGCGTGCCCATAATCTGCAAATTACGATTGGTTGGGTGTTGACAGCATCCGCTACGTCGCGTTGAGTTCGTCCAGCTTGCAGCATACCAACAGCCCTTAACATCTCTTCGCGACTTAAATGACGACGTGACATGATGACTACAGTCACAAAAATGCACAAACCATACGTAAAAAACGTATTATTGATAATAAACGTTATTTACAATCAAAAAAAATAATTTTTATTTTGCCTCAGAGAAACTGCATAATCAAACACTTTTAAAAGTTTTCCCTCCATATTCGAAAATCATTACTTATTTAAATTTATTTTTAAATTTCGAACAACTCTGTAATCTACTTTATTCTATTTTTATTTATTTGCTGCCAGTTATTTGCAAAACAAGATTTACACGAAAAAAAATAATTGGGGTCATCTTGTTCCCTAGACTTTGTTGAGGTGTTTATATTACTACAGAACTGGGGTCTATAGCTCTACCCGTGTTAATAAATAAACAGGATACTGATCCCATTTCTCTGCATTTCAAGAACTTTTGTACTTACTAGATGCTCTCGACAGGTTACAGCAACGTACGGTTTGTATTATTGAGAATCCTGAGGTCACGAAACACCATATAGTCTTTGCAGATGCATAGAGATGTTGCCTTGGCAGTATTTTACCGTCTGTACCATGGTGAATGTTCTGAAGAGCTCTTTCAATTAGTCCCACCCTCTACTTTCCTACAGAGGACAACATACGGTGCATGGCGACCCTCTTTTCTAAGACTTTGCCTTCAGCTTACCATCAGGCGAGGCGAAGTCTAATTGACGTGTCCTATATAAAAAATACTTGTTCTCGAGATTAACAGTTACTAAGCCAACTCTGATACTCACAATAATCTATCGATGTACCTACCTGTATAATAAATTAAATCTAGATCCATTCAATCCTTCTAGAGCGATTGAGTTAAGCGTGAACGAAAAATCATTCAAAATAATAATAGGATAGGTAAAAAGGTATTTTAAGTATTAATAAACCATTTATTCAGCGTGCAGATGCGCTTTAGTTTTTTTAGATTCTGATAGTGCTATAATGTTACAAATAATTATTACAAAGTCAATATCTGTTACTTTTGTTGAACCATTGAACTCTGAAATATGAACAATCATTATTCTATTTTCGCAGTATCTGGGAAAGTTAAAGTTTTTACTTTGTGGATGACGTCGTTATGACACGAATTTCAGCCATTAATATGATGTACGCGAGGAAGCCGTGAAAGAACAGGTGTACAGAAGAACATTCGACATTTTGAGTACGATAATAAAATGAAATTAATTGTCAGAAAACTGTATGGTACGTTTATTTTTGAATATCATCGTCAATTACTGGAATGAAATTTAACACGATATTCAAATACACACACATAGCACGTTATATATCACAGTAAATTCATATTTACAGTTGAAATAATTTAATGGGTCCATTTTGACAGATGCCCTAAGTCATAGAAGGTAACTTAGCACGATTGGAACGACACATTACACTATTATAATCTAAGTTAAATTATTTGTAAATATGTACGTATTATCTTAAAATAGTAAGTTTAACACACAATACAATTTTTTTCATACAACTTAGGTAGCAGACTAGCACACGGCCCACCTGATGGAAAATGGTTACCATGACCTATGAACGTGTATAACACCAGTGGAGTCACATCCGCGCTGCCGACCCTGTAAGAACAGAGATTTTGTGCCGTCAGTGTAGAGGACAAAGGAGGACAAGACTTTGGTCATTTCACTGACAGCACAAAAACTCTCCAGTGAGCTCTGGCTACCCTACTCACCGCCGGGAACACAACACGAAGTTATTATACCCGCGGTATTCTGTAGGGCGGAGGTACTTCCCCAGTCGGACTGCTCAATTGGGCGGAAATACCGCCGTGTCCTACCTCCTCATAATTGGATGGATACTAATAACATATTTCAGTTTAAATTACTGCAAGTAATTTGAAATCTTCGTGATTCTGTATTTTTACTCCTAAGACCGCTACGTTTTATGGTTTCTATTTTTAAATTTTAGTGATGTGGTTGAATTATGTTTGGTTATTTTATTTAAATCGTATGGAGATTATCTCTACTCGTTACGTTTTGGGTCTGCGATGCCGAAATGTAACTTTTTTAACATTTTACGTTACTTTTGCCTTCTTATGTTGCTCAACTTATTTTTTTTCTTAGATGCCATTAAAATTGTTATTTGCCATATCGCATACTAGAGAATTATTATTGTTTATTATTTACGATAGTGAAAGTAACCCAGAAAGCGAATAATTAATAATAAATAATACCCATTTTAGGTTTACATTAAATTAAATGAAGGATTAGAATGTTTCCTGACACATTCTAATCCTGATATCAATAAAATGAATGTTAAAACGATGAATCGCATGTTACCTAAATCGATTATTGCCACAATGGATTTTAGTCACTCCAACCCTAGACCACAACAGAACTGTCATAGCGGGCCTTTTATTTTGTGATTACTATAATATATATTGGTGTCAAAAAATATCAATCTCACGGCTCACTTGTTTTCAAAACAAAGTCGGTAAAGCTAGGTATGTATTATCGGAAATGTGCTTGTCAATAAAATGTACCAGTATGCCAATTCAAATTCCTACATCAGATCCATTTATTTCTGACAGACAGAGTGACGAAGGCCAGAGTGATCTTTTTTGGAGTTCGACAATTCGGAATATTTTTGGTATTCGACTGAAACAAACAAATGGGTAATGTGTTATTATTTCAGATGTGACCGTTTTTTACGGTTCACTAGTACATACATACATATAATCACGCCTTCATCCCCGGAGGGTTAGGCAGAGGTGAATTATCACCCACATTTCACCAATAATTGTATTTGGTCCCACGTAATAGGGGGTGAGCCTATTGCCGTATTTCGGGCACTATTGTTGACTCGAGCCATGCATCTGAGGCTGAGTCTGGGCTGTATTTATCTGTCCGATGTTATACAGCCCTATCCCTTAGTCGCCTTGTACGATACCACATGGGAAGAGATGGGGTGGTCCAAATTCTACTCTGCCGGGAACCACGCGGCGAGATTATTGTGTGTATAAACACACAATAATCACACTATTCTCACTCCAGGGTAAGTAAGTAAGTAAAAGATATGAGATGGCTATTTGCCTCTACCCTACACACTATACGAGATTTCTATAATGTCATTAAACTTTCCTGCAACCCCACCAGTTTCGACTACCTTAACCTTTTTTTCAAGACATTATCAAATTGATCAGTGTATATTCTACACGGTCAACCTCAGTACAAACTTAACACGAATATCTCACCGAGCATGTAAGGAATTACATATTTGTATCGACATTCTTTTTGTATTAAAAAAATAATTTGTTACATAATAGTATCGTTGAAATCGCAATAAGAGCGGTATTATATAGATAGCGGTAAATGCACTTTAAAAATATATTTATAATTAGTTTTATAGATAGTTTGTTTTGTATATTATATTATAGTAAGTTATTGTAATTAGATAACTGTTATGTATTACAGTAAGTTAAAATAAACGCATTTCTACTTCTTTTTATTCTATTTGGTTATTGATAATGTCTAATTCTGTGACGGTTTACAGAGCTTCATTCAGCAACTCGCCGTAAAACCAACCTTCTTCTCGGGCTAGTGAGTTCAGATGGCAATAGCTCCATTAAACGCCACATCACACAGTCTTCAAAGGAAGTGTCCTAAATGATAGTAATCTTTTAAATTTATTTATATTGTGATCTTCTATTAGACATCTACTATTACTATCTTTGTTCATCGATAGAATACCATTTTCAAATTCTATTAAAAATAGTACAGTTAATCTTTACCTGTACTTCTACATTACGTGTCTTTTCTTTTAATTCATTCGTTACAAGTAGCATGCAGTAAACGTTTTACTGTTGGAATTACTTCAATACCAACTGCAAACTCCCCTTACGTAAAATAAAGTTGTTCAACTCACGTGCATTCACTCCCACTCCCTCATTATAGTAATAGAGCTATTAACTTAAACATAGACGGCATTCAACGCCAATAACTAAAATACTTTTGTAATCGCAAACCACTAGCAATATAGAAATGAATTATTCATACTTCCTTAGCAACGCCATAGAAAAAAGCATTTTATACTGCTTTCTTTCCCTTTAATGGTAAGACAAATAGCGTCGTTTTTGTAACATGTGGTGGAATTTTAATAAAAAATTACTTTGATTTTCTTAAATATTAGATAAGATATTATAAGTGATCGCGTTATATGGGATCCTTACGAAGACATTCAGAGCATGAGCCAATTTCACTTGCTAGCAAGGACATCTAATTGATTAACAGACGAAGCTCTGACGCAATTTTTCCCTCGGGATATGAAATACATGCCGTCTGACTCCGGAAAAAAATGTAACAAAGAGCCAAATCAAGAGAAATAATAGAAGAGTTTGGAGCGAACCGGGACTAAAACTGTGATGATGATAATAATGACTAAACCAGTGATCGCTAAAAGTTGCATAAAGATATGATTCCGAAGGCGAACGCATACGATAACTGCAGACGCGGAATGTACCTTGAAATAGACTTGAATATGAAAAATTGTTTAGTGTTCTAATTCATTGCGGCTTTTCAATGGTACCATTAATCTGCATCAAAGTTCAACAAGTAAAATATACCTTCGGAATAAGAGATTATCAGAAAACTCTTTATGCACTCCCCGATAAGTGAATTCACTTAGCTAATTCGTTCTTATTAATAATTAGTATTAAGTAGTAATTAATAAGTATTTTTAACATAACTATTATTTTATTAATGTAAATATTAGCATAGATTTAAAATACAAGAAGTGTAAATAGAGAAATAAATAGCTATCACTTATATTTACATTGTATTAAATTAATTGTAATTCAAATAAAGTCACTATTATAGTAATATTGAGTAAATACATAAACTCTTGAGTATATATATTTTTTACTAATTAGTTTACGTCATTTCGATCCTAATGTGGTACTAAAAAGTTACAAACTAAAACTCTCAGCGGTATTTCTAAGAACACTTTTGAATACAAATTTGCCCAAGATTTCGGCCAAGATTTTGGCCAAGACAACATGTTCGGCCGCTTTCTTAAATTTAACACTGAGGTCTTCAAACGAACAGTTGGGGAAATTAGGCTGGCGGTACTAATTAAACTAAACACGAAGGCGCCTGCAGACGCATGCTACATAAACCGACTCCTATTCTCAAAAACTTTTTAACGCTGATGAGTTGTAGCTTGAGGCAGCAATTTAAACTTTGAATTTATAATGAATTTCTCAACTAAAGATGTACGAATTTTGCTCTTGTGACGTGTAATTTCGGTGAATTTCCTTCAGGCGTACTATATGAAATATTCGTAGAACTCGATTTCAAGTTTCTGCAACAGTGAAATTGTATGTATTTTTATTAAGATGTAATTAGTATTCTAGTACAATCATCATGTTTCACTGTAATTCAATTCGAATTCATCAATATTAATGCTTGTGTATATACATATGACTAGCTAACATCATTTCAACTGTTAAAAATCTGGTAACACCTACTAAAAAACAGGATAATAGAATTTTGCAAGTTACTTGACCATAATTCATCCATTTGCTTTATTGAAATATCAAAACAAAACCACATAATAAGACTTTTAGTTTTGAAATCCCTAGCAAGTATCAGCGGCAATGTCATAAAAGGTAAAAAGCTGTATAAATAATTAATAACGACAAGGTTTATTTGCTCAAATTTAAAATTGTATAGTGGATATATTTATTGGCTTATAGCGGCACATAGTATCAACAAATTGAGAAAATGAATATTGCAAACATTATTATTGGAAACAAAAACTTTATTAATGATCGATGAACAAGATTCTTTGAAGTCAGCTTGAGATGCAAACAAAACATTGTAGACCATTGTACTTCTGAATAATAGTCTAGTAATCAGTGGCAATAGGTACGGTGAACAAAACAATAATAGAAGAAATCGATGCATATTCCAAGACATTACATAACGCTAGAAGACTAATAGTTCATATTTAAATAATCAAATTACACTGCTCTTACATTGTTATGAGTATTTTACATACATACATAAAGTCACGCCTTTATCCGAGTGGGGTACGCAGAAACTTCAGTTTTCTGCTTGCCACGATCCTGGCGTACATCTTTTGCTTCTTCTACTTTCATAATTGTTTTCGTACATGCACTCCGGTTTCGGGTACTCTTGACGTTTCTTTTCTTTAAAATGCGTTCGATCTGACTGATATCTTTTTTTTTCATGCCGCCTACCAGCCCAACCAAACTTTCTTTTATTTTACCTACTAAATTGTTAATACTGTTGATTGATGGCACTTGGTGGAATCTGCTACACATATTGAATAAAACACTTTGTACTCTTCCACTGTATTTTAAAAATGACGTGAGATGAAATAAAATACATTGGCAAAGTACAAAATGTCTATTTCAATATTTTACCAACTAAACACTTACAGCTCTACCACAACTTAAATTTGAAACAATGTAAAAATCAAGGATAAAGAGCACAGAGTTGTAGCTTGGACACATCTAATCTGAACATGAACATCCTTCACTATTACTCACGGCAAATTTCTGTTTACAAGCAAAAAACTCTCTATATTTCTTGAGAGAGTAAGAAATGGCCTCATACGTAATTTTGCATTGCAGAGACATCGCCAAACATCGAGAAACTCGATCGAAACTTACTTAGAAGGTATGCAGCTACGTGATAAAACTACTAAGTTTTCTCCTGGAGCCCTGAATGGCAAAATAGGTTGTAGGCGTTGCCCAAAAAAGCTTAGTAGTCTAGCTGCAAAAGCAAGTACGTTTTTACTATAAAATTCTAGCAACGCAGTTATAGTTTGATCTAATTCGTTTGATTCCACTATGTTTGATAAAAGTAACATCTAGAATAAAACGTAGAAAATGAATCTCATTAATTTATTTAAAATTTATTGTACTTGTATTTATTTAACCAATAGAAATTAATAGACTGATGAGCTGGTAGACCTGAGGCTGGTCTCCAAGAAAACAGAAACTGTGGCAGATTCTGATGACGAGTTCCACCTCATCGTGGTCATGAGACGTCAACGTAAACATTAGTCGTAACCGGTACTTTAAACAATTGTCTCAGGCAAGCTCTTTAGCTTACCATCAGACGAGGTGAAGCCAAGTTGGTATATCCTAGACAAAAAAATCTAACTTTCAATTGCATACAAAAAATGTCAGTACTGCTACCCTGCATGAGAACTCGCTCATACAACCACATGCGCCATCGGCGAATACGATAAAATAGACCGGTAAAAAGAGCGGCTGTATTTCGGATCCGGAATTCTGTCAGGTACCGAATAAAAACGTAGGTATGATAAAACGAGCCTATAAAACATTCTGCGGTGTAAACGTATGCTTGGAAAAAAAATATCAAAATTTAAATAGGTACCTCTCTACTCTGTACTCATTATCAGTTGAATAACGATGACGATGATGCTCAGATAACCTCGAATGCGTTTATGTGGCATCATAAAAAAGAAGTATGTCAGGATCGTAGCACCCCTATGGGAAACAGTACCCCTATGGTAAACAGTACCCCTATGGGAAACTAGCGTGATTTTATGTATGTTTGTATGTATAAAAGAATTTTTTTTTTCAACTTAGGTAGCAGACAAGCACACGGCCCACCTGATGGAAAGTGGTAACACCAAAGTAGTCACACCCGTGCTAGCGACCCTGTAAGAACAGAGTATAACATTTCAGTACAATACAATGCCAAAATATATCCATGAAGAAAATGGTTCAGGAATGCTGGTCATAATAAAATATAATTATTACTATGTTTTCTTTGCCATAAATACGAGTATATTCTATACATAAAAAGGCTACAGTACTGCTAACAGTGGTTTTATGATGTACTTCATGATAGAAGTGAACTTAAATCTGCGCTATCCAGCCCCTCTGTTAATAACTTGGTATGGTTTCTAATAAACGCAAAGACTTAGAAAGCAAATCCGTTTTATGTGCTCACCGACAAAAAGGAAATCTAATAAAGATAATGAATATTGTACGTACAAGCCGGACGCGGAAACATATTTAACTTACGTTACATTAGATACCGACGTAACACAATCTTATCGTATGATATACTGTTTTCTCCTTATTCTTTTGTTATTTTCGGTCATAGAAAAGGCTAAACCGGCTGATAAACAAGAAAAAAGTGTGAATTTTGCACGAATTATTAAATATTTGCAATAACTATAATCAATTTACAATTTATACTACAGTATAGTACAGTTTAACACCAGACAGATATATACAGTCTAGACTCAGCTTTAGATGCATTGCTTGAGTCAACAATAGTGCCCGGAAGACGGCAATAGACCCCCTATTACGTAGGACTGTATTTGCAATGATTGGTGAAATGTGGGTGTTAATTCACCTCTGCCTAACCCTCCGGAGATAAAGTCCTGATTATATGTATGTATGGGAATAAAATCAACAAGTTATGAGTTCCAACCCCACTCAATTGGCTACTAACTTCAGCTGATTAGTTGGAGTGGTTAACCAAGAACACTATGCTTATTTATTTAGTTAAGACTACTAAATAACAATTGTTGTCCATTATTAATGTTTCTGTAGATTCTATTTTATATTCACCATCTATTCAGACATTTTTTTTAGAATAAGTTATTTATGAAATAAAAGTTCCTGTGCTATGGTTTGATGTAAGATAAATGTATTTTCAACTTTAACGACGCTATGTTAAAAAGTAAAGGCGATTAAAGGATTTCAGATACCCGACATCAAAATATCATTATGAAAGAACGGACAAGGTTTATTTAAATGAATGATATTACGTCACTTTACTAAGTAATATACAATACTGTAATGTTGGGTCGACGGTTGCTTATGCGAATATAAAAAAATAAGTAAGTACTTTTTCTTGTTTACGATAGCGCAATCGGAAATTTCAGTCTAAGGAAGCGTTGAAAAGAGAAACTTTGAGTACATTTTGTATTAAAGTACATTGGGTTCTTAATTTAGTTTTTCAGTAATTTACTTCAAATTGCAGCATGTTTTCAGTTAACGGAGTGTGTAACGTATTCACTATATTTTTAAATTTCGAGACTGTATTTTTAGATTACTCCATATTATTGAGACTACCGATTAAAGGTCGATAGGCTATGTAGGATCCATCTAGGTTGGGCCTACTGATTAGTACGTTGATATGAAAAATTGAAACTGTACCTTCTTCAACACAGAAAGGAACATAGGTTATCATTAAAACATATGTGATATTTAAGCTACGATGCACTCGGATATGATCCATATTGAGTGCCTCAAAGCGTTTTCACATTATCCTATTCGATATCGGTGTCGGACGAGCGAATAACCAAATTGATTCAATTTTATGGGGTATATGTGAAAACAATGTGCGGTGTAGGCTATCGAAAGTCGGCTATTGTCGTTCGACACCGATATTGGATCGGATAATGTGAATACGCTCTAACTGCTCATAATTTTTTTTCACATCCACACGCATTCGATATCAGATGAAATTTAAATATTAAAAGTATGTTATAATGGAAAAACTTAAGAATATACATACATATAGTCACGCCTTTATTCCCGAAGGATTAGTCACAGGTGAATTAACACCAACATTTCACCAATCATTGTTTTCTGCACCACGTAATAGGGGGTGAGCCTATTGCCGTCTTCCAGGCACTATTGTTGACTCAAGCCTTGCATCTGTGCCTGAGTCTGAGCTGTATATATCTGTAGGTACAAGAATATGCATAAATTAAAATACTTTAGATTAGATAAACATCAAGTTATTCAACTGAAAATAAAGCTAAACGACACCGAGTCACCACAGTTCATTTCACGGGATCGTTAAAAGACGCCATTTTGAATAGGTGCCGAGAGAGATTATTATCGTTGACCTTTTGCACAAAAACAAACTCAGAATATACAAATCGTGACTCACGCTATGAAAGGAGGCTTAAGTGCTAATTGGGAAGAATTATGAAGATATTTAAGGCAGACCCAGACTTTATTGAACGCTGTATACCTTCAATAGAATACGTACTTCCCTGTTATTAATCTTCCAGGAAATTGTATCCTAGTACTGACGGGTAGTGTTTATCTTTTTGTATATAATGAGTTCCGTTTATAGGATGAGTGGGATGCAGGAAAGCAATATCTTAAGGCTTATGCGGGTTGTTAGAAATGTACACAACCGCTCTAAGCCCGTATTCTGTATTAAATGTTCATTGAAGATTAACGGTAATGTTTACCGCATAAGATATTATACCTACTATCTGTTTTATACCATATACATAAACTCCAAGGTTTCTACATAGTGGCAACGATATAGGAAAACTGAATGTAACGGAGGTCCCAACATTCATACATAGGTATTATCAACATTTGTCAATGGAAGTAAACGTACCCAGGACTCTGAGCTGAAGGTCTCAGACAAGCAAATAGAATGATGGAAGGCAACTAGGATGATAACGGATGGAAGTGTCAGGCAACAAAAATCCGACTATCATTTTCTCTCAATCTACTACTTGTACAATAATAGTACAAATACATCTTGTTTAACGTAACATGCACTCCTTAGTGTAATTTTTAATGCCTGACAACCCTGCATTTGCCAGTCATACACGAATCTAATGAGATACGTAATTGCATGGTTCTATATTTAGATTGTATGCCATTTTCATATACAATACATTAATACATTTACTACTACTAGTAAATGTATTAATGTATTGTACTACTAGAAGTGTATGATGCCTGGGGCTAATTTCACAGTCACCTACCAGTTCTGCAAAAGTAACAAACTTTTTCTTATATCTATGTGTAATTTCTTTATCGTTTATGTTCTCTTTTATTATTTTTACTAAAACGATACCAGCCTTCTTGATTTTGACTCTCACCATAAATATTTTTAAAGGATCTAGTAAATGCTTAATTAAAGATTACGTCTTATAAATTGTGGAAGCAAACACAAATAAACGTAATTGCTTTACATTATCAAATTCCTGAATCTACCGTGGGTCGGAATTTGGCAGTGAAATGGACTCCCCAATATTCTACTAACCCAATAAAACGAAATTCTTATAATTGTGTAAATTGTTCTAATACTCGACATTGGTAAAATACGATAAGATACATCACCTAATTAAAAATATATTATATTCTAATAAATAAAAAGGATGTATGGAGCCCCAACAAAACTCTCTAGGTCAAACCAATCTTTCCTGTAAACTTCCAGTTGATGCACAAGGCTCTGGTGCAGGTAATCCTTTTTTTATACCACTTGGTTGACAGACAAGCACACGGCCCAGCTGATGGAAAATGGTTACCGTGGCCTATAGATGTGTACAACACCAAGGGAATCAAACTCGCGCTGCCAACCCTGTAAGCGCAGAGTCTCTGTGCCGTCAGTGTAAAAGACAAAGCAGGATAAGCTTTTGGTCTTCCCACTGACAGCACAAAAACTCTCCAGTGAGCTTTGGCTACCCTACTCACTACCGCCGCGCTGGGAGCATTACAAGAGGTTATTATGGCCACGGTATTCTGTAGGGCGGAGGTACTTTCCCAGTCAGGCTGCTCAGTTGAACAAAAATACCGTCGTATCCTACCTTCTCCTTACATACCTAAGATCCTACCTAAGATTGTGTGCATATTTTGTAATCGTTTATGAAGTAGCAAATTTAATATTGTTGTATTATTTCAACTGGAAAATACAGTACAGCTACATCAAATAGCTTCTGATATCAGAGACATTTACAAAACAAACACAAATATTGGATACCCATATCAGCACTCCAGTTACCTACTTTAAGTTGCGTGTCTGTCAAAGTGTCCAACTCATAACACAGGTACAATGCAAGGCAACGTTATATTCTGCGATTTAATATCTTATTGTTATTGTTATAAGGGTTGCAATTGAAAGTTTAATTTATAAAGTAGGAAATGATGTCTGATGTTATTAGTTACCTACGTGTCTGTTTGTCTGTCAAGAGATAGAGTGACATGACATGATTTTATTTTGCAACGTCTTTTTCCAATAATAGAATATCATAGTTCATATATTTTATTAAACTATTTACTATTTAGTATTCGTATAAAGTAACAAGTGAAACGCCAGGGGTACTCTTATTTGTTTGTTATATTGTTACATTATGGGAGGCAGTAATCAAATGCACATATTCTGATTTAGAAAATTAACCCTGTGTTTATGTGTGTTCTGAAGGGGACCATCGGGAACAAAAGGTCTACGTACAAGGTTTTGAATAAACACTAGAAAAGTAATTAACTGCAGCATTCAAAAATACTTATTCACTGTACTTGCACGGCTTTTTCCAATTATTGAAGGCAACTCCTGTAACTTGTATCAACGCCATACCGTTATGAATATTCAATTTAACTCTGTGAATAACAGGAGAAACGTTGCCTTCTATTTGGGTGTGTAAAACTCCTCGAATTGCGGCGCGACACGGAAAACACTATGAATGGTTTATGCGAAAGTTGAGCCAAGGAAGTTCAAACGTTGTGTCTTAGGCCCTTGATATCATATCAAAGCAGCACTTAGGGTGCACTCACATTAGGGCCACTTTGGCACACGACAGTTTGTTAAAGTGTTGTGAGAGTTCCACTGTTGCAGTTTCCTTGTTTAAAACGGTATGCCGATAAAATAAAATAGAGAAAAAAAAAGATTTCTTAACCCATATGTGATGGTTTGGCAGTTAGTCAGAATTGTTCTATTGTATGTTAGTACGTATATAACCATAATATTGTTTACATAGGACATGCTGACGGAGATACTGGCTAGTTCATATATGACCTGAACAGATGTTAGTTGGGTTAGGTGAGATTTAAGTTATAAATTTAAAAAGATTGCTTTTTGAGGCTTGTCAAAAGAAATGCCACTTACTCCATAATTCAATCACTTACTATCTTTACCCTTCTTATCTTTTTTCTCTAAATATAGCGGATTTCAGTTCACTGTCTATGTTTTACTATGGCTAAGTGCTGTAACGAGTCTCAACCGTAACAGTGCGTTACGAAAACATAAATAATGATACTAGTTTCTTTAAATCCTAAGTACTTGTTGACTTTGCCCACTGCAGTCCACTGCTGGACATGGCCTCTTCCAATGTGCGCCATTTTGTCCGGTCTTCCACCTTCAGCATACAGTCCTATATCCGACAGTGGACTGGGGTGGCCTTATTGATTGTTTGATTGACTTTGTGTATTTGTTATACTTCCTATTATATTTTGTAAGGAGGCATATTAATTACTAGCGAATTATCAAAGTCTATTGGCAGAAGTCTATTGGAAGTTTATTGGCAGAGACTCGTCCATATTTCAGCAGGTGCTTGATTGACTTGCAAGTAAGACTAGCTTGAGTTCCAAAAGCCTTAATGGGAATACATACTCGTACAACTTTGGACTTTAATGTGGCCTAGTTTATTATGAATTTTATGAATAATAATATAAATAAATAAATAAACTACAACATTCTACGCAGCACTATCTAGACTCAGGGTAAGCATACCTAAATTAGCTTATTTTATGGAGTCTAGAATGCGGATAAACATATTTTTTGTATAAACATACATATTATACATAGAAATGTCGAAGCCAGTGCAAATATGCATATTATCCATGCATACAAACATTTGCACTGAGCAGAATCGCACCCGCGTCCCCTGTTTACGAACGCTCTGCCTCTACGTGTCGTAAAGACTCAAAAGTCACAAATATAGGTCGATGGTATTAATTATTATTATTTTCAGCATGACAGTCTTGCATTAATTATTATTGTTGTGGAAACAATAATTTTACGTATTCAAATAACATTGTACAAAACATCACTGTAATATTCACACGTACCATGAACACAAATAAGTTATCGTACTCATGGCGTTAATTACGACATTCACATTATAATGCAAATGCCGTAGGAGGGAAATAAGAGGCTAACTTTATCAAGGCTCTGCTTGATAGAGTATCAAACTTTTGTTCGAACAGAGTTTTCATTGTGTCTTCATCGGATTAATACGTGAAGTTCTCAAAGGGTTATCTAAGTTTTGGGGACCATGTTTCTATTAATTACCCAAGTTCGTGTTCACTCGATATTAATTAATTAGAAACTTTAGTTTGTCTCGAACACGACGCGAACATTGCGGTATAGTCTCGCGTTTGTATTATTTGAATACATTTTTCATTGTTGGAATTAGTTTTCAGGCGCGGTTGGTGGTGGTTGGTGGAAAACATAAATCACCGATATGCATATTCAAATTATGCATAAAAAATGATATTGTGTACTAAAAATTGCATTTATTTATTTTTGTAGCGTATCCAGTTTGAATTCATAGAAGGATGTAGCTTGATTATAGGTTGTTTAACCTTTTTAATAATCAATCAATTAACCCACCGCAGTCCACAGCTGGACATAGGCTTCTCCTTTGCCTTTCGCATCCAGTCTGTCTCAGCCACCTTTTTCAGATCGTCTGTTCATCTGGCTACACTCTAGGACTCGTTTGCTCCAACGACCATCGGTCCTTCGACAAACGTGGCCAGCCCGCTTCCACTTCAGCTTACTTATTCTGTGGCCTATGACAGTAACTCTCTGTTGGATAACCTTGTTCCGAATTCTATTCTTCAGAGAAACTCCAAGCATAGCTCGCTCTATAGCCCGCTACGCGATTTTTAAGCTATGGACCAGCCCCACTGCAAGTATCCACGTTTTGGTACCGAAAGTCATAACAGGTAGGACGCACTGTTCAAAGACCTTTGTTTTAAGGCTTTTTAATAATATGTATAACTAATTCTTAAAACCTGTGCCGGCGTTTCGTAGGAACTGTTAAAGTTACCGGCAAACTTCATGAACTAATGTCAAAAAGTTCGAGCATATTTACTAACTGATGTATCAATAAAAGTACTTGTCAACCAATGACGTGAGCCCTTTCGAGCCTGCAATTATAACTGGACCTCCACCATCACACCATGCGCTGATTACCAAAAAGACATATAAACCGCTTTGTGCCACCGGAGTATATTGTCACTAAGATTACCGAGCACTATACTGTTACTCGAACTTCAGCTATTTGCTTTGCTGTGTTGTGGAATATAGAATTTTGAAAAAAAAATCTGGTTTGCTAGACGACAACGACAGTTCACTTTATTGATATATCTAAACTTGAATTAATGCAGTACAGTTTATCAGAATATAATGGTGAGTGCATTACTTCTAATTGCAATTAGAATGCTTGGGAGCGATGCGAGGACGTATGCTTGCGGTTAAACTTCACTGGTACTCGATTGCAATCTTGCTCGACGTACCTACGCCAATTAGGGTAGTAGCGTTTTACTGCGTCTGAGTTAGCCAATCTTTCAAACTGCACCGTATAATAATAATAACATGATTTACATTACATGTGAAGAGGCTCAGCATATTCTGCCATTTGTGGCGTACAGATTATATATGTGTAGTTATGGTTAAAATGTCAACATTAAATTAGATTAGATTTATTAATTTCATGCCTATTATTAACAATTCAAATTATATTAATATAGATTACCATGTCAGAAACTACTATGTACTTTTAATGTCAAAACTACATAACTATCATACAAAAAACAAGTAAAAAAAAATTTGTCCATATTACTATCATTCAATGTCAAGGTTTAATTCAAATTCAAATTGTGTCGATAACACTCATATTAATTACAATTCAATTTATATGGTTAAATGTCAAACATCTTTATCATTTAAAAAAAACTTCAATGTCATAATAACATTTAATTTTATATTAATATTTATATTTTATTAATATTTATATTAACATTAATATTAATAAATAAATGATATTCCACAACATTCTATACAGCCTTGGTAAGCATAAGCATAAGGTAAGATTTGAGAGTATTGAAGTGAAGAGTATCGTTTATTTAATGGTGTTCGATCTATTAGACGAAATTATTTTCATAATTATTTGACTTTGACTATGACAACTTTTGAACTATGTGTAGAAGTAGCTTACGGTGGATCAGAAGTAGGTAAGGTACTTCTATCGTAGTCCAGAAGAATGAAGGGTTATTTGATGAGATGAGATGAAATAAGCGGTTTAATTTGAATGCAAAGGTAAGCGGTTTATGGTCAGTAAAGATTGTAAAAGACCTGGCTTCGACCATATGACGAAAATATTTTATGGCTTCGTATACCGCTAACAGTTCTCGGTCGTACGGGCTGTATTTTCGTTGGGCATTATTCAGCTTATGGGAATAAAATGCCAATGGTTGCCATATGGTTCCTTTGCGTTGCTGAAGAACGGCACCTAGGGCTGTATCAGACGCGTCTGTAACAATGGCTAAATCAGCGGATACATCAGGGTGTGCCAATAGAGTAGCTTTTGACAGCGATGATTTGCAGGATTCAAAGACTTTTAGCAATTCTGGAGTTTCATTCACAGGATGGGCTCCTTTAACGTTTGGACCAGCAAGAATGGAGTTTAGTGGGGCCTGTAACTGCGCAGCATTTGGTGTAAATCGACGGTAAAAATTTAACATCCCTAAGAAACGTCGTAAGTCTTTCACGGTTTTTGGGAACGGGTAGTCCTGTATAGCTTGAACTTTGGCTGTCAGTGGCTTAGTTCCAGCTGCTGACACGGTGTAGCCCAGGAATTTGACGCTTTCTTGACCAAATGTGCATTTAGAAGTGTTCACTAGTAACCCATACTGCTTGAGACGTTCGAAAAGCTGTCGCAAGTGATGTAAGTGTTCATCTTTTCCTTTCGAAAATACCAATATGTCATCTATATAGCCATAGCAAAAATCGAGGCCTAGCAGGACCTCATCAATGAATCGCTGGAACGTTTGCGCAGCATTTCTGAGCCCAAACATCATGAATGGGAACTCAAATAGGCCTATTGGAGTTGCAATAGCTGTTTTAGGGACATCGTCAGGATTCAAGGCTATCTGGTTGTAAGCCTTCACGAGGTCTATAGTTGCAAACACAGAACAACCTGAAAGCTGATGCGAGAAATCGTGTATGTGACGGATGGGATAACGATCAGGTATGGTCCTTGCATTGAGAGCGCGGTAATCACCACATGGTCTCCATCCGTCGTCTTTCTTCTTTACGAGGTGCAGTGCAGAAGACCATGGACTGTCAGAGCGTCTTGCTGTACCTGCCATCATCATATCCTGGAACTCTTTTTTAGCTGCTTGAAGACGAACTGGGTCGAGACGACGTGGCTTGGTACTAACTGGGGGACCTGGAGTGGTGCGAATATAATGCAGCGTCTTATTGTTAGGTGCCTTAAATATTCCTGCAGGACGGGTAATCTCCGGGAATTCGCGTAAAAGGTTGTGGTAATCCGATTCTCCTGTAACAGCCTTTACGGAGAGTATTGTGTCATCAGGTATGGTAGAACGCACAGCAGACACTGACATAGAAGTCACACCGTCCACCAAGCGTTGTTTCCTGCAGTCGACCAAAAGATTGTAAAAAGAAAGAAAGTCAGCACCAATAATCGGCTTCGTAACATCTGCCACTGTAAAACTCCAGACAAAATCCCGTCGAAGGCCGAAATCCAAATGAAGTGACTTAAGACCGTACGTATGAATCACTGTATTGTTGGCTGCAATGAGATCGTACTTAGACTTAGTACAGGGCGTCCTTAGAGCCGACCGCGGAAAAACACACAGGTCTGAGCCAGTGTCCACCAGGAACTGCATTTTTGATGCACGGTCGGTAACAAACAGACGGCCTGTTGATGAGGGACAGTCGTTGGCCGCTACTTGCGACTGCCCTGAGAGTTTTCCGCCGGGAAATTACATGGCTGCTTGCACTTACTCGCCTTCGTACCATATGTGAAGTGGTAAAAACAGTGAGGGTGTCCAGGTGGTGGCTGCTGTGGCTGCGGGTGTCTAGAGCGGCTATGAGAGCGAGAACGTGAGCGACCTTGCCTCCAGTTACGAGAGTTGGAGTTACGCCTACCCTTATGGGCTGTTAGTAATGCTACCTGTTTGGTGAGTTCGGAGACCTGTTTGGCTAGCTCGGAGTAGAGGTGATCGGACGTAGGAGCCGTAGAGGTGCTTGCAACCTGTGGTGCCGACGGGGCTATCTCATGCACCTTGTCCGCGAGGTCAGCTAGTTTTTCCACCGGTAAGTCGTCCTGGGAAGCAATAATTGTTTGCACAGTGCCGGGTAACCTACTTCGCCAAATCGTTTTCAAAAAATCCGCCGGGACAGATGGGCCAGCCAAACCTTGCATGTGACGTAGCAATTGAGACGGCTTTCTATCGCCTAGCTCTTCATGCATCAGCAATTGCCTCACCCGCTTCTCTTGTGAAGCAGAAAGGCGTTTGATTAGTTCGGATTTGAGCTTAACGTACTTTTCAGATGGCGGAGGATTGAAGATTACGTCCTTCACTTCCGCTGCGTATTGATGCTCTAATTGAGCCACTACGTAACAAAATTTTGTATCGTCAGTCGTAATCTTTGATAACTTGAACTGGCTTTCCACCTGACTGAACCAGAGTTCTGGCTCCCGAGGCCAAAAAGGGGGTAATTTAACCCCTACACCCAATACTTCAGTGGTCTCCGCCACTTCTGCATCTTTAAAATCCTCCTCTGAGGTTGGGTTAGACATCGTAGAAAAAAAAAATTAAAATCGCTCACCGCTTATGGAATGTGCCAGAGCCTTAGTCTTTGACTTTGAAAAAAGTAAGGTCAAAAAGATTGTTCTAGACACTTTTGTTTTTTTTATTTCACTCCAAACCTTGAGATGTGCCTGCAGTCCAGTTGTGGAGGGTCACCAACGTAGAACAGCTTGCCGACAAGTAGTTGTTGTCACCGAAGAAACTGTTGTTTACAAGGTTCCGTGTTGATCACGTCGGGGTCACCAATGTAGAAGTAGCTTACGGTGGATCAGAAGTAGGTAAGGTACTTCTATCGTAGTCCAGAAGAATGAAGGGTTATTTGATGAGATGAGATGAAATAAGCGGACGAACACAAAAGGCGGTGAAATGAAGAATATTATTACAAGATTAAGCAGCGATATATATTGATTTATATTATAATGTACACTTTAAATATAATTACTAAATTTACATAAAAACAAGCAAAGTATGAGCGGATAAACAATGACAATTTATAACGTACGCACGCGAGTAGGGACAACCGAGTAGTGTCGTCTATGTACTAGCGCGGTCGCAGCAAAACCGGTTTCCTAAGGCGTTGGCCCAAGTCTCATAAGCGGAGCGGATCGACCATTCTTACTTAGATGTAAGAATGACGTCCGCTACAATGTAAACAATTAAATATACAGATTTATAGTTTGTTACTCTCGTACAACTGTATGAGATACGATGCCTGTGACACCTAAGACAGACACAGACAGATCGGACAGACAGACGGACAGTTGACAGTCGCTCCCTTTGCGGTCGAGACGATGGGTAGTTGAAATGCCGACGCCAAAAATTTGGTTAGTGAATTAGGCGCAGGCTGAAGGAAAAAACTGTTGACTCTCGCTCCGCCTCGTACCTGAGGCAAAGGTTGCCCATCGCTATTCAGCGAGGCAACTCCGCCAGCGTGATGGGCACATTTGCCCCAGGTACGGTGAGGGTCGGGTTAAGAGATTAGATTAGATGTATTGTGTTGACTATGTGACTTTGAATGTTTATTGTTGTTATTTTTTATAAATAAAATGATTTATGATTTGTATAAAACATAAGGAATGATATTTTCGAAAACGAATGTAAAACGGAATCAAACCAAACGTTTAACAATCTCCCAAAACCTTAAGTAGTTCACTTAACAATCATACTGAGTACGTAATTATTCTTAACATTTTTCTTTTTAATTGAATCAAAATTACTCGTTTTGAAAACGTGGTGTTACTAAATAGTGTCACTACAGTGTTGCAAACATCTATAAGTTAAGTGACCACTTAGTTTCAAGTGGACCGCAAACTTGGTACTAAACGTAGTTGATGATATCAACCGTACATTTCTCACGCCTCAAAATCCTCGAAAGGGCAGGTAGAGGTGTATTAACATCCACATTTTGCACATTATGATTTGCGGTACCACGTAATAGGGGGCGAAGCTATTGCTGTCAAGCGGGCACTTTGTCCTGGGTTGTATGTTTACTGTCGGATTGAGAACAGCCCTATCCTTTACATTTGACATTAATCATATTTTACTTAATTTTGCTATTCAAATATAACACTATCTGATATTGGTATTTATAGTGAAACTTATCTTATATTAAAGGCAGAACTAACCCATCACAGGCAGTAGACATTTTGTAATCAATGAAACTTAGATTTGTTAATACAATATCTATAGCAAGAATCTCCTACCTTTGTCAGGTAATGTAATATAAACAAGAGAGACACAGACTACAAAGCCACGTCGACTAAATCAAATGCAAATATCTTGACAACTGGAATATAAGTTGAATATAGTTATCCTCCCTAGACAGAGAGTCAGATGGCAAACTCAGCATCGGCTTATTGAAATTCAGACGGTTTCGATTCAACTAGAAATATAATATAATAAGGTGAATGTTTTCTGTTAACGTGTACAGCGCGGTAGCCTAGTGGTATGAGTAATGGACTGCTGAGACGAGGTCTCGGGTTCGATCCCAGGTTTTACCATAGCACACACCAATGACTTTTCGATGCTTTTCGAAGTTATGTGTGTATTTATCGCAGATTGATAAGTGTCCGGTTAATGGCAATAGGCTCGCCACCTATTACATTGAAACCTAAACATAAACTGGCGAAATGTGGGTGCTAGCACCTCTGCCTACCCTTTCGGGGATATAGGCGTGAGTTTATGAGCTTACAGCAGTAGATCTTGGCTAGCAAAGTACTAAAAATTTACCTCATATTGAGAACTCACTTGTACTATTCCACGTTATTTTTAATTGTTATTGGACCTGACCAGTTTCGCTTTACGGCATCCTCAAAGGTTTACAATGAAATTAATAGTATACATATCTAAAAAAATTCCAAGTACCTTGGTATTAAGATCATTTTGGGTACTTTGCATCTTTGCAGCAATATGATGCTGACATTGCATGCACGGTAGTGTCAATATGTGAAAAAAGTATTCAAAATGAGTTAAAAAAATAGACGTGGCTCTGGTGCAGACATTCAGACAGTTAAGACAATGGTTGCTAAAAGTCAACTTACAATATAGGGTTATGCTCCAAATTTTCAATGTTGAATGTATCTGCAAAGACTATGAGGTTGATTTTTGAATGAAATTTTAAGCATTTAGTATGCCAACTATTCAAAAACGATTAAGAAAGAAATAATAGAAACGGTCCAGGCGGGCGATGATTCAGTGGCTTAATGGTCAGAGCGTTCCTCCTGTAAGGGAAAGATCGCGGGTTCGAATCCCGCCTGGACCGTTTAAATATTTTCTATCTTAATCGATAATGAGGATGATGTTTTCTAATTATGATCCTTGAACACTCTGCATATAACGATCACAAAGTAAAACATAAAAAGGTAAGTGCTCAATTTATTCATGCATACATAGCCATGCATACATGCATAGCCGCGTGATTTCCGGCAAAGTAGAGTTTGGACTACCCCAGCTCTTCCCATGCGGTACAAAGCGACTAAGGGATAGTTATAAATGTTTAACATCAGACAGATATATATAGTCTAGACTCAGCCTCAGATGCATGGCTCGAGTCAACTATAAAGTTGACTCGAGCCATGCATCTGAGTATCTCTTAGTCGCTTTGTACCGCATGGGAAGAGATGGGGTGGTCCCAACTCTACTTTGCCGGAAATCACGCGGCTATGCATGCATGAATAAATTGAGCACTTACCTTTTTATGTTTTACTTTGTGATCGTTATATGCAGAGTGTTCACCCCCTATTACGTGGGACCGAATACAATGATTGGTGAAATGTGCTATTCACTTCTGTCTAACCGTCTTGGGATAAAGGCATAATTATATGTATGTATTCACGCATATATGCCATTAATATGGAGCAACAAACTATCGCTCTATTGTAGGTGACCCGACTGGCCCTCACTGCCTAATTTCACAGTGTTCGGAGTCTGAAAATAAATTTACCAAATTATATACGGTTAGGCGACCCAATCACATATTAAATTCTGCTAATGAATAAATAAATATGTTCTGATTTTGGGGTTAGCAAAAATAGACTTCTGATTGTGAAATGTCTATCAAATAAAAGGGCTTGGTACAAGTATGCAGTCGTTATGTTTTACTTAATAATAATTGCAGATTTCAGAAGAATAGTGTAATAAAACAAATGTACGGTGTAAATGTACGGTAAACTACTGCAATAATATATACATACACTCATATAATCACGCCTTTATCCCCGGAGGGTTAGGTAGAGATGAATTAACAACCACATTTCACCAATAAATGAATTCGGTCCCACTTAATAGGAGGTGATCATTAAATTTGGTGCCTCATAATTAGGGGTGAGCCTATTGCCGTCTTCCGGGCACTATTGTTGACTCAAGTCATGCATCTGAGGCTGAATCTGGGCTGTATATATCTGTCTGATGATAAACAGCCCTATCCCTAAGTGGCCATGTACGACACCGAATGGGAAGAGATGAGATGGTACCCAATTTTTCCCTGCCGGGAACCACACAGCTATGTATGCATGAATTATAAAAGTGATAATATTTTCATAATACATTTCAAATTATCAAATTTCATTATTTTATTTTTTTTCATGAAATTTGACATGTTATACTAGTAGTATATTAGTAAAGTAGTTACTTAAAAAGCCGTAAATTAATCATTACGTCACGAAATATAAATTGAGATCAGAAACTTATTTCAACCAATTCATTTTATCTTATTGGAGTGTTCTGCTGCAAATTTGCTAAGCATAGCTTTCGCTAAAACTGGCTGTAAAAGTTTTAGTTCGTGCACCAACCCCACCATCAGTTTCCTAAGCATCGTGTCCAATCGTAACACAAGATCACCCCACCAACAGTGACATGTGTTCTGCGTGTTAGCAAAATGCACTTTTACGTACGAAAAATTTCCACGATACCCCCACCACCGTAGCCTGTGGGAGAGGTTGTGTCGGACTCGAACCGACTATAACGCACGATGCCTGTGGGTCGTTTTGGTTGCCGAAGGTGAGGTTAACAGGCATATCCCTCGCACACCGGCCGACCCTCGGTCATCTCCCACGATCTGGCCCTCTCCTCGGGTGTGGAGACTACAGAGTCCCCAATTACATTTCGTACTGGTATCTACTTATATAGATGCACCCGATTCCTCAATGTACTTTTGTAAGGAAACCTCAGTGTGTAAGTGAGACTGCATCTTATTTTATTAGCTGATTTTCCTTCAAATTAGACCATCATATGATTTGAATATAGTGTAACACCTGTCATTTAGTAAGTAGTAACACTAGTAGTCTCAAACATGTAATTAATACGCTGGAATATTAAAATTATCACGGGCGTGAAATATGGCTGCACGCGAGAAAGTCCTCGGTTCAAGCCACTTTACAGTCACGAAATTGACCAACTCAACGAAACTTTCCAATTAAGCCATTACGCAAATGACGGGTGACGTAACTTTGAATAAATATTGCTCGAGGTTGTTTTGCAGACTGTAATCACCCACAGGCCGACGCCCCGTGCAATTTAATGTACGCAAGCTTAATTTGTAACACGTTAGCTTAACGTACCACATATTCCCTTTTTAATTATTTTAATCGTTTATTGAGAACAGATATATTTAAACGGGCCACGATCTTTCCACCGAATATAATATTCGGTTAATATTATGAATTCACATAAAAATAGATTTATTAACAGTAACCTAATAAAATCAGGATTACACAAAAATACCCACAACTTATTTTTTTTAAGAGATGCAATTATGACACTTGTATTCTCACAATGGTCCCACAATTTTCAATAACAATGATCGTACAACTACTGAAAAGTGGGGGAGTGGCTAGAGAGGCCACACGGCAGCCTCTCGTACCGTCTGACGCAGATGATCACCGAGCACGGGTGCTTCGGAAAGTATCTGCGTCGGATGGAGAAAGAGCCAACGTCCGAGTGCCATCACTGCGACGCGAGCGAGGACTCAGGTCCGCACACGCTCACCGAGTGTCCGGCGTGGGAGACGCCGAGGCGGGAGCTTGTGGCGGCCCTGGGAGTGAGAGTTCTCACGCTCTCCACCTTGCTCGCGGCGATGGTCCGCTGTGCGGATGCGTGGGCGGCCGGTGCCTCCTTCTGCGAGCAAGTAATGGTCGTGAAGGAGGAGGCGGGGCGGGAGCGGCAGCGGGAGCGACGAAGGATCGCAAGCCAAGCTGCCCGCGTACGAAGGCAACTCGGGCGTCGGAGGTCGATGAACGACCTTCGCCCCCCATGAGCGCCGGCCTGGGGGTGACAGGTGGAGCCGCCTGTCACCCTGGCAGAAGCAGGCCGCGGCGGTGGCGCGCCTCCCCGTTTCCGGGGTCGAGTTGGAGACTCTGTAGTCCCCACACCCGAGAAGAGGGCCAGATCGTGAGAGATGGCCCTGAGTCGGCCGGGGTGCGAGGGATATGCCTGTCAACCTCACCTTCGGCAACCAAAACGACCCACAGGCGGCGTTCTTCGGTTCAAGTCCGACATAACCTCCTTCACCGGCTCCGGTGGGGAGGTATCCGTGGGGATTTTGCGCACGTAAAAAAAAAAAAAAAAAAACTACTGAAAAGTGTCTGACGTGACCTTTATGATGACCGATAGTGATTACAAGATACTTCCGTACGCTCCGAGAGTTGAAAAGCAAATGACCGATCCGACCACGCTGCTCCGTTTATACAGACGACAGAGGAGGGAGGGGGGGGGGGGTAGGGTCATGTGACAGCTCTCTCCTAACAATAATATATCGAAAATTATTATAAATATATACATGCATATAATCACGCGCCTTTATCCCTGGAGGGTTAGGTAGAGGTGAATAATTAACACCCACATTTCACCAATAATTATTTTCGGTCCCACGTAATAGGGGGTGAGCCTATTGCCGTATTCCGGGCACTATTTTTGACTCGAGCCATGCATCTGAGGCTAAGTCTGGGCTGTAAATATCTGTCTGATGTTAAACAGCCCTATCTCTTAGACGCGTACGACACCGCATGGGAAGAGATGGGGTGGCTCTAATTCTACTCTACCGGAAAATTTATTTTAAGTAGCCTAGTTGATAATACACATTGTAGGTATACCACTCACTTATTTGGCTACTTTATTGTAGTAACTATGATGTAATCTGCGAACTATGAATAAAATAGAACGTGCACTATATATTACTTACCATTTTACTGTTGACGAATGGTACTTGGCTATCCAAGTGTATAGTTGTGTGTACGTAAAGTTACCTTTAACAAACACCAGATGTACAGAAAAATATAATCTAATAGGGAAAACCATAACTTTTATCTCAGACGGGTTTGTACAGTATATTTCTGGATATTAACTCCCCATATCTAGGCTATCGCTGTTATTAATAGCTTCATCTCACGGGAAAAGGTAATCTCAAATGTGTAGACGTACGGATAGAAATATATTATTGTTATTTCGTATTACTTATCGGGACTCTGTCTGCAGCTTACGTTCTAATACGAGGGTTCTATCTACTTAACTTCAAAGACCCATTTTGAAGTTACTCAATAACTTCAAAATGGGTCTTCGAAGACATATTATCAAACATGTACGTATTAGTCCTCAAAAAATTATGTTAAGTCCTCATTGATAAAAATAACTAGATACTACTTGAGTTATAAATACAAACATATAAGAGAACCAAACCACAAAACATGATGTTACAAAGGGGAGAGAGAGAATAAATTGTAACTGATTCTGAGTTTGATAAAGTAACGAAAACATCAAATCAAGTTTATTTATGGCTGACTTATCAATTAAACAATATACAGGTACTATACATACAATAATAAACAATTAAAATAAAACTAAAAGAACCATTATCAAAATTTTAGCTAAAAATAATTAAAATGCGTGGTGGAATTCCTCTTTTTTTTAAATATATTTGGTAAGTTGTAGGTAAAGTCTCAGAGACGAAGGTCACTATTACATACATTCTCCGAACCGCTTGGTTCTTGATCGAAAATTCTGCAAAATATGCAGATGACATCTAAGCTCTGCACGTGTTGTCCTGTTTAGGAAAAGAGATTAATTAGAAGAGTTTATAAGAATATGCACCATGGACCTTCGCATCACATGCCTTTTGTGCTAACGTTCTCAGAAGACCTGTAGCATTGCCACGTTGTATGGCAATGATTATTCTCTGACATTATTTTACAATTGAATGTACACTCAATATGTACACTATGCATAACAAGGTTACAAAAGAGCATAAACAAAGATTAGCGCCTAAATAAGGCCAACCGCATTGCTTTTTGAATAAGTTATGTTAATCGTTTACCATTAAGAATGATATACCATAAAACAAAAAAAAACTGCATTATAAATTCCGTTTAAGTTTTTAGCATTTAAATATCGTACCAGTGGAACATAAATATAACAACTCAAAATGAAAATAAACTGAAACATCGTGCGTATAAATTCAATATCTAATGCAATCGTTCTTGAAGTTTGTAAAGGTCAGTCGCTCCTTTTGCTAGCCGGGCTTTACTGATCAAAGAACCCTGTATGCAAAATTTGAACTCTTCTTAAGTTTCCTCTATAGTAAGGCCATAGCTCCAGCGATAATTTAAACAATATTTTGGCCTTGGTCTTTTTCTGGATTTATTTTTGTGAAACTTCGTGGCGGTTGACAGGCTTAGATAATTATATTATGCTAATACAATTTTGTTTGAAGTCATAATGGGAATATTTTTTATCTTAACAACCTCTGCGGTATTGCGCTAGAGCGTTCGACTGCTAAGTCTGAAGCCGCAGGTTCGATTAACAAATATTTGACCTAAGGGGGGATCGAATTCGCGCCTCCCGCGTAGCGGTCGCTTTAATTGTCTACATGAATACGTACCTATATTGCATCTATCTATGTGTGTTCTACCGCCTATACAATGGTTTGTGCTCAGATGAATTGTTTGACATGATGCCCGTAGCTACATTCTATCATCGCACCTCACGCCATAGGCAGGGAATTCATCCTCACACATTGCGACCTGAGACGGTGCGCACTGTGCGGTATGAAAGAAACTTCATCCAACGCACACTCAAGCTGTGGAATGACCTCCCTGCTGCGGTTTTCCCAAGCGCCTACAATATGGGGTTCTTCAAGAGGGGCATCAGAAGGTTTTTTCATGGTCGGCAGCGCGTGTGTGACACCTCTGGTGTTGCATACGTCTACAGGCCACGGTAACCGCTTCCCATCAGGTGGGTCATGTGCTTGTCTGCCAACTAAGTGGTATAAAAAAAAATCTAGACTTTGTGTGTATAATTTCCCAAAAGAAACTGATTCATGTACAGCTTTTAGGTTAAAAATAGATTTTTTACATTTGATTTAATGTTATTTCACTAGACAATTGTATGCACTTTGACCATATCAAATTCATATGAAGTATATCTACAAAATCCTTTTATATTTGCTGTAGCTGGCGGTGGAAAAACAATGGTTAGAGTGAATTTATTTAATTTAGGAACCCTCTGTAGAGCTTTATGTAACAGACTATTGAATGAACAATTTAAATATTTTTAGTGTTAACGGTTTCTGTGCACGCGAAAGCTAAATTACATTAAGCAAATTCTCCAGCGGTTCTCAGCGGTATCGTTGACCGTTTATGTAATAAATATTTATTTGTATTAAAATGTAAATCATTATAATAGTTACTGTAGATGTAGATCGAGATATCGAGATAGAAAAAGAATGCTTAGATTGTTTGGAACGTTAGATGGACGAAAGAAGATTGACGAAACAGATTTAAGAGAGGAAAGTGAATATGTGTATATAAATTAGACCGACGACTCATAATTATACAACACGCGATTAAATCATGGAACTTACTATTTCTGCCGACGTTTCGGATGCGTTGCAGCACTCGTGGTCAGGACTTGACTAGTTCGCGAGCGTCGAGAAGTATGCGGGGATTGTTTTTGTGCGCCTACCACTATTACTTTTATTATGAATGGTTGGGCTGACGACACACCACACTATGCCAGTTTTTAACGGCAGTTTTTCACAAAAGTCCTGAACTGAACTAAAATTATGAATTCACACCTCGATAGTTTAAAAATAACATTAGACCGAAGACATTTTGAGGCAAGGTCCAGTTAAGAGTACCCCCAAGATAAAGCCTTGCAAGTAAAAGATGCAAGAAGACATCAAGAGCAGAGCAAGTAAACTCATCACAGCTCAATGAAATAAAGTTATTTTATGATGCAACTTTGCTATTTCATCATCCAGATCATAATCATATAAGATCAAACTTATAATATAATATATATGATGAATCAATATTCAAATTCTATTTAAATTATGTAACTAAAGATACTCTATGTAAAACGGTCAGCCACTCCAAAATCTGGCCGCAAAAATCTCTGTAACTGAAAACTAAATTCAGATTTCAATTGTGTGCGTGCGTAACTGAGGCTTTAAAAAAATTAAACTAGGCGCAAGGCTTGTTCACTGGGCCGTTAATTTCTAGCTTTTTAAATCTTTACAAGCAAATAGAACGACTGTACACGTGTTTTTCTTGTAAACGTAAAGACCTTTATACTCCTTACAGTCTAAATGAGTGTCCCGGACTTGTAACCCTAGGCACCCTAGGCGTCTACTTTAACGAAGCGTTGGTAAACTTTTTCATCTTTGTGTACACAAACAAGTACATTACGTGAAAACTAAACTGTACCTTAATTTTTTTGGCTTAAGGTAGATTTTACAAACGTACGCTCTAGTGACTAATTCTGTGCTTTGTTTGTTCGTGTAGACGTACATTTTGGATGCCTTCGTTAGTCCCAGTACATCTTCAATTATCATGAAGTTTTCATTCTTTCCAAAGTTAAAGAACTTGAATAAGTTTTTGTTTCATAATTTACTACTTTTGTTTCTGTACAATTACTGCAGTATATATATTATGACAGCCTCCGTGGCGTGGCCGCTACGTAGGAGGCGCGGCTTCGATTCCCTGCTCAGTGCAACTATTTATTTGTATAAATATAGAGATTTGCATATTTTTTTTATTTTATTTGCCATACCAATATCTATTGCAGTTGTTATCGGTAGTTAGAGCCCTAAAAAGTCCAACAACTGGTCTAGCTTGGGTTATGGAGGTCAGAACTTCACTGAAAATATCGAAGTTTAGTCAAATACGCAGTTAGACTGGTAAAGCGAACCCGATACTCTGAAGTGAAAGCTTCGGATGCGACTGGAATTAAAGCCAAGACGAAGAAAAAGATGTATTAGAAAAAGAAGGAAAGAAAGAAAGAAAGAAAGAAAGAAAGAAAGAAAGAAAGAAAGAAAGAAAGAAAGAAAGAAAGAAAGAAAAAGAAAGAAAGAAAATACATTTTATTATTGGTGCAACACAAACATACTTAAAACTAAACAGTGTTATATATTATATTATTTAGTGCTTGTATTGGGCACATTTAGTTTACACCAAGAATGGGACCAGTTCAGCATAATGCTGGGCACGACGTACCCAGCGCTGGTTTTCAACTGGCCCCTAGAGGACATCTGAGCCGTTAAAAAAACACACCTTATTACCTCTATGAAATTTTAACACAAATTTAAAAGATTCAACTAAATTTAATTACAATTAAAAATAAAATAGCCTAAAAAGAAAAAAAAGAAAAGAACCAGCCCAACCACAAGCTTTCTCCGTCAACACCCCGCTATGCAGTCTATGACTACGTTCTGTTTATTCACTTCTACTAATAATTGTGAAATGTCAAAACAATACAGGACAGTATTCTAGCAATTTTAAACGGTAGGCCAATTACTTATGTGTATTGATGAAATATTGCATGCAATATTTTTAACACGTGCGATGAAAAACGACGCAGTTTCAGAGCACAGCCTATACGGTTTTAATTAAAACCTCAGTTGATTAAAAGTCCTCTAAGGCCTTAAAATATTGGTCCTCGATTTATGGGCCAGTAATATAAAATATATACGAGTTTTATTAATTGCTTCACCCGCCAATAATGTATTTTTACGTATGCCTGAGTATATTTCATTGGAATGATTTATACTAATTCCTCCAATTAAATTAATTTGCTTGTGTTAGGAGTGATTTCAGATCAATCACATCAATAGGGAAATGGCCAGGAATCGAACCCACGACCTCGTTTTCCAGGCCTTTCATATTAGTTACTAAGCAACCAATTGTTACGCCTCTTGATACTATATCAAATTTACTCACAATTTACCAATAAGATTCTTCAGAGAAGTATCACAAAAAGCTTATTTGTTATCATATCATATTAACGTTATCAACTTATATCAAGAAAAATATTGATTGTCTAAGTACCTGTTGAAAAACATTCAAGATAGTTTAAGCATACTGCATCACAATATATGGGTATTGAAATATTTTATTGTCCCTTGATTTCCTTATTTTCTGTGACCTCATAAAATTTAATTTTAAGATTAATTATCGTTTTAGTAATAATTAACTGCCGCTGTGTTTGATGAAAATTTAATAATATTAGCTTATTGGGTCATTCAGTGCGCAACGCTCAAGTGCTCAGCATATTTGCTTAATATTATAGCAATTTGCATAATTGAAATACTAAGCTTAGGTATGTTGAAGTATTAGTTTGAATATAAACATACATATTCAACGCAAGTAAAGCATTAGTCAGGAGGTTGCTTAGCCTGGAATTCTTTCAACAATATTAATATTTATTCATTAGTTTTTAATCTAATTTTTGTTCTTTTTTCCAAGAAATAACTATGTTGGAAAATGTTCAATTGTATGGTAGTATGATTCACACAGCACTTGTAACTATTCTAATTTCAAAGAGGAATTTTGTGACATTTGATTACCAATAATTGTCAAAGTGACACAAATCAAATGACACAAATTTTTCAGTTCACATTTTGACTACAGTCTGAATTGTATCAGTGAGGACCGTTATTGGCCGTATGCAACTAACGTCAATAACTATACCTTGTTATGGCTGTTGGTCTTCCAAATAAATAAAAAAAAAAAAAAAAAATTAATACTAGCATAATCAAAAACGTGAGAATAAAATTGTAACATTCTGAAGAATGATGGGCTTGGGATCACTTCCCTAGTTGGGGTCACTAGGGGCACCTCTAAGATGTAAATTATGGGTGACACAAAAACAGTACCTAATCTCTGAAGACACACAACTAAGGGACAGTTGCAATCATCATGCGTTGTTTTCATTTTGGAGCCTGGAGATCCTCTTAACCACTTTTTCCCACTGAATAGGCACTTCCATACTGCAGAACGTCGTAAATATCTTGATTAACAGCATCTTCACTAAATAAAAATAATAAAATAATAAAAATAATAAAAATAAAAATAACCATTACAAAATAATTTGAACAGAATATAATTTTTGTACATCAACCAGAAGCCGCTTGGTTCCCAGCAAAGTAGAACTTGGACCACCCCATCTCTTCCCATGTGGTGTCGTACAAGGCGACTAAGGGATGCTGTTGTGTTTAACATCGGACAGATATATACAGCCCAGACTCAGCCTCAGATGCATGGCTCGAGTCAACAATAGTGCCCGAAATACGGCAATAGGCTCACCCCCTATTACGTGGGACCGAATACAATTATATTATTGGTGAAATGTGGGTGATAATCCACCTCTGCCTAATAATAATGATTATATGTATGTATCTAACCATAAACCGTAATTATTGTAAAACTTATTTATATCTAGCAACATGTCGTGGAATGATAAAGTAATAAAATAAAAAATGCATCTCGCTTTTTACTTTATGGACTATTCCTCTATATAAAAAAGAATAATAAGTAGTGAGTATTGTTGAGCCGGTTGCAACTTTATGGGTCTGTAAAAGCTATCGTAAAGTACACTCGAGAGCAATGAATCCGGGTCACTTAAAGAATCCTAAAAATCTCGGAAACTAAAAATGCTAGGTTAATGCAATAAATTGTATTTAATAGACAATGTAATACTCCTTAAATGAAGGTATTAAAACTTCTTAGTTATTGTAAAGTTATATCATAAAAAAATCAAATTTGAAAAAGGGCCACTTTCGAAGATGGAACTACGAAATTACAGCATTTGGTGTTGCTTTTGTTTGTAATCTGTCATTTATGTGGGTACATAAACCATGTTGATAGTGCTCTATATTCATTAATCAAGCTGAAATTATGTCGCTTACGCCTGAAGAATGCACCAGAATACTTACAATGCTGGAAACCGGCCGGAGTCAGCGCGATACAGCCAGGACTGTCGGTGTGTCGCTGTCAACAGTACAAAGAGTTCTCCGACGTTACGAAGAAACTGGTTCTAACCTACGCAGACCAGGAACGGGCAGAACCAGGTGTACCACAGCACGAGAAGACCGATACTTGGTGAACACCATGCTTCGAAATCGCTTTCTCACAGGAACTGAACTCACCAATCAGTTTCGACGCCTCGGAGGAAGTAACCCAAGTGCATGGACAGTAAGACGTCGGCTTGCTGAATCTAACTTAAAACCCCTTAGACCTGCAAACGGCCCTAAACTGGAGCGTGGGCATCGTATTTCGAGACTAAGTTATGCCCAGAGCCACGTAAATTGGAGTATTGAAGATTGGTCAAAAGTTATGTTCTCCGACGAATCAAAATTTATGCTCTACAAGCACGATGGAAGACACAGAGTGTATCGAAGACCAGGGGAAAGATTCAAGCAAGCATGCATCGAAGAAAAAGTAGCCTACGGTGGTGGGTCTGTACTTGTGTGGGCCGGAATTTCTTCTGAAAGTCGCACAGAGCTGGTGATCATAGAAAACGGCTCTTTAACTAGCGTAAGATATGTGGAAGAAATCCTCAATGATCACGTTGGTCCATTTATGGTCAATTTAGGTGAGGATGCTATATTTATGCATGACAATGCCAGACCTCATACAGGTAGGATTGTGAATGACTACCTTCAAGAGATGAACATTACTCGTATGGAGTGGCCAGCGCGCAGCCCGGATATCAACCCGATCGAGCATGCTTGGGACGAGCTAGGCAGATGCGTAAAACAACGAAACCCTCCCCCAATCACGCTTCGTGAGCTCAAAATTGCTCTCACAGAGGAATGGGAGAATATTCCCCAAAATCGTATAAGGAACTTGGTGTACAGCATGCCAAACCGCGTAAACGCAGTAATGGAAGCACGAGGAGGCAATACGAAGTATTAAAATTCAAGAAAATCGTAATAAAGTTCAAAAATTTCATGTTTCCTATTTTTGTTTTAAGGAGAGATCAGCAGTTTTTTTCTTTATGTAATTTTGTGTTAATAAAATGTATGGTGACTCATATTTTTTTTACTTTCATTTAAGGAGTATTACATTGTCTATTAAATACAATTTATTGCATTAACCTATCATTTTTAGTTTCCGAGATTTTTAACATTCTTTAAGTGACCCGGATTCATTGCTCTCGAGTGTACATTAAGGTGCTCTGGAAATGGCGGCGTAATTTTGGATTAAAATGTAAGATTTAAATTCCATTCATGATATTCTATTGTATTATTTTCATTATTGTAGTAAACAACTCACTGCTAGTCAGTTATTGGGTTTATTGTTCCACAATAATTTTTTATTGTTAATAGAAAAAATTATGATAGCATTTTGTTATTTGCATATATAAGAATAATGAATGTCAAACCAAGAAACTAAGGAAAATTATGAGTGAACGATCGAGTTTGATCTAGTGAAACCATGACCAAAGGTAATAAATGATACAAGAACAGAAAAAAAAAAAGAAAACAAAATAAATTACTTGAAGAAATATGTTTACTGATCTTTCATAATGTTCTATCATATACCTTGTATAACATTATATTACAATGATGGTATATAAATTGTAATGTGTTAATAATACAATAAAAAATAATTGATAATTACTAAAAACGCCTGCACTAAAAGTAAAAGCAAACCTTTAAGTTGAGATCAGCATCTCATTATCATTGTATCACTCTTTACTTGTATATAAAAATTAATACTAATACACGACAAACACCCGATAACGAAACACTAGTTTCGAATTTTGATTAATTTTGCTGACAATTGCTTGGGTACTGTTTTATTTTTTGTATACTTGAGAACAATGTATTAAAAACATCAAACAATATGAACTCATTTAATAAATGAATGTTAGTTTTATAGAAGCGGAGCACGTAGAAACTAATTAAGGAGTAATAAAATTGTTCAAGTCTTGGAATCCAGATGCAGTCACAAAACTGAGACGGAGCACGTGAAATGGGTTCAAGAAAACTAATAAAGCAACAACGTAAAACGTAAACCTTGTTTTTAATTCCGTTTATTTAAGTATAAATCTTCTTCAGTGAAGTTTCTTGGTCTCATGTTCCTCTCAAAGTTATACTGTTGAAAGTTTTGAGTGAAAAATTGCAGTAATAATTTTCGTAGAACTGTGAACGTCTTGGCGGACGTCGTTGTAATTAGATCGCTGGCTGAACTCGGGGTGTCTACGGTTGCGTTCCAAATAACTAAGTGTTTAGGAATTTATTTGCGTCATTATTTTTAAAATATATTGTGTTTTTATTATGTACAGGTAGCCAGCGTGGTGGCGCGATTCTCACGCCACGTGAGCTAGTGGACTGTATTTTGCGGGGGATGAAGCTATATATTTCAGATGACACTTTACACAACAAACAAGATAGGTGATCGGGTTGCCGCGGAGGTGGTTTAGGCAGTGAATGCAACCCAAGAAAGTAGGAGAGGATGCACTAACCTTTATGACGCCACTTGCTGTCGGAGCCGGTGCACCGGCCTTCTCTTCCTGGCTCAGGAGCTGCTGCCCACTTTACTAAATCACTTGAGGGACACGAGAGGCACAATCCGATCGGTAAAAGTCTATGAAAGCGGTTAAAATCCAACAAATATTATTAATTTCTGAGAGTCGCGCGCGCCGCCGCCATTGATGGTGCTAGTTCAATGCGGAAGTGAAGATGCGGCCATTTCAACAATTGGGCGGGGCGAAAACTATTGCTATCTCACTTTAAAGGTAGTGCGGGAGGGAGATGGGTATAGGAAGCGTGTGTTCAGTGTCAATCAATTGAGAGATGATTTGAATTATTCGATATACTACTACTATTGAGCGGGAAAATACAAATTTTACTTTCGGCGCAACCATTCCCCCCGGCTTGAAGGGTTACCTTCAAAACGAAAAATGAGGAACAAATCTAAAGTCTAATCTAAATCTAGGTTTGGGAAATAACAACTAAAATATAAAACTAGGTTTGAACTCGTGCCTACTGCTGGTTAGGCAGAGGGCAGAGGCGAACAACCGGGCGCAGATACGATCCGGTTGCGGTTTTAACCCGTACAACACGAGTTATCCCGCGGGAATCGGGAAAAACTTCCTCTACTACCCCTAGAGGCCAATGTAAAGGAGGCGCATTCTCAGTCATAAGGACTACCACCGTACCTACAGTAATTGGGTTGGATGGAGTATTCCATTTTTGACGCGACTGCAGCGTGTGCAAATAATCGGTTCTCCAACGATTCCAAAACGATTGGACTAATTTATCTAAAAGAGCGTGACGAGTTAGAAGGTGCATTCTATCGTCATCAACATCCATTGCGGGCAAATATTTTAGAGGAGTCGTATTTAAGAAGTGAGCTGGCGTTAACGCTAATGTCTCTGACGGATCGCTAGATAGAGTCCGACACAGCGGACGCGTGTTCATCACCGCCTCTACTTGAGCGAGTACGGTACTCAACTCCTCGAACGAGAGAATCTGTTCGCCTATGACGCGAAACAGATGCGACTTAAGGCTTTTAATATTCGCTTCCCAATTACCACCAAAATGACTAGCTGCAGGCGTGTTAAAGTACCATTCAATGCGATTTTCGGCTAAGATGTGAGCGAATTCACTTTGGTAGTACTTAGACCGTAAGAATGCGTGCAATTCCGAAATACTACGTCGGGCCCCTACATAGTTTGTACCGTTGTCCGAATACATGCGCTTAACCGGACCACGACGCGACAAAAAACGTTTAAAAGCGGACATAAATTTTTGCGTACTTAAATCACCGGTCAACTCTATATGAACCGCGCGAGTTGTCATACAAATGAACAAACAAACATAAGCTTTCGTGGAGCGAATGCCACGACCACGAGCAATAGTGACTTTGAAAGGCCCAGCAAAGTCTGTGCCGGTGTGTACGAAAGGTTTTGCGGATTGAACAACACGACCAGAGCGATGATCGGCCATTTCATATCGCGATAAAACGCGGGCGGAGTTTAAAACAAGGTACACATCTGTGTACTCTAGCGCGAATCAAATTACGAGCGGAAATTATCCAGTATTTCTGTCTCAAAATAGACATTAACAAATCGGGACCAGCGTGACAATTCACCTTATGATGATAATCTACTAACAAATCTAATACGTGGTAATAATAGAGGGCTTTGAACAAAGGCATCCAGTAGTTCTCCCGCGTAAGGACGCGGGAGAACTACTGGATGCCTTTGTTCAAATCCTAAACTTGAATTTCTCAAACGACCACCTACTCGAATGAGTCCATCTTCCAAAAATGGTTTCAAGTGTCGGAAAGAACGACTACAAGATTTGTTAAATTCTAAATTTTTAAATTCAGAAGCAAAATAAAATTTCTGCAACTCGCGAAGTATGACCAATTCAGCTTTATCTAAATCAGCGGCGGTTATATGACCGCGCGTAGATAAAATTCTCAAAAATCGGCCTACATAAATAACACAACGCAACAGTCTCGACCAAGACGAGACGCGATTAGCCAACAACAAAATAAGGGACTCTTCACGCGGGACCGATACAACAAGCGAGTGCTTCTTCTCCTCGGGTGGTTCTGAAACCGTAGTGGGATTGAATTGACTAACTGGCCACTTATCTAACGCGGCATGAATCCAGGACGGTCCACTAAACCATAACGGGTGATCTAAAATTTGCGAAGGAAGCAATCCACGAGAGAGACAATCGGCTGGGTTGTCGGTGCCAGCAACGTGAAAGAGATTTTGTGGCGCTAATTCAGATTGAATTTTTGCCACTCTGTTAGCGACGAATGTGTCCCAACGATGGGGCGAAGAGTGGGCCCAACACAAAGCGACTGTTGAGTCCGAAAAAGCTAAAATTCTACTAATATTAATGCGACCACTACAAGCATTGACGATAGAGGTGATCAATCTAACTAACAATAGTAAAGCGCATAGGTCGAGGCGCGCCAGAGAGACGACCTTACGAGGAGAGACCTTTGATTTCGCGCTTATAAGGCTAATTGAAACCTTACCTGCATTCGAGACATGAAAATAAACTACTCCTCCATACGCTTTCTCACTAGCGTCCGCGAAGCCTACTACAGTAACAACACTATGTTGCGATATACCTACATGACGCGGAATTTGTATTTGGTGAAGCACAGAAAGTTCTTTTCTAAAGCGAGCCCACAACTTAACAATGTTGTCGGGCGCGGTGTCGTCCCAATCACAATTGGAAAGCCAAAGCTCTTTTATAAGTAGCTTGGCGTACAAAACGACAGGAGCTACGAATCCCATTACGTCCCATATCCGTACCACACACGACAGGATAATGCGTTTAGTACAAGTTTGCGGGGTCGAACTAATTTTCAAACTAAACATATCAGATGCGGGCGACCAGCTTAAGCCAAGCACCTTGTGCGTATCACTTTCATCGAATTCCTTAACCGAAGGCAATCGGTGCGACGGTGGAATCGACTCTAACGCAGTTTGCGAGTTGCTCGTCCATTTCACGAGATCAAATTGACCAGCCTTCATGAGACTTATAACTTGAACGGCCGTCTCGACAGCCTCTGCCTCGCTATCTACACTATACACGAAGTCATCCATGTATAAGCCAGTCTCAATGGTGGCTCTCGCTTTCGGAAATGCATCGCCCTCGTCAGCGGCCAACTGCTTGACGGTGCGAAGTGCGTGAAAAGGACTAGATTTAAGCCCGAAGCAAACACGATTAAATTCGTAAACCATTAAAGGTTCTTGCGGTGAAAATCTATACAAAAATCGTTGAAACCTACGATCGGATATGCGCACTTCAAGGCACAAAAACATTTGTCGAATATCTGCAGAGAGTGCAACAGCGAATAAGCGAAAATTTACAATTATGTCAAATAAATTACCTTGAAGATTTTGACCACAATACAAAATGTCATTAAGCGACACGGAAGTGCTAGTCTTAGCACTGCCATCCAAAACTACGCGGAGTTTAGTAGTAAGCTTATCTTCTCTAATAACTCCGTGGTGCGGGATAATGTACGAAGGCTGGGTCTCGTCAGTGTCCGCAGGCGCAGGTGAGATGTAACCTTTATCTAAATATTCGTTAACAACCTCATCATAGGCTTGCTTTAACTTTGGAGACGCCTGCATCTTTCGTTCTAAACAAAGAAAGCGTTTTTCAGCGGATACACGGGAGTCACCGAGCGAAAAATATCTCCCTTGAAAGGGAGCGCGACAACATAACGACCCTGCTCATCACGAGTAGTCGTGCGACAATAAATCTCCTCAGCCATCTTGTCATCAGGGCTTAGGATAGGTGGGACATTGACCTCTTCAATTTCCCAAAACTTGCGGATGGTAGACTCCAGTGGCGACTCGACGGTGCAACAGAACGAAGCAGTCGAGTGACTAAAACTATCTATAGAAGCGAGTGCGGAACCAATTATAACAAAACCAAGAACTGTTTCCAGTGCGTGTGGAGCGGGGTACGTCGGTCCCCCTTGAACCTTACGTGATAACTGGAGGTGCGGGAGAATCGAAGCGCCGATCAATATATCGACGACTCCAGGAACAGCGTAAGTCTCATCTGCTAAAGGCAAGTCTTTAAATTTCGTTAATAAAGACGTGTCAACCGGGACGGTAGGCAACTGTTCAGTTATTTTATCTGTAACGAGCGAATCCATGTCAAACCAAATATTATTATTAAAACGAGATCCAAACCTTGTTTTAACTGTGCCATGAATAGCTGCCTGTAAACCTCCAAAACCCTTCACCACTGAGCGGGTTGAACGCTTATTAACATTGAAACCAAGACGTTGACAACAATCTTGAGTAATAAAATTACTTTGCGAAGCGCCATCTAATAGCGCTCGAACAATGTGCGGTTTACCTAATGCATCAACAATAATAACGCGAGCAGTCGCGAGAACAACAGTAGTGAGCGCAGCACTAGCGGACAACGAACACAAGGTGACGTCACTCGCAGCGGTCTCCATGCGGGCAGGACCGCGCGCGAGCGCGGGCTGCGGCTGTGGCGAGCTATGCGACGGTGTGCCACCGCTCGACGAACCAACTGTGCTCACATTGGATGCGGCGTTACTATTTTCAAAATGAAGTAAAGTGTGGTGTCTCGCTGGATATTTGCGACAACTATTGCTACTATTACATAAAACAACGCGGTGTTTAGTACCGAGACAATTAAAACAAAAATTATTAGCGCGAACAAATTTATAACGATCATTAGGCGATAATTTTAGGAAACCCGGACACTTGTACAATTGCGAATGATGAGCATTACACAAAGAGCAAACAGGTGATTGTACATGTGCTGGTGCGGTATTAACATAAGTATGAGTTGACCTCAGTGACTTCGATGACGCATCTATTTTACGTTCGGAACTAACAACTTTCTTCGCGCCTTCATGTTTCGATGAAGAGCGTTGCAATATTTTTATATGCTCGCGAACAAAACTTTCTAAGTCTTCAAACTTAGGAACTTTATTGCCGCGATGATCCGACTCAAATAAACGAATGGTTTCGGAATCTAATTTCTTTAAACCCATATACAAAAATAAGAAGTAGCAGAGGTCTTCGATCTTTAGGTTCTTTACGGCGCGAACAGATGATGCGAAAGTATCTAGAAACTTCTCTAAGTTTTGATCGTTACATGCCGTAATGGATTTCAAGTCAAACATCTGATCCAAATATGCGTTAGCTACCGATCTTTTATCCTCATACTTAGCTTTCAAAGTATTTCAAATTAAATTATAATTTTCGGCACTAAACGTAATTCCAGCGCAAACGGTTATAGCTTTACCAGTTAATTTTTCAACGAGATAATGCAATTTTTCGTGATCTGCCAACGAAACGTTCTTATTTATTGTATTCTCAAAACTATCTATAAAGTTTAAAGTTTAAGTTCAAGATGTGACCCACTGATCGAAATAAAGAAAGCTATCTGTCGATCCGTAATCACTGCAACAAAGTGTGTAGGAACGCACAACGCCAACATGTCCATGATTCAGTACAAAACAGTGATCCAGCTAAAGTCTGGAAATTCCTGAGATCGATGGGAGTTGGAAAGCAACGCCAAGAACTAATTCCAACACGTCCCGATATTAACGCCCTTAACCAGTATTTCTCTGCTTCGTCCAATTTCAGCGGGACAGCTTAAATTAACACTCTGAATCATCTTTCATCGCTTCCAACCCCAGACTACTCTCCATTTGTCTTTAGTCAATTGACCGCTTGTGATGTTGAGAAGAGTATTCTGTCCATATCATCTAATGCAGTTGGCTCTGATTCTATCAGCCGCAAGATGGTGCTGCCCGTCCTTAGTGACATTTTGCCAATTATCACCCACATAATGAACCACTCCATTGCCAAAGGTACATTTCCTACAACGTGTAAAGATGCCCAAATCCTTCCGTTACCAAAAAATCCTAAACCTGCATCTTTTACCGAGTACCGTCCTATCTCTATCTTACCATTCCTATCCAAAGTCCTTGAACGCCTCATCCAAAACCAACTTAGTGCATTTATCCGTATAAACAACCTACTTAACCCGTTTCAATCCGGGTTTCGTCCGGGACACAGCACCACAACCTCCCTTATTAATATTACTGACGACATACGGTTCGGTATGGAGAATGGAAATCTCACAATACTCTGTTTACTTGACTTTAGCAACGCATTTAACACGGTGGATTTCGACGTTCTCCTTGCCATATTAAGCTCTCTCAACATATCTCCATCGGCTATTGACTTGTTTCGTAGTTACTTGTCTGGTCGCCAGCAGCGGGTCCGACTGGATGACACCTATTCATCTTGGTCTGACACTGCTGCGGGTGTGCCGCAGGGTGGCGTTTTATCTCCTTTGCTCTTTTCACTATTTATTAACTCTATCTCTAATGAACTTCTCTCTTCCTACCACCTTTATGCAGACGATTTACAAATCTACTGCCAGACCAATGTGGACGGGCTGTCCCAAGGTATTGCCACGATTAATACTGACCTGGCTAACCTTAGTGCTTGGACTACTATGCATGGACTTAAGGTTAATCCCGGAAAGACTCAGGTCACTGTAATTGGTAGCTCAAGACTTTTAGCTAAGATCGACTGGTCGGCACTGCCCCAAATTTGCTTTGAAGGTACTACCATTCCCATAAGTGATACAGTGAAGAACTTGGGCATATATCTTGACAAAACCATGTCATGGACGGCTCAGGTTCAGAACGTTAGTCGTAAAATTTTCGCCGCCGGTGGATCGCTGAGGAGACTACGTAATTTCCTTCCAACCACAACTAAAATTGAGCTAGCACAATCCATACTTCTACCTATTCTGGACTATGCCGATGTCAGCTATCTTGATCTTAACGAGGACCAACTTGATAAACTTGAGGGACTCCAAAACTTCTGTGTACGATTTATTTTTGGCTTGCGCAAATATGATCATGTTTCTGAATTTCGTAAAAAACTCAAGTGGTTACCAATCCGCCTTCGCCGGAATACTCATATTCTCTCTCTTCTTTTTACTATTTTATTTAACCCGACTACTCCTTTATATTTAAAAAATCGATTTAGATTTCTGTGCGAGAACAATTCCAGACTCTTAAGATCCACGGAAAACTTAACCCTGGCAATTGTGACGCATTCTACAAGCTTCTGCGATAAATCTTTCACAGTTCAAGCTGCAAGATTGTGGAATGCGTTGCCTGTAAATATTAGACGAGCACAGTCACTGTCAACATTTCAGAGACTGGTAAGGGAGCACTACCTAGCGTTATGAGTTGTTATGTATGTTCACTCTTTGCTTTTTTTTTATTTTCCTTTTTCTTATTTACTTCTAGCAGCTGTATATTATGTAATTGGTGTTTATTTGTGTGTAATTCACTTATATGGTATATATTTAACATGGGTATGTATATATGTAACTATGGTATATGTATGTTTATATATGGTATATATTTTAGGTATGTATTTATGTATCTGTATATATAGGTAGGTATTTATTTAATTAAATAATATAATCTCTTATTCTTCTTCACTTCTGTTCTTAAATGCTTTACTAGATACAAATGTTAATTAGTTTTAATTTAGTGTACACCGCAAACTACCCTGATTACTGGCAGCATAGTCCATACACTGGTTGTCTGGAAGAGATCGCAGATTGCGATAAGACCGCCCATTATACAACTATCTAGAATGTATGTATCCATTGTATGTGTCCTATGTTTGGTGTGCAATAAAGAGTATTATTATTATTATTATTATTATAAACACCAATTGCGGATGTTACCATCAAATTCGGGTATTTGAATTGGTGGCAACTTAGGTCGGTCGCGAGTGGGATTGGGTCGGTCAGACGGTTTCTCCAAACTCCTAGCGACGCGTTTGATACGACAATACAAATCGTCAAACGACGACAAGGCCTGATAACTCACTGAGTAATCGGGATTTAAATCTAACTCTAAAACGTTGATGTCATGTACTAAGGATTCGAAATCCGCGCGTAAACTATCCAAGTTTTCTATAGAGCATAAGAACGAATCTCTAATAACCAAATCAGAGGTTTTAAGTGCATTATCACAAATCGATTGTACGCGAGAGTAAAGCATTTCTCTTTTAGCGTATAAAAGTTTCAATTGAACTTTACTATCGGTACTACCAACCTTTGGGGACATTTTTACAACTAAATATCAAACTAAAGTGCGGTAAACAACAAATGAAATAACTTAATCTTAGCGGTATAGAACAGCGACGCGGCGCGAACGATATATTCCGTAGGTAGGTAGGTACTTATAACTGCGAGTGCAAGTTTGAACAAAACGCGAATAACAACAACCAGATCGTACCTACGCGAGCTAGATCGCTGTCTAGGTTCAACTATTATTTCAGGGATTAAGTATTGCGTAATATCTATTCAAATTAAAATACTTTCGTATGAATTTGAATGAAATGCGAGCGAGGTATAACCGCGTACCTACCTATGTAGGTATTAGGTAAATACGATGCGAACTAGCGGCGAACGGACAACTTAGAAATTGAAATAGCCAAATGCGTTAGGTATTACACTGTGCCTATGCACTAGGGTGTCTAGGATACCTAAGATCTAAACCTAAATGCCTAGATGCGGGGTTTTCTACTAAAATAACTAGGTATTTAGGTGCGGTGCGTTTATTCCCTATGGAATAAATAACAAAATGCGAACTACGACTAAGGATCCGGTGAGAGGGACCAAAAAGATTGGTGGCGCGATTCTCAAGCCACGTGAGCTAGTGGACTGTATTTTGCGGGGGATGAAGCTATATATTTCAGATGACACTTTACACAACAAACAAGATAGGTGATCGGGTTGCCGCGGAGGTGGTTTAGGCAGTGAATGCAACCCAAGGAAGTAGAAGAGGATGCACTAACCTTTATGACGCCACTTGCTGTCGGAGCCGGTGCACCGGTCTTCTCTTCCTGGCTCAGGAGCTGCTGCCCACTTCACTAAATTACTTGAGGGACACGAGAGGCACAATCCGATCGGTAAAAGTCTATGAAAGCGGTTAAAATCCAACAAATATTATTAATTTCTGAGAGTCGCGCGCGCCGCCGCCATTGATGGTGCTAGTTCAATGCGGAAGTGAAGATGCGGCCATTTCAACAATTGGGCGGGGCGAAAACTATTGCTATCTCACTTTAAAGGTAGTGCGGGAGGGAGATGGGTATAGGAAGCGTGTGTTCAGTGTCAATCAATTGAGAGATGATTTGAATTATTCGATATACTACTACTATTGAGCGGGAAAATACAAATTTTACTTTCGGCGCAACCACAGCGTTAATCCTGGTTACATTCCAAGTTTACACTAAGGAGCCCACCTCGGAGAGACTGCAACATGAGTCAAACCTTGAGTCAAACCTTCAGTCAGTCAGTGAGTCTGTCAGTCTGAACTAGAATCGTCTGATAATTCAAACGTACCATAATCGTGTTAATTCCCGGTAACATTATTTTAAAATACTAAACTACATCAACAACATTATTCACTTGTATCATAAAATGTATAACTTTAATTTTACTTGTAACGATATTTTTTATTTTATCCAGAATATTAACAGCAAAGTTGAGGAGAAAATCCATTTTCCCCTGGGGTTTCTTTTACACTTTTTATATTTTCTTTTGTAATTACCATTCCTTAATATTCCTTTTTAATGTTACCCTTAAATATCCCACTGCTAATTAGAAATACTAATAATGTTAGGTTCTAATGAAAACGAAAAATTTATGAACAGTCTGTAGAATTTCAAGTTATCTGTCAGCAATAAATTGTACAACAGCCCGACTGAATGATGGCAGATTAATGGATAAAATTTGTTACAAAAACAAACAAACTTCTTTTATTACTTGTTCTCTAATCTGTTTTGAAATTGAATATAACTTCAAAGTAACTGGATTAACTGTATTAATCTAACATTTAAAATGGCTTTGGTTGAGTTTAATGTGTTTTCTGTTACTAAAATGTTTTAATTATGGATTATAGCGTAATTTTTAATAAAAGATTATAAAACAATATCAAGACTTTTAGAAATTTCGTTATTTGCACCTTTTTAAACAATAAATCTGTAATACAACTCTTATGACCCAAGATAGTGCAATCGTTTGTGATTGCTTCATAAGTATTTGTTGAAAAAGACACTTTGTTCTTTTCCATTTGTATTGGTGGTTGTAACAAACCTTTGAGATTGTCGTGAGCCTAAACTGGGCAGGTGAAAAATAAAATATAGTGGAAAATTACAAAGTGTCTTGTTCAATACATGTAGCAGGTTCCACCAAACTCCATCAATCAACAGTATTAACATAGGAATTTGTTTTCAATATAATTTGAATTGTACTAAGCTGTTAATCATGCAAAATATTAGCAGTTTACTTGGTATTGATTCATAATAATAATAGGTAACAAAGGTGAGGAGCTTTCGCTATTAAAATTTCAATGAGAGGGAATATTAGTAATTTCGGTACTACAACAGGGAATATTAGTAATATTCTTAAAGTAAGTGTAACAAAAACTAACATACAGGAGGAACAAAGGCCATTAAAATATTAGTTATTCTCGTGAAATTTTAATAATTAAATCGTAGCTTTGCTTCAATATCGTGATTTATTATTAAAGCTTTTAGTGGGTTTTATTTGCGCACTCAGATTTTACACGCTGCTATAAAATAACTGCAGGATGGCGAATCAAAATAACGACATATAGTATTACGGTCACGTCTCGACTGCTCGCAGAATCTAATTTTCAGTACAAATTTATACTATTTACATCAACGAAACCCATATCAATTTACCAGAAAAGTTAATTCTAACTTGTTTCAAAGATTTTTTTTTATTTTATGTATTCAAAATTTTGGTAAATATATTCCCATCTAGTAACACCCAACAAGAGGGTACCGCACGATATCCTTCAACGCGGCGAGTCTCCTCGCCGGATCGCCACCATGGATCCTGGAAGCGAGATCCCTTTCGGCGCTATACCGGTTCCGAAAGGCGGCGCGGGAGCGGGGTCACGATCCCGAGCCCGAAGAAATTCGGGCCGTGAGATCCCGGTTCCGCAGGGAAATGGTGGCGGAATGGGAGCTACGACTTGGGCGACCAGGTGCAGGGCGCGCCGTAGTAGCGGCGGTAAGACCCATCATGGGGGAGTGGCTAGAGAGGCCACACGGCAGCCTCTTGTACCGTCTGACGCAGATGATCACCGAGCACGGGTGCTTCGGAAAGTATCTGCGTCGAATGGAGAAAGAGCCAACGTCCGAGTGCCATCACTACAACGCGAGCGAGAACTCAGGTCCGCACACGCTGACCGAGTGTCCGGCGTGGGAGACGCCGAGGCGGGAGCTTGTGGCGGCCCTGGGAGTGAGAATTCTCACGCTCTCCACCTTGCTCGCGGCGATGGTCCGCTGCGTGGATGCGTGGGCGGCCGGCGCCTCCTTCTGCGAGCAAGTAATGCTCGTGAAGGAGGAGGCGGGGCGGGAGCGGCAGCGGGAGCGACGAAGGATCGCAAGCCAAGCTGCCCGCGTACGAAGGCAACTCGGGCGTCGGAGGTCGATGAACGACCTCCGCCCCCCATGAGCGCCGGCCTGGGGGTGACAGGTGGAGCCGCCTGTCACCCTGGCAGAAGCAGGCCACGGCGGTGGTGCGCCTAACGCACCTCCCCGTTTCCAGGGTCGAGTTGGGGACTCTGTAGTCCCCACACCTGAGACGAGGGCCAGATCGCGAGAGATGGCCCTGGGTCGGCCGGGGTGCGAGGGATATGCCTGTCAACCTCACCGGCATTCGGCAACCAAAACGACCCACAGGCGGCGTGCGTTTTAGTCGGTTCGAGTCCAACATAACCTCCTCCACCGGCTCCGGTGGGGAGGTATCCGTGGGGATTTTGCGCACGTAAAAACCAAAAAAAAAAAGTAACACCCAACAAAAAACTTATACCATAACTTTTAAAATCCAATATTTTTAGTTTATCACATTTCCTGGAATATTTAACATGTTTTTTCTTTACTACATAGGTTACACTAAAAGTTTCCGGAACTGGCCACTTACATAAACAATATTTAAAAATTTATTACAACATTTGAAAATAGAACTCTTTGGCTGTAGAATACAGTTTGTTTCATCTGACTGTCTTTTGTTTTTACCTTGTGGCGCCATTTAAAAAATTGTGTGTCTGCATCAACATGGATTTAACTCGGGAAAATTTTCGTAGTATGATTTTCTACGATTTTAAGTGTAATTTGACGGCTCAACAGAGCATCGCTCGGCTTGAAACAGCTTTTGGCGATGAAGCTCCATGCAAGACGACTGTTTATAGCTGGTTTGCAGAATTCAAGCGTGGTCGTATCAATCTCAGTGACGAATCTCGCGATGGTCGGCCGTCCACCGCTGTGACCAACAAAAACATCGATGCTGTGCGCCGTATGATTGAAACAGACAGGCATGTGACCTACCATGAAATTCGCGCATCCTTAGAAATAGGCATGAGTCAAATACAATCAATCCTACACAAACATTTGGGTGTGAGAAAGCTGTGCTCGCGGTGGATCCCACATAACTTGACCGAGGATCAAAAAACGGACCGCGTCACTTGGTGCAGTGCCATGCTTACCGGATTCAACGAAGGTGCGTCAAATTTGGTGTGGGACATAGTAACAGGTGACGAAACATGGATTTATTGCTACGATCCCAAAACAAAGTAGCAATCGAGCGTATGGGTCTTTCAAGATGAGCCGAAACCAACCAAAGTGGCGCGCGTGAAAAGTGCATCTAAGCGGATGATTGCTTCTTTTTTTAATAAAACTGGACACGTCGCTACTGTTGCTTTAGAAAATCGTCGTACTGTGAATAGTGACTGGTACACGACCATTTGTTTGCCGGAAGTTATTGACGAACTCCGTAAAAATAACCGTAAACGCCGTATCATCCTGCACCACGACAATGCTAGTTCTCACACGGCCAGACAGACAAACGACTTTTTGAAGGCGAAAAATGTAGAACTCATGAGTCATCCTGCATACAGTCCCGACCTGGCACCTTGTGACTTTTATCTGTTCCCAAAAATTAAGAACCAATTACGCGGCCAACGATTTTCATCACCAGAAGAGGCTGTCGAGGAGTATGAAAAACACGTTTCAGAGGTCACCACAGAGGAGTGGCACAAAAGTTTTCAAAACTGGTTTGATCGAATGAAAAAGTGCATAGACGCCAAGGGAGATTATTTTGAAAAACAATAAATTAATTTTGTACCTTTAATAGTATTTTTTCATATTCATTCCGGAAACTTATAGTGCGCCCCACGTATTGAAATGGAACATAATCGTATATTTAGAATATAGATTATTTTATCATTTTAAAACTCATATTTGAAGCATAAATACACAACACGAAACCATGGGATATTTTTTCTTTCTCTTAACTTAAATACGTATTATTCTAAAGAGAGGTCGGCCGGTCATAAACTACATTTTTTGTTAGAGCGTCCACTTGAACGCTATGGGAACGATGGCTAAATCGAATTCGTGGGATATTCTATTTTTAAAACAAATGTATGCAAAAGACTGTTATGATGCTAATATTATTTACGTGAACGAGTGCAAGATTACATATAAATATTACCAATACATTCTCAATATAATATATTGAGAATGTAATCATATTTGATATGGAATGGTATCATGATAAAGGATGGTGGATTTTGATTATAATTAAGGCGTCTTGTTACGCCACACATATTTGTAGGTTCATGCGAGTTTGACTCCATGGAATGATTAATCTTCGGATTAATCTTATAATTGGCACAAAGCATTACAAAATTACATCACAATAGAATTCTATAAAAAAATAAATAGAGCTCATCTTCACGACGAAAGCGCAAATACAGTATGTTGATACATACGTGCATGACCAGCTGGTTTACTATTGGTTTATTACTGGTTTACTATTGGTTTATTATTGGTTTACTATTTAGTTACTGTATATTTGGTTTACTGTATTTTATATACTATTGTTTTGCATGATTGATATTTTGTAGAATATAATCATAATTGATTATATTGCATGAAGGCATGTTATATCTGAATGTAAACATGAGCTTAAAATTAACTTGCACTGAATTCCTTTGTTGACATGGCAATCCTATGATAAAAAAAGGGATCCCAAGCGTCCCCGCTCCCGCGCGGAGTTCACACTGGTATAAAAGGAAATCGGCTGATTTGCGGGGGACAGAGTTTGGTTCGATTAGTAGAAGCGCACAGACCATGCAACGGTTTCATTAAATTATTCTAGCCGTATTACGCCAGTGTAATTTGTGAGAAAGTGGCAAAAGTTCGGTGTGCGGAAACTGTGTCGGAACAACGCGCTTTCTGAATTATTTCGGAAGGTTCCTAATTATTTATATACCTATTCCAATACACACAAATACCAAACATCCTTGAGACGTAGTGTTGATAAGTTCTTGTAGGTAAAGATTGCTTTAAATTTCGGGGCTGAGACTGGCCTTCGAAAGCGTCTCAATACCTTATCCTGGTCACCTAGGTTTCCGTGGTTTCGTTGTAGGAGAGTCTAAACGAAATCACTTCCCATTACCTTAGCTAGTTCACATTGTTGTTTTACACAATTCACAACACACACATACACATAACTTCTAACTCACCTATTAAGGTTGGTAAGTCTTAATAGACCTAAGGTAAACACTAGGGCTCCTAGCTAGGTCTAGTTAGTTTTCTGTTGCTACAGACATAGATTGTAGGAATTCTATAAGAATTATAGGTGTGCACTGTACATTTAGTTTGAAGTGAATCTGTTACGTTATCTTTGTGTTGATATAATAACTGTTGGGGACACGTTATAGTACACGACTTGTATAGAGATTGAGTTGGGGTTTGTTATTTCCACATTTGACTGTAGCTGGAAAGAATTTGCAGTTGAATTATTAATGCGAAAGGCTTTATTTAGTGAGATCTTATTTAACAGCATACGTGCTAAAATGAACTACATATTTATGTCCTATTAGAATTACATTAGTAATTCATATATTATACTAGATCTCATCATTTGTACTATACTGAGGCCTAAAATAGTAAAGTCATACATTTAGTTCCAACTGTTAGGATTCAATTCTGTGGCTCCTGGATCATTTTGATACAGTATTAGAGCAACTCTGATTGAAGATATCAATAAAATTCCAATCAGAGCAGTTTGTAAAGTGTAGCGGTCCATAAACCTGCCAAAACTTATTAAATTAATTATATATTCATTAGTAAATGACAGACATTACAGCCGTGAAGGCATAATATATTATTGTTGAAATTATATTATATCACATTCAATCATTATTCTAATTGTTTTGGCATCGTTCATGAGATTCGTGAGGCGTTAAAGGGCTACTACATTTTGTACTGGAACCAGAAGCCGAAAACTGAAGGATTACAGTATACAGTGGAGTTTAGTGGAGGTTTTACAAACTGAATTAAATTAACTGTGACGAAGTGGAGGAGAGCCTTGATCTTTTGATCAACGCTATCAGTTCTTCGGAATTGATCATTATGTAATCTCGCTCTTCGGGGCTTGAGATTCATATTCTCGCTCTTCGGGGCTTGAGATATTTAATTGATCCGGATCACATATCACAAATCATATATGATATCTTCGACATTAAAGGCCTATATAAAATATACAGCTGAAAAGATGCCACAAAGTTCAAACTATCAAAGACCTATATTGAATCTAATATATATCTCATTTGAATAAAGTATAAATCCACAGTCTTATCATCACACTATTCCGAACAGTTAAAAACTAAGTTAGAATAACGATTTAAACTGTAGTGTCAGGATTATTAAAGTAATGAATGATAGATATTGGGTCGGGTTTTAAAGATTAGGTAAATAGACGATCACAGCTATAAGTATCGTGGGATTACCCCGGTAGTTCCCGTTACAGATTTGGCGCCGCGTGACCAGGATTCCGTTTAATGTATTAAACATTCTTAATACACCGGAAAGAATCAGGCGATATTACTCTCAGTGCCTTATACATATTCAAATATAATTCAATCATTAAAATTTTAATAAATTACATTTTACCAAAAATATACACAACGTAGATAAAATCTTTGAAATTCAAAACTGTTAGTAAACAATAAGTTCATTCATTATTTTCAAGCCGTCACTACTGTTCATTCACAAATTTTGTTAAAGTCAGGTAATAAAACTTGGGATATATTGTTTAAAAAGGGTCATCCATTATAGCTGCATACAAACTGCAGTCCTAAAAGTTAATTTTTTTTCGCTTACGCAAGTTACGAGATAGGTACACGTGTTGAGTTAGACGATAGCTGTTAACAGAAAAAAATTGTTGCGTATTTCACAAACTTGCCAAGTTAAACAAAAAAAGAAGGGTCAATACTTCGAATGCCAGATAACATAAAACAGTAATCTCATATTCAAAAACTTTAGTGTGACACTTCATATTATTTAAACATTTAAAATAATAACAAAGTAACCCAACACACTCAAATAGTCGTTCATTATAACACTTGAGAAATAGGTCGTTACTATCGGGTTTAAAATAACCACTTGGTTGAGTAGACATTTAGGTGATAAAGATTTTGTGAATACTTGACAAATAGATTACGATAAGCATAGTTATTTAACACTTACATATTTTGACACATTGACACACAGTACCAAGTAACATTTAAGTAGAAGGTTGTTAGTTTAGATTTATTAGCTTGTTATTTAAAGTTTTAAGATGTCTGGAAAGAATAACAAACGCCGTATGCGTAAGTCAGGTAGCAAGAATCAGGTCACAGATAGCGCGAATCAAAAAAAGTTTATGCATTATCATTACCATTTACGGATGCGGAAAAAGTTAATACTATATTTAGACCATTGCCAGACTATGTGCAGGTGGCGTTCTTTAGCCGACAACAGCAGATGACAGTCAAGGAGGCGGTAGAGTTTTTACGACATTTAGAACGTAACATAAACAAAGAAAAATCCGGTAGCTCACAATCGCAGAGTACAACTGCTAAAATACATGAAAGACCGCGGGGTATTCATGTAAATACAAAATATAGTTCAGTACGTGTAAATACCATTAGGTATATTCCAACTAGTAACAATAGAATTTATCATAACCGAGGTCAGTTTTATGGGGGTTATTATAGGCGTGGTCGAGGTGAAACACGTGGTAGAACTTTTTATAATACGCGACGAGGCGTGAAACCTATTGAATTCAAACCTGCGACCGACACTCAGAGTAAGAGTAGCGAAAATAGAACTTCACAATCTACTAATAATATCAGTCCATTAACTAAGTAGACCGGGTTGCTCTGACGTCACAAATATATCTTATATTGTTATCTTGAAGTTAAATGGTTAACATAGTACGAATTAAAATTGGACAAAATTAAATTCTTAGAGTGGAATTGTTAATCGGAATTTCAATGTTTATAATTATTATCTAATGAGACAGAAAATCCAATAAGAGACTGGACAAGATGAAGTGACATGTACTAAACGACGTAATACATTCATTAATAATACATTAACAGAGAGTTATCTAGATTATGAAGAGCGGTCAAATAGATATTTGATATTGCCAAGACATAAGTTTAGGATAGGAGGCGTGAGTTAGACAGGTTTTTTTGATACAGGGCTAATGTAAACTTTAATTTACTTTATCTTAGTTGTAGACACATTCAAGTTGAACTATTTTAAAATACCTAGACAGGCAATGACAATTAAACAATAGAACAGCATATGGGTTCAATCGTCAAGTCATGGGGATGTTTAAGGCATATAACTAGGTTGCAAAGAATTGTTATACTTTGGTGGAACACAAAACCATTAAAATAAGGGTAATTACAAAGATTACAATAATAAAATAAGTAATAAACAATAAAATAAGTATTATATAAAAAAGGGTCAATGAAGATAAGTTTGATATATTTAGAGTTTTACCCTATAGACAGATCTTCGAAAGAAGACTGCTTCTAAGCGAAACAGCTTATTTCAAAGTCTGAGGAGGCGACTGAAATGGAACATAATCGTATATTTAGAATATAGATTATTTTATCATTTTAAAACTCATATTTGAAGCATAAATACACAACACGAAACCATGGGATATTTTTTCTTTCTCTTAACTTAAATACGTATTATTCTAAAGAGAGGTCGGCCGGTCATAAACTACATTTTTTGTTAGAGCGTCCACTTGAACGCTATGGGAACGATGGCTAAATCGAATTCGTGGGATATTCTATTTTTAAAACAAATGTATGCAAAAGACTGTTATGATGCTAATATTATTTACGTGAACGAGTGCAAGATTACATATAAATATTACCAATACATTCTCAATATAATATATTGAGAATGTAATCATATTTGATATGGAATGGTATCATGATAAAGGATGGTGGATTTTGATTATAATTAAGGCGTCTTGTTACGCCACACATATTTGTAGGTTCATGCGAGTTTGACTCCATGGAATGATTAATCTTCGGATTAATCTTATAATTGGCACAAAGCATTACAAAATTACATCACAATAGAATTCTATAAAAAAATAAATAGAGCTCATCTTCACGACGAAAGCGCAAATACAGTATGTTGATACATACGTGCATGACCAGCTGGTTTACTATTGGTTTATTACTGGTTTACTATTGGTTTATTATTGGTTTACTATTTAGTTACTGTATATTTGGTTTACTGTATTTTATATACTATTGTTTTGCATGATTGATATTTTGTAGAATATAATCATAATTGATTATATTGCATGAAGGCATGTTATATCTGAATGTAAACATGAGCTTAAAATTAACTTGCACTGAATTCCTTTGTTGACATGGCAATCCTATGATAAAAAAAGGGATCCCAAGCGTCCCCGCTCCCGCGCGGAGTTCACACTGGTATAAAAGGAAATCGGCTGATTTGCGGGGGACAGAGTTTGGTTCGATTAGTAGAAGCGCACAGACCATGCAACGGTTTCATTAAATTATTCTAGCCGTATTACGCCAGTGTAATTTGTGAGAAAGTGGCAAAAGTTCGGTGTGCGGAAACTGTGTCGGAACAACGCGCTTTCTGAATTATTTCGGAAGGTTCCTAATTATTTATATACCTATTCCAATACACACAAATACCAAACATCCTTGAGACGTAGTGTTGATAAGTTCTTGTAGGTAAAGATTGCTTTAAATTTCGGGGCTGAGACTGGCCTTCGAAAGCGTCTCAATACCTTATCCTGGTCACCTAGGTTTCCGTGGTTTCGTTGTAGGAGAGTCTAAACGAAATCACTTCCCATTACCTTAGCTAGTTCACATTGTTGTTTTACACAATTCACAACACACACATACACATAACTTCTAACTCACCTATTAAGGTTGGTAAGTCTTAATAGACCTAAGGTAAACACTAGGGCTCCTAGCTAGGTCTAGTTAGTTTTCTGTTGCTACAGACATAGATTGTAGGAATTCTATAAGAATTATAGGTGTGCACTGTACATTTAGTTTGAAGTGAATCTGTTACGTTATCTTTGTGTTGATATAATAACTGTTGGGGACACGTTATAGTACACGACTTGTATAGAGATTGAGTTGGGGTTTGTTATTTCCACATTTGACTGTAGCTGGAAAGAATTTGCAGTTGAATTATTAATGCGAAAGGCTTTATTTAGTGAGATCTTATTTAACAGCATACGTGCTAAAATGAACTACATATTTATGTCCTATTAGAATTACATTAGTAATTCATATATTATACTAGATCTCATCATTTGTACTATACTGAGGCCTAAAATAGTAAAGTCATACATTTAGTTCCAACTGTTAGGATTCAATTCTGTGGCTCCTGGATCATTTTGATACAGTATTAGAGCAACTCTGATTGAAGATATCAATAAAATTCCAATCAGAGCAGTTTGTAAAGTGTAGCGGTCCATAAACCTGCCAAAACTTATTAAATTAATTATATATTCATTAGTAAATGACAGACATTACAGCCGTGAAGGCATAATATATTATTGTTGAAATTATATTATATCACATTCAATCATTATTCTAATTGTTTTGGCATCGTTCATGAGATTCGTGAGGCGTTAAAGGGCTACTACATTTTGTACTGGAACCAGAAGCCGAAAACTGAAGGATTACAGTATACAGTGGAGTTTAGTGGAGGTTTTACAAACTGAATTAAATTAACTGTGACGAAGTGGAGGAGAGCCTTGATCTTTTGATCAACGCTATCAGTTCTTCGGAATTGATCATTATGTAATCTCGCTCTTCGGGGCTTGAGATTCATATTCTCGCTCTTCGGGGCTTGAGATATTTAATTGATCCGGATCACATATCACAAATCATATATGATATCTTCGACATTAAAGGCCTATATAAAATATACAGCTGAAAAGATGCCACAAAGTTCAAACTATCAAAGACCTATATTGAATCTAATATATATCTCATTTGAATAAAGTATAAATCCACAGTCTTATCATCACACTATTCCGAACAGTTAAAAACTAAGTTAGAATAACGATTTAAACTGTAGTGTCAGGATTATTAAAGTAATGAATGATAGATATTGGGTCGGGTTTTAAAGATTAGGTAAATAGACGATCACAGCTATAAGTATCGTGGGATTACCCCGGTAGTTCCCGTTACAGTATATATAAAAATAGACCAATATAAATACGTCATTTTTTGAGAATCAAAATAAGACATAAATATAAATATATCGATTGAAAAGTAATTTGATTAAGTTTGAAATATCAAGAGGTAACATTTCATCTAATTTTGTGAAAAAAAGAGTTATTCTGGCAGATAACCACAAATGACGAAAACCCACTTTTCTCAACTTTACTCGAAAACTGTCAGGTATGTGAAAAACGGTTCATACAAAAGTTATAGACCTTGTTATTGTCCCCCCTTTTTTTCATCTGTATTTTTTTTTACGAGGCAACTTTTTATCATAACAGCTTCTGAGAAATTATGTCCTTGATGTTTTAGCCTAAAATCATCAAGATTCGTTCATAAATTAAATGCGACGGCAAACTTCCCCCTTTTACTCCCCCGTATTCCATTCTATCAAAAAATCGCTCTTCGAAAATATTGTGTTTTAAATCAAAGTGTGCCAAGTTTGGTGAAAAACGACTTAGAAAAGCGCCCTCTAGATCTGAACTGGAGAACCAGAGACTCTACACTAGTAGTTCAGTGAACAGTAGACCTCGCGAGCACCCTTTGCAACATTTTTCTGGTACCCATAATCAAATCTGAATCTGAAATTAAACCTCCTATCAAAAAAATTATATATAAAAGTTATAGATCAATTATTGACCTATAACTTTTATATATAATTTTTTTGATAGGAGGTTTGTTGTAGCGTTTTTGCGTTAAAACGTCTCGTCAATATTTTTTGGTGTAACAACCGGGCTGTTTAAAATAAGATGATACGTATCATTTTTACTTTCAATTAATTAATGATACTAGATTTCTGGTACTAACCAATACTGTGCAAGTAAATACTGGGCCGAGCCATTCCAGGGATGAAAAAAGTACTCCCACTTAGGATAGAATTTCATTAGTATTCCATTCGGGAGTGAACCTGTGTTTTCTTCGTCTTATCAGATCGCAGTTTCGCCACGAAAAACCATTTCACCTTGGTTAGAACCCTCGGAAAAAAACGCGTTATACACTTCAGCCTTATCTGAAACTTTTCTAATACCGAGTGATATTTACTTAGTACGTATCCGCTACTAAAATGTACTTTTCAAATTGGCAAGGCAACATTTAAATCATTGATTCTATAAAAAGAAACGCGTTTTCTTCTGATTTTCAAATTCAAGACTCGCAACATATTAAAGTTACGGAAGAAAGTAAAAGAGAGGAGAACAGAATAAACGTACTTTGTAAATTGCGAAATATTCACAAGATTTTTTGTTCTTGTTTTAAGAAATAATGAGAATAAATGATTGTCATTTTGCTTGTAAACTTTTCATAAGATAATTTATCTCTGGGGGCGAGAAACTCCTCGAAAATAAGGAACGAGGGGACAACGAGTCTGAATAAAATTTACCTTTTGACAACAGTAAAACAACAGTCGTTTAACTTTTCGTATTAGCGTGGATTTGAGTGCCTTTGTTTTCGAATATCGCCTGTGATAGCTGAATTCTACAAAACGTGGCAATGTTTGCGTCGACGTTGTCTTTCTGTTAACATCTACAATTTTCACATCATTTTGTTTTGTTAAAAGATATGATCACGATAGTATCTTTATTCAACTTTACAGCAGCAAAGTGAGATAATTTGCCTTTACTGATTTATTTGGGGTAAAGTTGATATAGAAATATTCTCTATTAAACTTAAGTAGTTCAAGTATCATAAACTTTAAAATAATGGACACTAAAGTCTAATGAAAATATTTTTAACTCTCTGTAAACTAAAGGCCCGGTAGGAAAGCGCAATAAAGACCGGTTTATAAGTTTTCTGTTATGATACCATAATATTTTTCGCTGGAATTTTCAGACAGAACACGAATAATCCTACTTCAAGAACTTTCTAATAACGGCTTGCTTTTAGATTCATTGCAGCTAGCAGAAAAATTCTAAAAGTTCTTCCGAGAGTTAAAAACTGTTTGCAAAACTCTAAGAATGACATTAATCCCAGTAATTTCACACCATATTTCAAAGTGTTGGGTAAATAGTTTGGATTTAAACTGCTATCAAAAAAGTTGGTTTAACAAGTTGGTACACATCTATTACACAGTATACTGGCAGCTAACCGACTTAAATACCTTTATTTCCACTTCACCGCTGGAATTAAAATGGCAATGAGACATCAACTCCGACGCATCGAGATCAAACAATTTTTCCGAATACGACAGTACGGTAAAAGTTCAAAAAGGCATAGAAGATTATCTCGTTTGAGATTTCGCTGCGCCCTACCTCTCTTAAATAAATTACTGAATCACTTTAAGAAATCTACATAATAAAAGTGGCTGAGAAATTCAATTTAAAATCCAATTGAAAAAATACATCATTATATTACGTTGTATAAAAATTTCAGAACGGTGTTAACTTTAAATTTTTATAAAATTGGAGACTGAACGTCCTTGTGAACGAGACGCAGTCTAATGAACCTATGATAAAGAACTTCATTTTCATGAAATTCTCCTCAAATAAAGCTGAAATTTCTGAGAAAATGTTTTGATTTAATCAAATCTGTTGGACCACAGGGGTACTAAAATTAATTTTAAATTCCTGCATATTTTCAGGGAGACTTTAAGAGGAGCTATAAGAAAGTGTAGCAAGATAAGGGCAGAATGCTCTTTCTTGAACTATGAATATTTTATTTCATAACAAAATATTACAAAGTTCTTTGATGTGTTGGATATGATCACGCGTCATTTAAAGTGAATTATATAATCCGCACTGGACAAAGTATTTTTTTTTTTTACCTCTAATAAGAGGTTAAGGTGATTTATAAATTAGAAAATGTTTAGCTATATTTACTGTCGACTGTACCTATTAGAAATCTCTGCAATAAACTGAAATCTCTGAAATATGTACTAATTTATTAACAAAACTTATATGAATAATTAACGATAAAACCAAGGAACGGTCTTCATATTATTATCTGTAACTATTAAATGAAGTACAGTTCATTTCATTTTTGTGCAGAATATGTGCACAAGCTTCTACACGTTTGCTTCTGTGAAACGCGAATAGTTTCACGTTTGGTTTCCGATTCCCTCACCACAGTTTACTGCAAACTCACGGTGAGTAGGTCCGTGATGAAATTTATTCGTCATAAAAATTGAAGCAGGTTCCTCAGGAATGTTTACGACCTCCTTAGTGGTATGATAAATCTTTTAAGCTAGTCATAATCAGTAACGGTATATTTTTAAAAGTTTAAAACTTCAGCTTGTCTTACTGAAATGTGTCATAAAGAAAATATTTTATATACTCGCTTATTTCTTTTAAAAAGTGCCTAAGCTCGCGTTATTTTTCGTCAGTGGTTTCTTTTTACTACTGATTTCATTTACATTCAAACCTTACTGCTAAATAACAATATAAGTAATTTTTCGTGATTAGAGTGAACTGGCGTTACAAAATAATATTTGTAGTAGGTATTTCTATTCCAATTTCAGTTGGTCAAATTCTATATGCAAAAAAGTACCTAATAAGATAACAAATTATAATCATGTCATACACATTATTGTTAGATGTCTTCTGAACAAAAAAATAACTTTTATCAATACTCAACTATTTAAATAATGTAGACGATTTTAAACGAATAAAATTTAACTTCCATCGATTTTTTTTTATATAGAACACGTCAATTCGATTCAGAATGTCAGAGAGAGGAACCTACCTGCAATATGTATCTTGTGGATAACTGCCTTTTTCAACAAGCCTTGACTCAACCACCATCCAACGTAAGCCCCTTGTGATTTTGTGTGCCTACTGTTTTGACCAGATCATATGTCATTCGTCACTTGATAGCTATCTAGGTTACAACACCCATTAGGCATTATGAAAGCACTAGAAATAAAAGCTAGGATATTTCCTAACGTGTGCTTATCTTCGTAAAAGCTTATACGAAGCATTTATTTAATTTCTTATTTCGTACTACACATTACTGGTACAACCAGACAACGGCATTAGGCATCCAATTTTGTAGAAATAGGACGAGATAGGAATTTTATTTAGAGTATACACGAAATCGTAATACTTCTTACTTTTAAAAAACGACTGCGAATAGCTTAGGTATGTTACATCACTTGTATTCTTGTATTTTCCACATGGTATTTAGATACTATCATATGTATAAAAACATATAATAGAAACATACAAGTACTCGTAGATTTCTAATTCTAGAGAAAAGCCATTGACCTCACAGTAGCACTCGCTCAATTTCAAACAAATTGTTTTACACAATTTTGACATCACATCACAGACATACACTAGCTGTGAAATGGTAATGCAAACATACTTTGACGACGAAAAATGTTTTTTTTTATACCAATTAGGTGGCAGACAAGCACACGGCCCACCTAATGGAAAGTGTTTATCGTGGCCTGTGGACGTGTGTGACATCAGAGGAGCCACCAGCCATCAGGAATCCTATAAGCACAGAGTTACTGTGCCGGCAGTGTAGAAGACAAAGCAGCACAAATTCTCCAATGAGCTCTGGCTACCCTACTTACCGCCAGGAACACAACACGAGGTTATTATGGCCGCGGTATTCTGTAGGGCGGAGGTACTTCCCCAGTCGGGCTGCTCAATTGGGCGGAAATACCGCCGTGTCCTACCTCCTAGGAAGTTAAAGCTTGTGGATAATATTGTTTTATTGTGTTATTTTATTTTACTTATTTGTGATTAATCGGTAATATTGTGGTAGGTACTTCAAATTATTTATTTTTAGTTCGATTTTGAGAACATTTACACGCACAGCCGACATTTTACTAAAAATAAGGTCCAGGTAAGCACCGCATACCAATTATCGACTCACGTGGTGTGCGTAAGTTTCTTTTTTGTTTTGTTAGTAGTATTTTTCAAGTGTAGTTCATCAATTGCAACAATCTTGTCGTCGTTTTGAAGTATGGTTCAGTTATTATCATGCAGTGTCAAAACTTCCCCTGTCGTGTAAAAAAGAAGTAAATAGTGACCAAGTGATTTGTTCAACGGAAGCTGTTATTCCGGTGTTTAGAATGTAAAGGAAGCTATTCGTAGCCACGCCAGCCGTGTTTGGCTTCAAGTGCTGCGCGCTCGACGCTATCTGAAAGGAATGCTAATACGTTTCCTCCTTAAGGCAAAAGTCTTATTGAGAGCGATTAGCACGCCATATTTCTTTTATTATTACTACTCTATATTAAACATTGTGCGCTTATTTTATAAATGTTTTGTTACAATAAATTTGGAATAAAATAGGTACCTAATTACTTTATTAGACAAAAACTCTGTGGATTGGTATTCAATCGTGATCTAATACCAAGGTACTACGTGGTAACTAGAAAGTCAGAGTAGTTTTATAAATACTTCTGTCTTCCGCCGCGGCCTTCTTCCGCCAGGGTGACAGGCGGCTCCACCAGTCGCCCACAGGTCTGCGCTCATGTAATTAACCGAAATAATATTTAAAATTATAATATAATTTAAAATAATCCTCATCCTCCCAGTTCCAGTATGGGATATAGGGAGTAATCTAATGGTACATGTAATCATATTACAATATTTATTTATCTATTTGTTTATTAATTGTTTAAAGAATTTAAATTATTTACTAGTAACATATTATTTCATACCTATACAACTGGCAGAGGTGCTAGCACCCACATTTCGCCAGTTTATGTTTAGGTCCCAATGTAATAGGTGGCGAGCCTATTGCCATTAAACGGGCACTTATAAACCTGCGATAAATACACACATAACTTCGAAAAGCATCGAAAAGTCATTAGTATGTGCCATGGTAAACTTGGGATCGATTCCGAAACCTCGTCTCAGCAGTTCATTACCCATACTACTAGACTACCACTTATACTTATATGGAAAAATATCACTTAACACTGATATTTGGCACACTGTGTTTTGTATCACATCATAAAGGAACGATTCTAATGCCATCAACTGCATACATTTTCTGAACTTCCAGACAGATAATCCCAGTATTGCTTATCCCAACACAAGAATGCAGTCACATTTTCGTCACATTACGCAGTCACATTACTGTTACTCCAATAAGAACTACAAATTTAATTCTCCCATTAACTCTGACGTAACTAGAACTAGTACTCTAAATGTATCTTCAAATGATATATAATATGGCATTCAAACCAAAAAAAAACTCTAATCGCTCTCAGTTATACAACAGCTTAATTGGGTTAAACAGACTCAAGTTTTTATTTGCAGCTAAAAACATCGGATAGCGTCAAAGAACTTTTTATTGTTCAAGACACAACAACTTGACTGAATGCACGTCCTGTCAGCACTTACGCAAGTATAAAAGAAGTTCACTCACCGTAGAGTAAAACAGCCACTGTACTTATTATACGAAGTTTGTTGGAACAACATATTTCCAAACGAACTAAGCTCAGCTTTGCATGTCGTAAGTACGATTTTATCGCATTTATTTCCATAACAACTGTATTTGGTGGGCGGACCCAGGTGTAAAGGGGATTTAAAGTTCATTGCACAGTTAGAAGGCGGGGCCACCACTCATATATCTTAGCAAGCGCTTTGATAATGCTCCGACAACAATGTGCCCCAAAGGAGAAACTACCTTGGCTTTAATATCTTAGAATTTTCAAGTTTTTATACCTTTTGTACAGTTGAAATGACAATTCTAAAAGGAATTTGACTTAAATTTTAATCTCGTTAAAACTTTGACGTGTCAAGATTCAGATTTTGTTATTTTTATTTATGTATACCATCTAGCAACAGCAACCTGAACTATGTACTTCGATACCACTACTGAATTATAGATCCTGCAACATTGACGTTGGGCTGCCGCTCGCTAGGCGTGATTACCGATCAGTCTACCATGAACATTTAGGTCAATAATTGATCGGCTGTCATACTGCCAACTGCAAAAATAACTTTGTAATCCTAAATAAATATATAGGATTACAAAGTTACATTTTCAGTTGGTAGTATGGCAGTCGTTCAATTATTGACCTATTTTAAGAGTTCATGATAGGCCAGCTGGTAAGAGCAGTACCAACCCCGAGCTCCAAAGTGCAAACTTTGGGTGCAACTAAGAAATTGTTGTAAGAATAATGAGGTAAAGATAGTAACAGATGAAATTTAAAATAAAAGCATATAATTTTTTTGTACTGAACTCATGTATTGTCTTATTATATAACAAGCTTTTAGCTAGGTACTTTGCATCATGTAATAAGACACCCCTAGGAGTTGAAGCCATACTTAGTCGGATTGGAGTGCTAATTATATTCTGTCTACATTGCACATAATGACAAAGCTAAATTCTGTACGAATGTAATAACATCAGCAAAATAGTCTGAAAAAGGCTTTACCGTAAAATTTTATATTGTGATTATTTTCTAGATGTTAAAGTTTTATTTGGGAATACAATTACAAGTAATACAAAAACAAATGAAAAGTAATGTAATGAAAGCAGTCGGTTTCTCTACAGGCTGATTGGTTTTGTGTACATGTACTAAATAAAGTAAGTTTACCATACCTTCGAGTTTTTAACTTTTGTATTAATAGAAAATTAAGAGCAATGAGTAGTATTTGAATTCAAACACATTGTTTTAAATAACGTTACAAACGTGGATGGTTTGACCTCAGTACTATTTATTTTTTAATTAATAATGAATACATGAAAAAAAAATCTCTACCACATACTACACATCGCTATCTAGAACCATGGTAAGCATAGTTTAACTAGCTTGTGTTATGGAATCTAGAAGTCGAATAAACATACTTAGATACCTTTTTTTGTAAATACATACATATTATACAACAAAACACCCAGGCTGCGAATATACATGTACATGCGTACAAATATTTTCACTGAGCGGGAATCGAAAAGGCGCCCCCTGTGTAGCAGTCGAACGTTCTACCGCTACACCACAGAGGCTACCACATGGACAGTATTTTCTATCATGTTTTGGTATGTGTGTAGGATGTATTTATATTTTGACGTCCTCCGTGGCGTAGCGGTAGAGCATTCGATTGCTATGCAGGGGGCGCGGGTTCGATTCCCGCTCAGTGCAAATATTTGTATGCATGAATATGTATATTTGCATTGGTCTGGGTGTTTCTATGTATAATATGTATGTGTTTACAAAAAAAAAAGTATCTAAGTATGTTTATCCGCATTCTAGATCCCATAACACAAGCTAGTTAAGCTATGCTTACCATGGGTCTGGATAGCGTTGAGTAGAATGTCGTGGAATATTTATTATTATTTATTTATTATATTTATTATAATGCTTTCTCTGTGTAATAAACCTATTTTTTTTCAAAATTGTTATAAGACGAGATAAGCAAAACTCAGCCCCTCTAAACAAGTGGTACATTCGTCAGTAGAATAGAAAATCAAAGAATAGAGTTTGCCTAGTGGTATGGGTAGTAATAGACTGCTGAAACTAGATCCCAGGTTTTACCATGGCACACACCAATGACTTTTCGATGCTTTTCGAAGTTATGTGTCTAATTATCGCAGGTTTATAAGTGCCCAGTTAATGGCAATAGGCTAGCCACTTATTACATTGGGATCTAAACATAAACTGGCAAAATGTGGGTGCTAGCACCTCTGCCTTCTCCTTCGGGGATATAGGCGTGAGTTTATGTTATGTTAGAATAGAATTTAGAGGTATTTTTACATTCGTCGTTTCGTGTGTTGAGTGAGTTACGAATATCCAAACGTCCCACACTTTCACATTCACAACATTAGCAGGTAAGAATACCAAACTTTTGTATTTGCGCGCGTGATCAATTATATTGAATCACAATTCTTTTTTCTCCATTCAACATTTCCTATTTCATTACAGGAAAACACCTTTCAAAATTGATTCCAACGTTTGCGGTATTGTGTCGTTTCCTTGAACAAATGCAACTATGTACCACTGACAGCTACAGACTGATTGTGCTGACAGTGCAATCTCATTATACCAACAATGGCACAAAGGCTATAAATCATGGCATTGTGTGTAACCGTTCGTGGCTTGTACGGCGGCGCTTCATTATTGTTGGCCACAATTATGACATATGACTGTTGTTTCCTCAGATATATTATGTAGCTATATCTAATATCTCGGGCATGACTTTTATCCCATAATAATTTCTTTATTTGCAGAAAAAAGTATTAACATTGAATAGTTACTGTTATTTTTAAGCTGTTGCGTAATTATTTAAAATTTAAACTTTCAAAATTCTGTAATGACGGTTAATCTAGCTAAATCACGCCTTAACAAACAATGGATATTCAAAATTATAAAACGGTTCGGGACTTTTCGCGATTAAATCATGGAACTTACTATTTCTGCCGATGTTTCGGCATCCAAGATTTAATCGCGAAGAACCGTGGTATAATTATGAATTCTTAATTCTTAATTATTTTTAAGCTGTTGCGTAATTATTCAAAATTTAAACTTTCAAAATTCTGTAATGATGATTAATCTAGCTAAATCACGTCTTAACAAACAATGGATATTCAAAATTATAAGACGGTTCGGGACTTTTTGCGATTAAATCATGGAACTTACTATTTCTGCCGACGTTTCGGCATCCAAGATTTAATCGCGAAGAACCGTGGTACAATTATGAATTCTTAATTCTTAATTATTTTTAAGCTGTTGCGTAATTATTTAAAATTTAAACTATCAAAATTCTGTAATGACGGTTAATCTAGCTAAATCACGTCTTAACAAACAATGGATATTCAAAATTATAAGACGGATCAGGACTTTTTGCGATTAAATCATGGAACTTACTATTTCTGCCGACGTTTCGGCATCCAAGATTTAATCGCGAAGAATCGTGGTATAATTATGAATTCTTAATTCTTAATTATTTTTAAGCTGTTGCGTAATTATTTAAAATTTAAACTTTCAAAATTCTGTAATGACGGTTAATCTAGCTAAATCACGTCTTAACAAACAATGGATATTCAAAATTATAAGACGGATCAGGACTTTTTGCGATTAAATCATGGAACTTACTATTTCTGCCGACGTTTCGGAATCCAAGATTTAATCGCGAAGAACCGTGGTATAATCATGAATTCTTAATTCTTAATTATTTTTAAGCTGTTGCGTTTAAGCTGTTTTAAGTTTAATTCATAATTATACCACGGTTCTTCGCGATTAAATCTTGGATGCCGAAACGTCGGCAGAAATAGTAAGTTCCATGATTTAATCGCAAAAAAATCCCCAACCGTGTTATAATTTTGAATATCTATTGTTTGTTAAAACGCGATTTAGCTAGATTAACCGTCATTACAGAATTTTGATAGTTTAAATTTTAAATAAATACATAATAAATACAAGGTTGCCGAGAAGAAATCGCTTCCAGCGATAAGGCCGCCCCTTGTGCATTAAACTGTACTGTGTGTACAATAAAGAATGACTTCTACGTACATAACATAAGTTGATTATAACAAACATTGTATCATGGTTCGAGGGCGTGATGAGAATGAATTTAGAATTTAGAACAGAGCGTAGAAACTAGATAAATATAATAATGAATATTTAAACTTAATTTGTATTAGCATAGCGTGTCTTTTATGACATCATCTGTATGGCTACTATAAAAAGTAGATGTTTAAGTTTGGTTAGATAAGTTAAAACCAAATTTTTGTTCCGTACATCCAGTATAGTAGAATATGTACCCACATAGAAGTCATTGCCTAAAAACTAAAAAAATCTAATTTGGTCACTTACAATAGTATTAAACAATCGGGAACAAGCCAAAACAAAATCGCGAGTGGATACAGTAAGCATCGTGTGTAGTGAACGTGATCAAGATCGGTTTCGAGTTTGCAGTGAGAGTGAATACAGTGGTAATGCAGATACGGGTAGTAAAAGAACTCGAAAAAGAGTAGATCGATATATTTACTCCTAAAAAACTATTCAATGTTCACCGCCAATACTCCAGTTCCTCTGTGATCATTGTGCTTACAACAGCGCCGAAATATCGGAAACTCAGTACGATCACGAGTATATCATGGTAAATATCCCGATTACTTTAATACTAAAATCTTTTTTTTTTAAATCAATTTCATTTCCATTTATACTTTCGTCGCTATAGTTATTTTCACAATATCATCCTCGTTGCTCATAATTGAAAACAATAAAAGGCTTTATGATTCATAATGAAATTGCTTCAGTATTAGATAAAATGCAGAAATGCTGAATCAGTCCTAGCTATCGTGAAAGTCATTGCTGAAATCTGACAGGGGATAGGCCTCTGTCTTTTACACGTCACATTGGAGCACCCAATAATCTGAAATTTCTGCAAAACCAGTTAGGAGTTACACACGTCAGTCTCAATCTGTGTGCTATGAAGCATTTATGTTAAATTCTGTGTTACGCTATGTATATTTTTTGTATAACGTATTTTAAACATACTAGTAGAACTACTACAAAGCTTTTGATACATACTCGTAATACTTTTGCAATATTTTTGATACATACTAGTAGTTTAATCAATTAGCCTATTGCAGTTTATTGCTGGACATAGAACTCTCCCAATATGCGCCCTTTCTGCCGATCCTTAACCTGCCGCATTCACTCTGTCACAGGCACCCTTTTCAGGTCGGCAGTCCATCTAGCTAGGGCATTAGATACCTTTGGGGACTCTGTTGTCCCCACACCCGATTAGAGGGCCAGATCGAGAGAGATGGCCCTGAGTCGGCCGGGGTGCGAGGGATATGTTTGTTAACCTCACCTTCGGCAACCAAAAACGACCCACAGGCGTCGTGTGTTTTGGTCGGTTCGAGTCCGACATAATCTCTTCCACCGGCTCCGGTGCCATACCGTATCCGTGGGGATTTTGCGCACGTAAAATAACATTTTCACAACCCCACTTCGCTGGTACTGGTCCGGTACCCAACGGGATATTTTGTTTATGGTTTTTAGTTGCAATAATAAGGTGATTTGGATCTAAAGCCACTACCGAAACATTATTTTACTACGATTTTGACTATTACAGTAAATTCAATTACTCGTTCGAGTGTGTGATCTAAATACGGTCATGTGAGTTAAAAGCTTAATGAATTTAATACACTTTGGCTCACTGCACGAGTAGCGCTAGTAATGAAATTTATTTGCGACCATAGCTCCTGAGGTGAGGGAATCACCGTGAAGAAAACTACACATTAAGTCTCATTCCGAGAAAAGACTTTTACTTAGTTTTGTACTTTACAGAATGTATTTTATTTATTGTATGATTCCATCTAATGATTATCTTATAAAATAAGATAATTCCCGACAATTTTTTTACTGTAAAGACAGAGATGACAGCATCTCTGCCGCTACGCAGGAGGTGGGACTTCGATCGCCACCCAGTGCAAATATTTTGTATGCATGAATATGGCTATTTGCATTGGTCTGGTCGTGTCTCGGAGAGTACGTTAAGCCGTCGCCAGTCCCAGTTGCCATATAAACATCTATGGCAGTCGTTACGGGTACACATTTTAGGGCTCCACCTAAAATGTCCAACAACTGGTTTAACTGTAATGCTTCAATATCGCCTTTGGATTGTGGACGTAAGATGGCAGTCGTTTCACGGTAAATATCGAAGTTCAGCCAAAACTGCAGTTAAGCTAGTAAAACTCTGGGGACCAGAGTTATTATTAGTATTTCAAAAAATTATAACACAATTATTAATTAATATTTTAGTTTATTATTTTGCTATAATTCATTTGGACATAATGCAACTTGATTAATTTTATTTTGTTTTATTTTATTTTATTACTGACATTGATGGCAATTTTAATTTTAATTATAATTTAAATAATATTTAATAATATAATTAATTGTACCTAACTAACATAGGAAAAGTAAAGTTATGATTATTATTACTAAAACTTGAAAGCTTCGACTACGACTAACCCTAGGATGAAGAGGAAAGATGAAACCAAATAGTTAAAATAATGTTACCAATGGAAATATATTGTTTTACTACATACATATATATGGTCATATCTCTTTCCCAGAGGAATCCGCAGAGACCGTGTTTCCACCTGCTACGATCCAGGCATACAACTTTCGCTTTTTTTATTTTTTATTGGAAAAAATAAACAGCATATTAAAACTATGTAAAATTACTACTTACATGACTAAAAACCATTTATAAGTTTTTACATATAAATAACAATTAGATACTACGAGTAGACGGTGTTATATACATAATACTGAATAATAATTTGCAGTAAAAAAAAAACTTTAGAACAATAAAATAGAGCCAACTCAAACCAGTTATCACCGATATAGGCTATCGTTATTAATGTTACATTTATGACATCATATCTTAGTACTTAAAGGTAGCGTACTCTAGCGCTTTTCAAGGAGTGATTATTTTTTAGAATGCACTCATTTAAATAAAAAGAAGCTTGTATTATTTTATGCCAGACGCAGAAATGAAAACGCAAAATAAAAAGTAAATTGAAACTACCAGCTCGTTTCTTTAGTAAGATATAATAGCCTGAGCAAAAAATACTACCGCAAATACAAATTAAACACTTCTTTAAGTCTCTGACTAAGATTATGCACAATCTTTTTTTCAACAAAAAACTTAACAGAAGCTAAGCTATGAGCAAAATTGCCCTATAATAGTCTAGACATTTTTAAAAGCATCTCGCAGTATCTGTACATAAAATACTGCCGACTACATAATTTTGTTGTTTTTACGTATGGAACATGTAAATATTATTTTTGCCCAGTTTGGCCTACCATGAGTGCTATAGCTAACCGTTGGGGTTCTGTACTATTTAGTAAGTAGAAGTAGAATTTAGAAAATAGGGGCAGTGTAGGAGGTTTGTAGGACGTAGGACACGGCGGTTTTCCCGCCCAATTGAGCAGTCCGACTGGGATAGTACCTCCGCCCTACGGAATACCGCGGTTATAATAACTTCGTGTTGTGTTCCCAGCGGTGAATAGGGTACCCAGAGCTCACTGGAGAATTTGTGCTGTCAGTGGGATGACTAAAGGCTTGTCCTGCTTTGTCCTCTACACTGACGGCACAGAAACTCTGTACTTACAGGGTCGGAAGTGTAGCTTCTCTGGTGTTGCACACGTCCATAAGCCACGGTAACCACTTTCCATCAGGTGGGCCGTGCGCTTGTCTGCCACCTAAGTGGTATAAAAAAAAGTGTAAATTTGGGCCACCAATTCCCATGCGGTGTTGTTGAAGGTGACTAAAGGATAGGGCTGTTTAATATCACATCGATATATACAGCCCAGGCTCAACCTTAGATGCATGGTTCTACTATCACGTGGGACCGAATACAATGACACAAGACCGAATATATTAAATTTGTAAGAAAGTAGAAATACTTTTGTATGCATGAAAATGTATATTTGCATTGGTCTGGGTGTTTTTATGTATAATATGTATGTATTTACAAAAAAAAGGTATCTAAGTATGTTTATCCGCATTCTAGATCCCATAATACAAGCTAGTTAAGATATGCTTACCCTGCGTCTAGATAGCGTTGTGTAGAATGTTATAGAATATTTATTTATTTATTTATTTCCATCTTGAAGACATATGTATCAATTCACACTGAATTACAATTGTACATACAATATTTTCCCGCCGTAACTAGAATTATCTTATAAACAACACCTGAAAGTACAATGTAGGTACACTAAGATGAATCTTATATAATATGCCAGTCTACCTACAAACCATGCGAGTACAAGGATAATTCATAGCTCTTAGTTAATTATAACCACTTTTGGTACAGTACCTACGGTATTATTATCTTAGACTTGCTTAAACAACAGGGTTGTGTCATGTATGCTATGAACATTTACTAGATAAATAATACACGTGAAATTTAAGAGTAGTTCTTTTATTCTTGTATTTTTTCAGCTATATGTGTGCCAAGCACATAGTTCTATACATATCATATGTGTGATTAAAAAAGCGCGCAAAACTTTCCGTTCACTTAATAGAATGAAAGAAAGAAAGAAAGAAAGAAAAAAAGAAAGAAAAAAAGAAAGAAAGAAAGAAAGTAAGAAAGAAACATTTATTTAGTGCTATGTTATGGGGTGTAAATCCAGTCACCTAGATATTAGGGGTTAAACGAACATCACCTGCAGCCTGTCTGGACGAGACTCTATGCAGGCATGACTAAGTGGTGAAGAAGTTAGACGAGAAGACTATTACTTTCATAAAAGTTCAATCAATCAATCAATCAGCCCACTGCAGTCCACTGCTGGACATAGGCCTCTCCCAATGTGCGCCATTTTCTCCGATCCTCTGCCTTCCGCATCCAGTCTGTCCCAGCCACCTTTTTCAGGTCGTCAGTCCATCTGGCTAGGGGGCGTCCTACCTTTCGTTTACCTTCTCGCGGTCTCCACTCTAGGACTCGTTTGCTCCAACGGTCATCGGTCCTTCGGCAAACGTGGCCAGCCCACTGCCACTTTAACTTGCTTATCCTGTGGCCTATGTCGGTAACTTTGGTTCTCTGTCGAATAACCTCGTTCCGAATTTTATCCTTCAGAGAAACTCCAAGCATAGCTCGCTCCATAGCCCGCTGCGCGACTTTTAAGCTATGGACCAGCCCCACTGTAAGTGTCCACGTTTCGGCACCGTAAGTCATAACAGGTATGACGCACTGTTCAAAGACCTTTGTTTTGAGGCATTGCGGTAGGGGTGAAGAGAAAACTCGACGTAGTTTGCGAAATGCTGCCCAACCCAGTTGGATCCTTCTGGCTAGTTCTTTCTTGAAGTTGTTTTTACCGAGCTGGATAACCTGCCCCAGGTAGATATATTTTTAAACAACTTCGAGTGTCGCCCCTTCGATGGCAATCGGTCCCGGTGCAACATGTTCGTTGAACATAATTTTGGTTTTATCCAAGTTTACACTGAGGCCGACGCGTCGAGAAGCTCCATCTAGGCTATGCAGCATTTCGCCCAGTTGTTCCAACGATTCCGCTACTATGACGATGTCGTCGGCGAACCGAAGATGTGAGATGTATTCACCGTTAATGTTTATGCCCCGCCCAGTCCAATCCAGAGTTTTGAAGACGTCCTCCAACGCATTGGTGAATAGTTTGGGGGATATAACATCCCCCTGTCTCACTCCACGTTGGAGGCTAATAGGTTTCGTCTTCTGGTCTTGGAGCTGGACGGACATTGTGGCAGTGTCATACAAGCATCTCAGCACCTCGATGTATCGCCAATCGACACGACACCGCTGTAGGGCATCCAGAACTGCCCAGGTTTCGATGGAGTCTAAGGCTTTTTCGTAGTCCACAAACGCCATACACAGCGGCTGATTGTATTCTTGGGCCCTTTCTACAATCTGTCGAACAGTATGGATGTGTTCCACGGTGCTATAACCTTTTCGAAACCCGGCTTGCTCCGGTGGTTGGAACTCGTCGAGCTTACCCGCAAGACGATTTGTGACGACTCTCGAGAACAGCTTGTAGACATGACTCAGGAGTGAGATGGGCCTGTAGTTCTTCAGCAAGGTCTTATTTCCTTTTTTGAAGAACAGTATCACCGCACTCCCGCTCCATGCCCTAGGTGTTAGACCTTGTAGGATGACGGAATTAAAGAGGCTTGCTAGCTCTTTCAGGATTGGAGTTCCGCCTGCTTTCAGGAGCTCCAGTAGTAATACCGTCATCACCTGGGCACCTGTTGTTTTTCAGTTGTCTGAGAGCCGCCTCCAACTCGCACTGCTCGATATCGGGTATCTCTTCGGTGTAATGGCGCGTGAGTGGGGCTCTGTGGTCTTCAACGCTGTGTCCCGTAGGTTTACTCGCCCGATCTCATCGAGATTATCTCATCGAGAATCTCGAACCTTGATGCAGTCATTTTACCATCCGCAGTTTTAAGTTTCGTCAGATGGGGCCTCTCCAACTGCTGAGCGAACACTTTCGACCCCCTATTTCGCTCAATCGCCTCCTGGACGATATGGGTGTTGTAGCGTCGGAGGTCGCGTCTAATCAGCTTTTTAATTTGTCGGTTTAAGGCTCTCTCATCTGACGAAGACGACGGTGTGGATGACTTCTCACGTCTCTTTCTCATAAGTTCGAGAGTCTCAGGAGAGAGCTTGGACTCTCGCTGTTTGCGTTTCCCGGGAAAGAACTTTCGAGACACTTCCTGTAATGTTTTGACCACTGTGTCGGTTTTCTCGTCAATGCCGTTTGTGGTTTCCAGTGTTGCGAAACGATTTTGAAGTTCCAATTGGAACTTTTCGGACCCTAGAATGACTTGGAGTGGCGTAGGTCGGAGAGTAGACCGTATCATTCGGAATCTTTCAGCCTTGATGTTGATATTTAGAGAGCCTCAGACAAGTCTGTGATCGCTTCCGGTTTTAAACTTGTTGATCACAGAGACGTCTCTAAATATGTGCTTACTGTCCGTTATCAAAAAGTCTATCTCGTTTCTTATCACTGAGTCCCGACGTTGCCAAGTCCACTTCCTGTGGGGTTTTTTCTTAAAGAAACTATTCATTAAGAAGAGCCCCTGCGTCTCGAGGAAGTTGACTAGCATTTGTCCCCTGCGATTTCTGCACCCCACTCCATGAGGTCCGATTTTCGTCTCACCGCGTTCTTGTATTCCCACTTTAGCATTGAAGTCCCCCATAACAACGTTGTAAGTGGCCTTGGCGGTGTGATTCATTGCCTTAGCAATATCTTCATATACGGCCTCGGCACTTTCGTCGGGGTGAAGCGAGGTCGGCGCATATACCTGTATCACCTTCAGCGAACGACTGTTCGTGATTTTTACGATAAGGTACGCTACCCTGTTCGACACACTACCGATTTCAACAACGCTGCTAATGAGGTCCTTTTTTACCAGAAAACCGACACCTCCCTGGGAGAGCTGTTCTTCTTCTCTGAAGTAGAACAGGTCGCCTGACTCAGTAATAATAAATAATAATAATAATTTATTTCATTAATTCCAAAGTATATGTTACATAG